>JAEAOA010000334.1:917500-1245000 GCA_016746295.1 Potamilus streckersoni
GACAGTTTAATTTCTAATTGAAAAAATTTCAATGTTCTGAATCCAAGTAAATATATTCCTATTTAAAAATAATGACAGGTTGGCCCACACACCTACCCTTAAATACAGACTAATGTCAATCATACAATACAAATAACAAATGCATAACAAAATATATTCAAGACGTAATAGGTTAGTAAGTTTTTAAAAAGTATGAAATTAACTCTATTAAAAATGATGTCAAATTGTCGAAGGGACCTTTTCTTGCTTGCGACTTATATAAATAGTTTGACACTAAGTAACTAGGTAATAAGTACCCGAGATAATTAGCACCTGTAATTTACTGTTGACATGTACAATATCATCCTACTCTGCATCTAACTAAAAATCTCCGAAATGTCATACCAATTTCAAAAAGATGATACCCTGTTAAAAATCGAAAATACGAAAATGACGAATGTATGAATCCATACATTATTAACATGTTTCAACATGACTGTTATTCGTAGCTGTTTGATGTCCATGAGCGGGTCATTGCAAGAGAAAGATGAGAAACTAAATGATTAAACATTTAAGTAATGAAACTATGAGGAAAGTCCGATTAGACCTTTTTTTAAATATAAGTGTCAAAGCTTGATAATCAAGTAATATCAAAGCTAGTATAGATTAGTAAAAGGAAACCACCTTGTAACATACGACGTTTATATTTGTAATATACGACTTTATATTTGTAATGTACGACTTTATACGACTTTATATTTGTAATGTACGACTTTGTACGACTTTATATTTGTAATGTACGACTTTGTACGACTTTATATTTGTAATGTACGACTTTATATTTGTAATGTACGACTTTGTACGACTTTATATTTGTAATGTACGACTTTATATTTGTAATGTACGACTGTATACGACTTTATATTTGTAATGTACGACTGTATACGACTTTATATTTGTAATGTACTACTTTATATTTGTAATGTACGACTTTATACGACTTTATATTTGTAATGTACGACTTTATATTTGTAATGTAAGACTTTGTACGACTTTAGATTTGTAATGTACGACTTTATATTTGTAATGTACGACTTTATACGACTTTATATTTGTAATGTACGACTTTATATTTGTAATGTACGACTTTGTACGACTTTATATTTGTAATGTACGACTTTATATTTGTAATGTACGACTTTGTACGACTTTATATTTGTAATGTACGACTTTATATTTGTAATGTACGACTTTACACGACTTTATATTTGTAATGTACGACTGTAGACGACTTTATATTTGTAATGTACGACTTTATATTTGTAATGTACGACTTTGTACGACTTTATATTTGCAATGTACGACTTTATATTTGTAATGTACGACTTTATACGACTTTATATTTGTAATGTACGACTTTATATTTGTAATGTAAGACTTTGTACGACTTTAGATTTGCAATGTACGACTTTATATTTGTAATGTACGACTTTATACGACTTTATATTTGTAATGTACGACTTTATATTTGTAATGTACGACTTTGTACGATTTTATATTTGTAATGTACGACTTTATATTTGTAATGTACGACTTTATACGACTTTATATTTGTAATGTACGACTTTACATTTGTAATGTACGACTTTATACGACTTTATATTTGTAATGTACGACTTTACATTTGTAATGTACGACTTTATACGACTTTATATTTGTAATGTACGACTTTATATTTGTAATGTACGACTTTGTACGATTTTATATTTGTAATGTACGACTTTATATTTGTAATGTACGACTTTATACGACTTTATATTTGTAATGTACGACTTTATACGACTTTATATTTGTAATGTACGACTTTATATTTGTAATGTACGACTTTGTACGACTTTATATTTGTAATGTACGACTTTACATTTGTAACCTAATACTTTTATAAGAGAACCCCAAAACTTGTGATGATATCAATACCTGCTTATTTTAATAAAATAAAAAATGATAATGGGGCATTTTTTCACTCCTCCCTAAAATCATCACAATGTGTTGTTTACTTTTGGAAATCATTTTCTTACCAGATGTTTTCAGTTGTATTTGGGTTATTTTTCAAGTTATTTATCTTTGAGAGTCACGTGATTAGTCATCTCAATGGAAGAGCGATTTAAAAATGAAAAACATAATTGATGACAGATTGACAGAAAAATGAATATTATAAATATATATATATATATATATATATATATATATATATATATATATATATATATATATATATATATATAAACTCACAAACATAGAGTAAATATGACATGTTAATGGTTGTATGGGAGAAAATATATCATGTTGAATATTAACACATTTTTAAATGGTTTGCAAGAAACTGCAGTCGTATTCAGTCATGTTTTTAAATAACATCACAAGGACACTATATATCTATAACAGAAACAAAAATCAAACAATGAAACAAATTAAATCCAGATACTTAGAATGTACCGTCCTTGTTTCGCCACTATAAGTGAAAAACAACACCAATCAAGACATAATTTCATACTGTGACGGAATACAAAAATATTCTTTATAGGAGAAAGAATATATACGCTGCTAGCTGCCCAAGGATATTCCATCTTTAACAATATAAGACGCATAGTCTTTCACAACTGAGCGATCGGAAGGACAAAATTTTTTTATTTTAAAAAGCGCTTTATAGCTTACTCTGTTCGTTTCGTATTATTATTGCAAAGTCCAGCACTTGACAATACGTTACCGGATATACTCGCTTATACCAACAGTCAATCTGCAAATAACAGCGATCCTGATCTGCCATAGAATAATGCGCTTGGATATCAGGGTCTATGTTGTTTGTTCTACTGATTACCCCTTACAAACTGTACAGACCCAAATCTGCCTGAGCTTACTATCTGATCGGTGTTGCCAGCTAGTAATTTTTAAGAATGCTTAAAAACAAAGTATAACTTGCATATTGGTTGAACATTCTTAACTACAACTGAGGATATTTTATCTAAGATGCACTGCAGCGATGATACAGAAAAAAATATTTGTATTAGAGAGCACTTAAGTTAAACAGGATGTGAGTCAGTGAAAGTATAGTCGGTGACACGAGTTACATTGAGAGTGGTACATTTCGGCAGAGAAAAATGACCGATTATTCCCTAAAAAACTAAGCTTAAATGAACTAAACTTATCAGAGTTGTTGGCCTTGAAACCCACCGCATACCAGATTCATGAATTTGTCTTAATAATATTTAATTACCTACAGAAGATCCGTTAAAAATGTATTTGACAATGGGCACACACACACCGCTGCATTTTTTTAAAACAATTGCATAAATCAAGATTAGTTCAAGATTATAAAAAAAATTATAATTACGGTATTGACTAACCTGCTACGTTTGTAATAACTTGAAAACATGCGACTTATTTATTAAATCTACATAACTGCGTCTAATAAACAAATTAAAACTTTTTATTAGGTTTGCATATTATTAATCACCCTTGACATTCATTCTATCTTTCACTACGTCCTCTCTTTCCCCAGTTCTACTTAACCACTGATCCACGAGAAGCTACTGGCAAGCGTTCTCACATACCCACATTGACTGAGCCTGAGAATAGAACCTACCCAGATAGAGGGGAGATGGCAGTGATCCGTAACGGTGAGAGCTTTGGACCACTCGGCCACTTGCGGTCCATGTTCGCTAAGATCTTTTGGAAGACGTGTTATTCCGGTGGAAATGCAATTTTCAACCTGAGTTCGTCAGGTAAACAATAATGGTGCTGTGTTATATTTGTTTGTCTTGCTAGAGATCTATGTGCTGAGAAGTCTTTCATGCTTTCATATTCCAAAGGTTGTTGTGAATGTTGTTGTGCCCTGGATAGACAGAACGGTTTCGTGTTTGACTCAACTTTGATAATTTGAGTTAATTGTTGACATTAATTTACTTTAAACAATGAATGAGTAAAAAAGAAAGTTTTATGTTGATGCAAATGACGGATAGTAAAGTTCAAACCCATTGATTATGATTTTTATTTTATTCATATTTGGGAATCATTAATTGGGTTGGAAGTTGAGTTTAGCATAGTAATCGACCTTGATTCGTAACCACATAAGTGTAATATTTGTGTCACACGAGGACGATTAATCTTTCGAAGGCACGGGTAATGTAATAAATTTGGAGTATGCGCATTTGTTTATAGTACTCCATTGTAATGACTTTCCAGTTTACAACTAGAGTTGTATGGAAGTTTTAGGAATTAGAGGAAACATAATTTCTAGCGGGATTCCCGCCAGGGTTTGACGTCGCTCGGTCAAGAAACCCTTTGGCTTGTTACAATATATTTATATATCATGCATTTCATGATATTGGAAATGTCATGTACATTAATGTGCAGATAAGGCATGTGACTAAATATAGCTTTAAATATAAAATAAGTGTGATACAATTAGCTAATGATATTGCATTGTTGTGTCAAAGCTTCAAATTGAACTTCTATTGACACTCATCATTTAGAAGTAACAAATTGTTGTAAATAGCTAAACAGCATTACATCCTGTGGGCAAGACGTAACGTGCATGTCAACTTACAGCTATGTTTAAATGCACGAAAAGTATAGAATTTTCCATATCTACACTTTATAGAAAACGATATGGCATTATTTAGCGAATAAAACTTGCATATGAGACAGGTCAGACATCAAACAACAAATATCCTAATCTGCCATAGCAGGGTATATGCTGTTTATACAAATGATTGCTAATAAAAAAAACCTACATGGATCCAGATCTGCCGGCGCATAATGCGACCGAAGAGCTCGATCTGTGCAACTTGCACTTGAACTTAACGTATAAGAGAATATTTATGGTAGGTCAATGCATTTGTTAATATACATGATGGATACCACTTCAACAAAATAGATAGTTGACTTGAAACGTTCGATTTCTGAGCGACCAATGGCTGAAAAGACACAAACATGGTAACTTCCAAAACGATTCCTTTTTAATATTGATGTATTAAACACAAATTTTAAAGACGTTCGTTTTGGTAGTTAGAGAACAGTCCCGTATAACGAATCTTAGTGTAGATAACTGTATAGTAGTGTTGGTTTAGCAACATGATTGCTTTCTCAGTTAAATAAAATGCAGCCGCGATTTTGCTGCTTTAGGCCTTGAACTAATTGGTCATGCTTTTGCTATTGTGGATTTATGGGTGAACGTACGACAGGTTATATAAAAGTTCCATATTACTTTGTATAATCTGTGAGTCATGAACATTGCACTTTTCAAAATAAATAATACTGAAGCTAAACCATTTTGGGTTGGGGCTTTTTGTGGGGTAATATATTTTAATTAGCTTGCCTAGCCGTAAGGACAAAGTGGACATGTTTAATTTCCTATGGCCTTGCATCTCTTCTGCATCTTCTTTCGCCGGTCGGTGAGCAGGTGCTTTTTATCTCCCGGGAAGGTATTTCTGATGCGGTTTTGATCAAACTTTGGATAAAGTCTTATATAATCCAGATCTGGTTAGAGTTTGATATGGGGAAAGATTCAAACATATCTATCAGATGCTTGTACAGTTAAACTTAGTTACTAATACAGATGCAATAGATCTGATCCGCCTTTGATTAAACTTGAAATAACATAGAGATATGCTTTACAGAACTTTGCATAATTCAAATATGATCGAAATCAACTCATCGTCATGAATCCATTATATTAACTAGATCTGATTCAACGAGCTTTAAGTATATTAATGATGTGATCTTGCATCTGATTGAACACATAGTAATGATGTCATCTTGTGTTCCTGATCTGATTTCAATCACAAGAGGAATACGATGAAAATTGTAGTGAACGAGGCCCACGAATATTAATCAGGTGGACTTGCTTCTGGTTGATATTGTTTGTTACCACTGTTTATGCCATATTTATAATCAAATTTTGATCAAACTTAGAACGAACAAATCCTTGTATTTTGAAGCTTTTAGAACGATTTGATTGGTATCTAACGATATTTATTTATATTAAGGTTGTGATACATGTTATTCGCAAAGCTTGTTAACACATCGAGGTCAATATTTAGATCAAGCTTTGCTAAACCCATGACAGAGTCTGTATCAATCCGTGCATTATGGCGATTTAACACGCACTGGTCTCGATAAATTTAATTAATCATATGTGTGTCCCACTAAATGTCTTCCACAAAAATCAACAACAAAACAGAGATCGACATAGACTTTTACTCCGTTACATTTACACTTTATCCGATATTGAACAAACTTGGGATATAAGCACACGGTCAATGCATATTAAAAGATCGGATGGTTATAATCAAACCGAAACTTGGTAAATAAATTAATATCTTTATACTCGTAAACATATTTTATAAAATGTAAGATTTGCATATTTTAATCATGTAATTAACTTAGATTGTCGCTGCTTTTGAGATTGTATTTTATAATAAGATATTGAACAAACTTGGTAAATGAGCTTTAAATCATCAGTTTTGTTTTATATCGAATTAGTTCAAGAAAGTGTCATCTACATAAACAAATTATGCCTTTACATTTTCCCAAACTACATTGTTATTATTTAAGATTCAGGCTGATAAAGGCTTGAAGATAAATTACACAGGGTTGTGTAATTACAACACTATATACTTAGGTTTGGTGAAATGGCCATATATTAACTTTAGCGAGCCAGGTGCACGATACAAGAAATCCTGGAAAATCTTTAAATCTACAAATTCGGCTTATATCGTATTGTTTGTATGGTATGCTATCATTTACGTTAAAGTTCAAACTATTGTCAGTTCCATTTGTTACTGTTTGTTGTCTTTTAACAAATTCTTTCACTCCGTCCATTGAGGAAGCAAACACACAACTTTCCAAGGAAAGGAGCATGCCAGAAACAGGGAAATATCTAGTCTTTGACGAACACTAAGCGGTATATATATATATATATATATATATATATATATATATATATATATATATATATATCTTTATATATATATATATATATATATATATATATATATATATATATATATATATATCTACTATAGTTTGAACAAATTTTAAATGAAGGTGATCTACTAGATGACTTCGAGCAAAGTTTCGAGGTTTCCTCGGCTTTATAGAGGGTTTATGCAATGTGAGTAGATGCGGGAGGTATATTCTAACGTGTAAGCAGGATATCAGAAGAAAAATGGAACAAAACATGGCCTATGTAAACCATTTAATGTCTATAAAGGACGCTAAGAAGTTTAGGTTCTGGTGACCTAATTTTCAAGGTCCCAGGTAAAATTATTGCTTTACGTTACTTTTGTTTTTAGCGTTGTTGCAATTTTAGTAATTTTGGCGAAGTTTATACTATATGTCCAAACTTCAAATTTATTTGGTCCCTTTTGTGTCCGCCCCAGTCAGGTTTTACGTCAATCAGTTCTCTTCCACT
Organism: Potamilus streckersoni; assembly: GCA_016746295.1. NCBI lineage: Eukaryota > Metazoa > Mollusca > Bivalvia > Unionida > Unionidae > Potamilus > Potamilus streckersoni. Next base: position 924,954 of record JAEAOA010000334.1, read on the forward strand.
TAAACTGTTATCATCTATCATTACGAATGGTGTTCAAGATAGGTTACACACAATAACATCCGCTGTTGCACAAAATATCAAATTTGACCTTGAAAATATATTTAAGGTCAGATAGGAAAATTAGAAAATCTTTGTCACTCAATTTCTTTATCTCTAGGTAACACAAATTGCTCCTAGACCTTAAACATCAAGATCTCTTTCTATGTAACATTTCAAACAAACGTTCATTTCGTTCGCCCTGCAAATATTTTATTTACTTACGCCAAACTCCCATGTCACAGAATAACATTATTTGAAAGGTGGGTACATGTTCAGTTTACTTTTCAGAGATAGAATCATTCGTTTGTTACACAGAAGAATTTATTGTATTACAGAAACAGTTTGGCACTAAAGGCTGTCATGCAAGATAAATAAAGGTAAAATTATGTCATAAGTAACAACAGAATGGGATCAAGAATGTTGGACAATAAGAAAAAAATTATTTGCAAAATTTTAATTAAAATAAAAATATACAGTACTTAAGATCTTTTAAGTCACAACAATACATAGTAAAGAGTGGTTTGCGGCAGGTTTAGCAAGTGTTCTTCTCTATCATATCTGGTTTGAAAGCTGGACCATAGTGACTTGATATATCCTTGGGGCAGGGACATTAATTCTACAATTTCCTCTGTCATACGTCCAGTTGGAAATGTGACCTCCTCAGGAAGAGTAAATTAAATAATTCGTTTTGAATATCCAGACCTTAGCTTTTGTTGTATCTTGCGCATATTCTGTACACCTTCCCCACCAGCTGAAAGAGGAATAAAGTAAGAGTTAGCTTATGAAAGTCTAATATTACGTTCCCAATACTGCTAAGAGTACCTTCTTAATACGTCTGCGTAATAAACAATTGCAAAATACAATAGATGCATCAATATATAGACGATCTCACATGAGTTCATTTTGAAATGAAATTTATTAAAGGAGTCGAATCCGTTCTTATTTTTTGGAACCGTAGGAATTGAACACGTGTCATTATATGTATCTATTTACGAAGGATCTTGATTTGTTTGACAACAACATTTAATAATATAGTTAAATGGCGTTGAAAAACATTTATAGTCTCAGTAATTACTCGTTCCCTTAGCGTGACCTTTTCACGTCATTTCAGACGCTGACCCTTTCAATTGTTGCGAATGAAAAACAGTTCCAGATCCATGTTACAGCTATACTGTCGTGTGTCGAAGCAATTTCAATAACCAGTAACATTTAGAAGTAGATTATGGAAACAAATCATAATCTTATAACAATTTCCCGTCCTCAGTAACTACCTTTTAACAAGGACATTAATACCTTTTAAGATATGATCTCCGAAGGAAACTCCTGTGTGATGTCACATACTTGACTCGCGTCAGTTCAGCTGATGTAAATTGAGGCTCCTTATACAAGGATTTGGATGAGACCGTTAAGACATTTTCACCGAAAAGTGTGTTTATTCCACTCTGGACATGTAACTCAGATGCATTATTATATACGACAGAGGAAGCAGCATTTGACTTGATTAATATTCATGAGACTGGATCAAAAACATATGCCGAAATTCGGATTATTTTTTGCAGTAGGTATCAAAGCAGACAGAGCACAACATGACTAAACACAATACGTGCACATGTGATTCATGGATGACCTGAGAGTCACCACTAACACATATTCAGGCAGGATAGGTTTAGACAGCCAGAAAGGAGACTTGTCTGATGGGCTTACACGGAAATTAAAATAAGGAAGTTCAGGAGCTTCGTGATGAGGAACGGTATTGTTACTTTCCAGCCTGTAATGGAGATCCAAAATGCGAAGATCACATCTATTCTTGATAATCATATCAAGTGACTTGGCAAATGAATTGAAGCTAAAAATATCATCAAACTACTGAATATCAAGGTAGACGAAAGGATGCAGACGATAGAGGACCCTGGTAGAATACAACCTTGTAACTTTAACGAGAAAACCTATTATTGCAGGATCTGTTGAAAATTCATCAAACATGTACAGGTTTGAGAATCATCTGTGTTATATATGTGATAAAAGAAGTAATCTAGAGAACATCTTGTCATATTAACAGACTTTTAATGCAAGGCCGCTATAGATGGAGGCACTCGGGAAGCAAGTAAACATCTTGGAAAAGGGAGAGAAAGAAGAAACGACTAGCACCAGGTGGTGAAGAGTTTTCAACTTTGTCAAAGAGGGATAAACCAGTAACATCTCACCATAGACGAAGGAATCATCAATAAATCAGACTTGCAGTGAATCTTGAAAAGCAATAGGGTAGAACTCATAGGTCGCGAAAATAAACCTATAAATTAGTTACACTCTCCTGGCGAAGGCGTCAATTCTAAGAAGCCATAAAGAGACACCAAACTCATTCAGACCTCATACGCACGACCAGACAAAATCAGAAAGCAGCTGTCCAAGTTCTAAATGTGTTTGGTTGTACAAAAATCCCTAAAAACATACTTGATACACCTAGATGATTGCACATGGTCAAAGTGAAAACTCGTTCCGTTTGCCATACCACTGAAGATGATGGTGCAATAATCCCAGTAGGTAGAACATGAATCCGTGTAGTCTTTATCACTTCATCTACTGTCGAGTTCAAAGCAAAGAACAGACCGAAGATTAAATGGATCTAAACAACAGTTACAGTTCTTAAACTTCAAAGTCAAAAGGAAAACACCAACCCATCTGCTGATTATATAGTATCTTCCGTCAACAATTTTATGCATTCCTAGTGGATTTGAACTTACAAAACCATCTAGTCAGCAGCAGCACAGATCCTGACATGCGAAACATATTGACATACGAAAGAGAAGCCAAGAATTCACATCCACGCGCCTATTATGCGTTGAAAGTTGACACTCAAAATTCTGTGATAGTTTTAACTTCCAGTGGTAATGTTCATAACGATAGATGTAACGATCGCCAAACAGAATCAGACAAAGAGGTAGTGTATGAATGAATGATAGTTTACAATTGGATATGTTGATGCAAGACGGGTATTTGTTGAATGGTGTCGATACCCATTTGAGACTGAATCGAAATAGTATTGTGTTGCATTTGAAGGCGAATGCAAACTAGTACAAAACGATAATCGAAGAATCCGGACGTTTAATGCGCTGAGCGAAAGTCTTTCCGTTATGGGAAAGAACGTTTCAAGTCAAAGTCGGAATAGAACAATATCCCAGTATCGTATGTTACGTACTGATATTAAAACTTTCTATATTGCCACTGCAGTCTGATCCAAGATGGAAGATCGTTTTTTTTTCTTGGTCAATTGTCTATTTATTTCATCACTTAAGTCATCAACATGCATCTATCTATCAAAATTCTATCTAGCCCCAAACTCCAACATGTCCAAGGTTGAAGTTACCCGAGATGTCCAGACGATGCGTATCTGATCTTTTAAACCTACCTTTACCCAGAAACGATCAATTGAGATCTTTGTTTACTCTAATTAAAACCACAGGCCAGTTAGGAACCTACAGCAACCGCAGAAGGTCGTTCGACGATTATACAGAAGGATTCAGTTAGTGGGGTTTGATTTGTCTCCAGGCCAAGAAATCTATAAAATAGTTTTACACCCTATACAAGCAGGTCAGCTCCGTGTTGAATTGCAGTTTACTACGGTTCTTTTGAATTCAGTGCACATAATCTTGCATGCAGAATTTGGTAATAGAAATCTCAGTTTGAGAAAAATGATCACAGACTATTAACAACAATGACTACGAATATATGGAGGTAGATATTTTTGAATAAATATGTGTTAACGATGAACTTTCTTATCCAGAACCTAAAGATGTTCTAGTTTATATCATCAGAACTGACAACAGTCATAGACAAGGAATCTCTTGGGTTATCTTCTAGATTCTTAACGACCACATTGTAGAATATTTTAATAATGTTGGGTCCCAGGAAAGATGATATCGACGACCTTATGAGAGGAAATGCTACACATTCTCAATTCAAAATTGTAAGAGCTTTTAATCAGATTTAATACAATTTGCAAAATGCTGTTGAAATGATGTTCAACAGAGCACGCTTATATTTTCAATACAAATGGGCTGACACATTTTCGATGCGATTGTTTCAGAAATAATCCAAAATGGAGTGAATAATTGACCATTATATTTAAGTTGTACATGATGAGAAAAGGACTAGTCCTAATTCAAGCTCTTAATTTGTTTGAATTAGCTGGTATTATTTCTTTTTAAAAGTATTTTTTAAATTTGCTTTGTTTTCGCTCCTCAATTTCTTTTTTTACATTCTTCTTCAAATTCACTCTGTCAAGATTGTAACTTTTTCAAAAAGGGAATGTTTTCTGACGAATGATTTCTGTAAATTCCATGTTCCTGAAAAAAATATAATAGCCCTTGTTAGGGTTACTATTGTAGTTGCTATAAGGTTTTCATTACAGCCAGAAAACTCAGTATGTTTAAACAACAAATACGAACCTTTATTTTCCGTTTAACAATCAAACTAAACTTTACCTAGCATGGGCAAATAAACATTCCGCGAGTCTCTTACTTAGACTCTGTCGTTTGAGAAAAGTTTTGTGAATATAATTTACACTTTTGGACACAAGATTTTAAATTATTAATACATGTTCATCCCTAAAAGAGCGTGCAGTGTATGCCGAGTAGAGGGGTTAATAAGTGCACAGGGTACAAACGTTCTGATTTAAGAGCACGTGGCACATGCATAAAAGTGTACAGCTAGGAGTCTTTCATTCCTTCAATTGTAATATACTAAGAACCGAGCGGTGCTGCTGTTAACCTATCGGACATGCACGACGGGGTGAAAACGACGTTAATACAAAATCTATCTGGTTTGCATACATCGAGTTACTAGCACGTCAACTATGGACTTCAAAACAGAAAAATCAGGCTAGGTACCCACCTAGTTTTCAGCCAACGCAGTAATTCATGCCCAAGGGATACGGGCCCTTAGGACCCCAGGTAACATTATAGCTACAAGCTGGAGCCTGAGAGCTTGGAAAATTAGAACAACTTTGTTATTGCCGTAGGATAGATTAGAGGATGTGGATCCTAATCTGAAAAAGGGGACCTGGGAGATATTCAGGTCGCTCATGAACAAAAAAGAGAACTGTAAAGAGGTAAAAAGCCCGTCTTAGGGAATTGGATCACTCATCGTCCATTCCAGTAAACACAGCCCTAGACCTAAGACATAAATTTAGTGATCAACTCGTCAATAGAATTAGATTCTCTACCCCACTCTAACTAAAATATGGCAGAAGCAGCCAATAGGAGTAGACTGTGAACCAAAACAGCCAATAGGAGTGGACTGTAAACCAAAACAGCCAATAGGAGTGGTCTGTAGACCAAAACAGCCAATAGGAGTGGACTGTAATCCAAACCAGCCAATAGGAGTGGACTGTAAACCAAAACAGAAAACAGACAAAACCAAGACAATGATATTGCACTTACCCCAGCTGCAAAATATCTCATGAAACAGTAGAAAAGTAGGAAATAGGGAAGGGGAGGAGGAGGAGGAAGAAGAAGAAGAAGACCCGGACAAAAATTAGCTCTTGTAAATGGAACTTCTACTTGCATTAGAGGATTAGAAGAAGGCTTGACAATTTATAAATGCATGGCATGGAGATTTCTCAAAACCAAAAAACCAAGCCCCAGCAGTAGTACTTCGGAGCTCATATTCTCAGCAATTTTTATCGGGACGCTTACATGGACTATCGTTGTATAGTTTGGTTGAGGCCGCCAAGCACCTGACGGTACTGTGTTAGCTTGAGTCCTTCCCGAAACACATTTCTGAGAAATCACTGTATGCGGCAGATTGTTATGCAGTAGAAGAACACTACCATGCTTTCAGTCTGCCGACGAGTGTGGTTTTATTCCAATCGTTCGTCTTATGTTGCATTATAGCGACTAAAAACTGTAGAGTACGTTGATGCATCGTTTCCTACTTACTATTGCTTGAGTACGACTGAGTGTGATTTAATCATTCTTTAACATCTTTTCCCTCCTGTGTGATATTATGTTTGTGTGTTTGTAAGTATAGTGTCTTAAGTGCTCTTACCCTTTTCATTGTTTGGTAGATACTGGTAAGCCACTTCAAATAAATGCTTGATAGGATACAAAACTAGGTGTTGGATAACATATTAAATGAGTGCTCGATATTAAACTTACCTGCCATTAAAGATGCATGCCTGTTAACATACGGCGTGCTGTTAATTAAATCTTGTTTGGCTAATAAAAATTACACGATTAACTGGATTTTCCTCTTAGTTAAAATTGTTCTTGTCAATTTTTTTGGGGGGTAGGTGAGGGCGGTATCAAAAAGATATATCTTCGTCAATTCAGCCAAGGCTGAATTCATTATTTTCTTGTTTCCATCAGCAAAGCATTTAAACATCAAAGATGAAATAAAATATCGAACATTTACTAGTTTGATTAAAGTGTTTGCTAGTTCGTACGTGTTGTTATTTTTCAATCCAGAATTTGTGAACACTTTTCCACGCCTGCATTGTTAGGGATATTTCATGATTCGATGACCACACACCTATTCTAACCCTCATGGTGTGCCTATTAGTTTGTGTTGAATTGAATACATCAATGTGTAGAATGTGTTTAATAGCAGATCGATGACCGTGAAGAGTTACAAATTACTATACATCCTACCAAAGTGAATATATTAGTGTATGTTGACAGTTCCTGTTTCCCTCAAGATGACAACATGAACAAATTGGGAATGAAGAAAGGTACAAAAAGAAATGGAAAGAGGTAAAATAATATTTTTTTTAAAAAAAAATATTATGTAGCAAATAGAGCCATCTGAAAGACTGTACCTCCATCTAATGCAGATTGTTGGGTAAACCAACTGCAGGCATTTAGGACTGATGTATTTGAAGTATAGTTTCCCTACAGTATTTGCCGCCCATTTATCATTGTCAGTGGTCGTTGACGAATTTGCTGCGGTCACTAGACAATCCCGAAACTTTGCATTACAGTCACAGCTCAGTCTGAAAAAAAAAACAAACTATGGTCTTGCTTTTAATCGAGTGATGTTGATTGTCGTATTTGTTGTCTGGCTAACGTTGAGTGCCGGCGATTATGTAGTCTAGCAGCTTTATTTGATAAATCATATTAATATGATAAATTTATCCACAGTGATCATTGATGAGCAAATACTGTGATATTATGTTTCTAGTGTTGTCCAAACGTATTAAAATTACTTATATAATCCGAGTGTGATGAAATATGTTATCGATGTTAATATATAATGGATATATCTGAAATTCGTCTATTATTGTCAAACCTTGCCATTAAAACATTTCATTACATCCTAGTGGTTTGTCATAAGCATTAGTCAATAAAGTGTATCAATAAAGATTACTATCTGTTTAGCTTCTCGTAACTTCTAATGAGAACAATCGCAGCATCAGGATAATGTATTCTATTATTCGTATTTTATGAATACAATGATATTATTAATATGATAAAAAGCAGTGATTTATTTATATAATTACTGTTAAAATAGCAAGTATACAAGTAAAAACAAAGAAGCAGGTAGAGCCAGAAAAATATTTGTGAAGGTGGCAATTTACTTGCTTAGACTTATAGTGAAAAAAGTCAATTGCATGGTGAATTATATGCATTGTATTCTGCATTTTATGATTAAGCTCTCAGGTATACAATTGTACCTACAAAATAGGAAAGACGACAATTAAAAGGCACAAAGTGCGATGTTGGTACAGACCCTTTTGACCTAGAATGATATTTTGGTACGCTTTAACGAAAGAAGATCTATGTATATTTTATGACAAAATCTAAATACACACGCGCGTATGCGCGCGCACGCACACATACACTTCTCTGCTTAATTCCATTCAAGTATTTTTCGATATAATAAACAGTAATAATTGCAAAACAGGTTGAGAGATAGCAAACTAGCTAGAAAAAATACAAGGCGTTTGTATCATTATCTTCTTCGTGATCAATTCAATACTGCTGAGTATTTAATAAACTTACACCGTATAAAGTGCCAGGTTAAAGAGATTGTAATTATTCCCAAATGCATCGATGTAGATGTCACATTTGTCGTGTGCTCTACAGCACTTATCCGTCTCATTGTAATCTCCAAGATCGCCGTCATTTTTTGCCTTGCTTCCAATGCCACACCATTTAGTCCCTGCAAATATGCATATATGAAGCATTTTAAAGAAATTTTTTTCGGATATTAAAGACAACGCATTAAAGTAAGGCTAGTTTAGGTTGCATCTCCTTAATGTCATAATAAATGACTAAGCATTCTCTTCAGGGACGAGTTGATAAGTCAAAAACATCGTATATAAGTAGTAATAGTAGTAGTTGTTGTTGTTGTTGTTGTTGTTGTAGTGTTTTACGCTATTTTTCAGCACAACATAGGCTATTACATGGCGGCGAGTATTAATGGTGGAGTAAGAACCCTGGAAAAACCCGGGAAGAACCACCGACCCACGAGAAGCTACTGGCATTCTTTCTCACTTATATATCAGTAGTAAGGATAGTTGAGATTTAAAAACCAAATTGGGTTTTAGGTCCGAAACCCTCGATTCTTCTAAAATAAATATATTCTGACATTTTTTCCACCTCAAAAAACCAGTCTCCTCCAATTTTGTTTCTCAGAAAATGATGAAATTTTGCAACCCAAAGAGGATTTTATACCAGATCCCGTACCCCCTCTTTAAAGTTTGGATAGATCAGGTTTGGCATATGATCCAATGACATTTATTGACAATATAGTGCAAAATGATATTTTTTAATCTATTAAAATTAAACATCCATTACTGTTATAACCCATCTTTTATGATAATCTTTTTCATAACGGCTGACTCATTGGCAGAATAGGTCAACATACTGTGAATAATATGAAACTATCGCATGAAATATACCATATCATATTTTATACAACGCAAATAAGATCGTATCTGATCAAGTGAATTTTATAGGTGATACCTGCTGTCTTACAAGCATTTATTTAGTCTCAAGTCGAGGCTCAATGTTTCTAAACGCTGTTCCAAGAGAAAAACCAACACCGGATATTATTAACAAAAAAAAGGATTTAATGATGCTCCACTTGAAATTATAACATAGCTAGTCATTAGCAGTGGTAAATATGATATTGCTCGAAGTATTTTGCTATAGTATTTGTAACATTGTTTTCACACACCAAAGTTTTTTTTTTATGATATTATCTATGATTTGTATTAGAGCGTCCAAATCTTCTTTAGGAATTTTATCTGAAATATGAATAAAATCTGCTTTATTTTTTCAATATATTTTTTGTAGATTTTTATATAATGGTGAAACTCTCGTGCCAGTCCCTGGGTTTGATTCGCTATAAATAATGAAGTTGTCATTTAATTAAGTAATTAATTGTTGTGTTTCAGTTACAAATTCCAGATACCACCAGTAAGACGCTGCGGTTATTTTTCTTATCAAGAGCTTCCAGTATAAATGTTTATTCAGTATCTTAATTTAACACTACAGATACAGTTATAGAAAAATTATCAATTGAATTACGCCATAGATATGTGATAAATATACTAAATATTGCACCTTTAAACAAGGACATCCTATATAAAACAGTGAATTCCGTGATATGTTTGATAGTGAGTTTATGCGGTGATAATGTTGCTGATTTTGATGATACAGTGCATACGACATTGATGATCTGCTTGTAATGAATTTTAATCAGATTTGTTTTTTCAACGGTATTTAAGAATTCCACTAAAATATCGGTAATTTAAATGTGTAATGTCAGTGAGGTTAATATCTACAAACGCTGAACTTTGAAACAATTCATTTATAGATGTGTTTATATTTCTACGATAATTCAGGTACGTTTGCATGTGATTACTATAATCATTTTTGAATTTGATCATTCCATCGTTGATAGTTTTTATTGCTGTCACTGTCAAAATTTTGCTATCGTTGACGTATTTTTTCGTTGCAGCGTCGAAATCTGTTTCTGGTGCTCTGAGATTATCACTGCGATTATTATAGTATTCATGTTGAGAAATGAACGCATTACACCACCGTTGACTAACTTAAAACTTAGATTCTTGATAATCGACTTATTTTTTGTTGCTGTGTCTGATTCTGTGGCTGGGTTTCCAAGGTATGTAAATTGTTTTATATTCATGACAATGTTACCAGCGAATGAAACGCCAGTTTTTTTATATAATCATTAACTGACTTACCGGTATCTTGTATTTTACCTTCATCAGCAAAAGTTACGATATTATTAACAATTGCGGTGAGAATTAGGATAAGTACATCTGTCAGTTGTATATCACTTGTCTTTAATCGTCCTTGTTTATCATGGAAAGTAATGATTTCATTTTAATTCACACGTGATATTTAATAAATCATCGATTTTATTTGAGCTTATCAAGAATTGCATATTTAGATAAGTCAACTTGCTGAACATTTGCCGATGAATTTCCTAATGTTGTTTCGAATTTTGTATGAAAGCTCATTATTTATTTAGCGTCTGACAATTTTTATATAACATAAAATTTTATGAAAATAATGGCAAAAAGTCGATATTAAACTTTGATACGGAGGGGTTGGTGAAACATAAACATGGCAATGAACTTATAGATTGTCACTATCTTATATTTGGAAGACCTGGCTCGGGAAAAACAAACTTGCTTATGAATTTGCTTCTTGGATATAATTCTAACTACGATCGCGTTTATATTTATACAATCGATCCACAACAAGATAAGCATGAGCAACTTAGAAAATATAATGACAAACATCGTGATGAAATTGAGCCTGGCGAGGATTTTCATTATAATCAAACATTCAGAAGAACTAGTTTAATTTTTAATCAACACGCTTCATCCGGCCATAAATAGCTGTTTTTGGTGGTAACCCGCTAAAGACTGAGGAAACGAATACAACAAGGTCATATTTTTCATTATCAGATAATAAGAAATGTAATTATGTTTATCTCGCTCAGAGTTTCATAATGTTGACAGATTTATTAGTCGAAATACTCTTATATTATCTCTAGGACTGGCCAATTTTGAAGTTAGAAATATCGCGAACGAGCATTGTGGCGATGTGACAAAAGATATATTTATTGAATTATATGATCAGGAGACGGCAAATAAATGTGTCTTTTTTGTTTGATAAACTAGCACACAATCTAACTTAAATGTTTCTTTGTAATTTGGAAACAAATATCTGCATTAAATATTTATTTTTGATAGTCTTAATTTTGTAAAAGTTATATATAATGATTTGTTGTTGTTGTTGTTGTTGTTGTTGGGCTTAGCGCCATTTTTAAGCACACGATAGGCTATTTATGGCGGCCAGTATTAATGTTGGAGGAAGAAACCGGGAAATCACCGGAAAGAACCACCGATGCACGAGAAGCTACTGGCAAGCTTTCTCACATATCCACATTCGCCGAAAACTAGACTTGAACCCATGCAGACTGAGGTGAGATGGCAGTGATCCGTAACGGACAGAGCTTTAGACCACTCGGCCACTCGGGGCCCCTATATATAATGAAAAGGAAAGACAAAGTACAGAAACAGAAAATCTAAACAATCTTTGTTGAATCTAAAGCATAACAAAAGCAGATGATCCAATAAACACGCCGTTAACACGTGGCTGCAGCAGAAACACCAGCAACAATTCTTAAACCAGTTACTGAAACGCTACTTGGGAAACAACCTGGAAATAAACCACTATCAGAAGAAGAACTTAAACGATTACAAGAAAAAGGTTTACTCAGATTAGTTAAAGAGCATCAAGAACCAGATGCTGGAAGAGGTATTGCTAGATTTGACGAAGAACGAAAAAGTTAGGTGAGTTACCCTTAGCAAATGTAGCAGATTCTGTTGCAAGACAGGCTGCACCTGATCAGCTAATAAATGATCTACTAGCGCTTAAAACGTAGATTAGCGAAAGCAGTAGTAGCTAAACCAATTGAGTAGTTAGAAGAACTTAAAAGAGAGCGGAAAACTATAGAATAAAAAAATTTGAATAAGATTTAGAAAATATAAATAGCAAAAAATAAATGATTTAAATGGAGATTTTAATGAACGATGAATATAAGGGTAGGAAAGTCAACAATGTTAAAAAGATTATTTTAAAGCCGACGAAAACATTGACTTGTTAAAAGAAATGAAAGATAATGGTAAGGTGCATCTCAGCCTTTAGAAAATATTAATGACTATGAGAGTATTAAATTATATCTACATTAGATTATCGCTGATCATTATATTAAGGCGATTAATAATACAAGAAGTAACCAATTCACTCATTACAATGCTAACTTAAGTACTGAAGTAAAATTATTGGATGAAATACCAGAAGAATCAGTATATTGTACATATAAAGATCCTATGATACCTGAAGAATATTTACAAAGACTAGTTATGAAGGTATGGAAAAAATATCGTAATAGGCACAAATCCAAGAAAACATAACAAATAACGCCATTAAAATATTCTGATTTTATGACAAAAATTAATATTTTTTGGATGCTGATAATAACCAAATTGAGAAGAAGATAGATACGAAGATCTCATTGAAAAATTAGATGATATCAAAAATTAAGATGAATGAGAAATTAACATAGCTAAAATAAAAGATGTTGAATGACTTCATGAAAGAGCTAGAAATTTTGTTATTGATGGTGCTTTAAAAATACTGCAAAAATTAAAAATAAAAACTTGTTTGAACGTTATGATTAGGATGATTTAATGAATATTGAAAAAAGAACTAAAACTGGAATTGGTATTAGAATGTTTCATCAGTTACTGAATGATAGGCATATTAATGTTATTGATATGATCAAAAGAATTTGGAAATAGTGATGAAATTGACATTGAAGTTACTGACATGCTTGATAATTTGAAATCAAAACATTTATTAACATCTGAATAATACGAAACGTTACCTAGCGATTAAAATAAAAATAATAAATGTCAGCAACATTATTACTAGACTGTGATCAGTCTGTTAAAGATACCTCAGTTGTTTAAGTATATTCCGACAATAAAACTAGATCGTAAATAATAACATGAAATTGGACTAATTTCCTGTACGTGTTTTCATTTTATGTAAAAACTTTGAGTTAACGATGAAATTGAATTTAATATTCCTAGTTTATCTTTACCAAAACTCCCGTGGAAAAATTAAAATTCAACAATGAGTTTTTATATTACTAATTTAAGCAAAACAACTTAAAACTAATAGAAAAAATGGAGGTAAAGCTTATAATTTTGAGCTTACACCAAATTATAATACTTTACGCGCTTGAATGACACTTAAAGATATATTTGTTTATCTAGCCTCACCAACAAGTACCGTATCACAGATAGGACTTGATCATCGAACATATATTGGTCTTTGCAAAGCTCCTACACATAAAGAAGAAAAGCTAGTAAATATAATGGACGTAAACACAATATTAATAAATTGCTTTAAAGCTATTGGATCTTACTCAGATCAGGTTAGTAAAGGACAAATAATATAGTGGTTCACAAGATTTTCTACCTTGATCTATCATGCAAATTAATCTACGTCAAGTTATTTATTATCCGTCAAATGTTGAAAATCAAATAACAGAAGTAAATATGCAATTGACAGATCAGTCTGGACGACCACTGGATCTGAACAATGAAATCATTTCGTTATTTACATTTACGCGAACAATAAAGATAGTGATTGACAATACAATTATGCAACATCAGATATAATGAAGCAGCGAAAAAAATGTTTGCAGAAGAAATTAGTCAGATGATTTTGGGGAAATATATTAGCCAAAATTAAAAATATTCCAGGAGTAGCTCATAAAGTTGGACCAGTTGCACTTGACGCATCAAAAGCTTTTTCAACTTGAGCTGCATCTGCAACAGGAACTGCTGTGGGACAAAAATAATATAAAATAAAGTTAATCCACCAACCATCAACTGTTAATGGCAGTTTGTTGCCCTTATGTATTGAACAATCCTGCTATAGTATATGATAGTTTATGTCTCCTATGTATTGTATACTCTTGTTAAAGTTTATGGTAGTTTTTGGCTCCTATGTATTGTATAATCTTGCTATAGTTTATGGCTCCTATGTATTGTATACCCTTGCTATAGTTGATGGTAGTTTATGTCTCCTATGTATTGTATACTCTTGTTATAGTCTTTGGTTGCTTACGTCCCTATGTATTATATACTCTTTTTGTAGTTTATGGTAGTTTGTGGCTCCTATGTCTTGTATACTCTTGTTATAGTGTATGGTAGTTTATGGCCTCTATGTATTGTATACTCTTGTAATAGTTTATTGTAGTTTATGGCTCCTATGAAGTGTATACTCTTGTTATAGTTTATGGTAAGTATGGTCCCTATGTCTTGTATACTCTTGTTATAGTCTATGGTAATTATGGTCCCTATGTCTTGTATACTCTTGTTATAGTGTATGGTAGTTTATGGTCCATATGTATCGTATACTCTTATAATAGTTTATTGTAGTTTATGGCTCCTATGATTTGTATACTCTTGCTATCGTTTATGATAGTTCATGGTCCCTATGAATAGTATACTCTTGATATAGTTTATGGTAATTATGGCCCCTATGTATTGTATACTCTTGTCAAAATTTATGGTAGTTTATGGCCCCTATCTATTGTACACTCTTGTAATAATGCATGGTAGTTTTTGTTCCTTATGTATTGTATGCTCTTGTTATAGTTTATGGTAGTTTCTGGCTCCAAAGAATTGTATGATATTGCTATAGTTTATGGTAGTGTATGGTCCCTATGTATTGTATACTCTTTTTATAGTGTATTGCAGTTTGTGGCTCCTATGTATTGTATACTCTTGTTATAGTTTCTGGTAGTTTATAGCCCTTAGGTATAGTACCCTCTAGCTATAGTTTATGGTAGTTTATGGTCCCTATGTAATGTATACTCGTGCTATAATTTTTGGTAGTTTATGGCTCCTATGTATTAAAAAATTCATGCTATAGTTTATGGTAGTTTATGGCCACTATGTATTATATTCTAATACTATAGGTTTTAGTAGTTTTTGGCTCCTATGTATTGTATACTTTTGTTATAGTATATGGTAGTTTATCGCTCCAACAATATAGTATACTATTGCTATAGTCTGTGGTAATTTATGGCCCTATGTATGGAATACTCTTGTTATAGTTTTTGGTAGTGTATGGCTTCAATGTATTGTATACTCTTTTCATAGCTTTTAGTAGCTTATGGCCCTATTTGTTGTATACTCTTGTTATGGTTTATGGTAGTATTTTGCTTCTAGGTAATGTATACTCCTATTATTGTTTTTGGTAACTTACGGCCCTATGTATTGTACATTCTTGCTATAGTGTATGGTAGTTTATGGCGCCTATGTTTTGTATAATCTTGCTATAGTTGATGGTAACTTACGGCCCTATGTATTGTATACTTTTGTTATAGTTTATGGTAGTTTATGGTCCCTATGTATTGTATACTCTTGTTATAGTTTATGGTAGTTTTATGGTCCCTATGTATTGTGTATTCTTGTTATAGTTTATGGTAGCTTACGGCCCTATGTATTGTGTATTCTTGTTATAGGTTATGGTAGCTTACGGCCCTATGTATTGTATATTCTTGTTATAGTTTATGGTAGCTTACGGCCCTATGTATTGTATACTCTTGTTATAGTTTATGGTAGATTATGGTCCCTATGTATTGTGTATTCATGTTATAGGTTATGGTAGCTTACGGTCCTATGTATTGTATATTCTTGTTATAGTTCAATGGTTTGATGGTCTGCGATAGCAAATTAAATTTTGTTATTGCTTTTAGCAATATCGTACTGAACATCATATCGCCCAGTTGTTTGTCTGCTTAGTGTTTTAAATTAAAAACAACATGATCTCCATCTTCGTCAACATCGTTTTTCAAAATATCATTTTTATTATAGCTAGCAAATCTATAATGAGTAAAATTTTCTAAGGTAAACTTTGAATCAGAATTTGAAGCAAAATATCCCGAATGTATTTCAGATAGTTTTTCAATCAAGTTCATTATTATAATACATCTTTTGTTTAAATAATAAATGATAATAAAATGTTTGGAGAATTCCCTGAAAGAAAATATAATGAAATAGTTAAAACACTAAATCACAGAGAATTAGCTGAGGCAATTCGAAATTGTTTGTTGGGACATAGTTTTTATTTTGATGATCTTATTATAATATCAGGCGAATCTTACAATTGTTGTTAATAGCAGTAGACAAGAAAGAAAACTTGATATATAAATGATGACATTACGATTTATTCGCGACGATATTATGGCCTTTAGTCAAAATTGTCTTACTCGAAATGATCTAGAAAATATAATTAGTTATCGTATTTAAAATTAAATTTAGAAATGTCAACGTTAACTTTGCTGATTAACTTTTACCATCAGCTACGTTGTTTGCTCCATCTGAATTAATTTTAAAGTGCTTTGCAGCAGCTTGCATTGATTTCAATTTTTTCTTCACAAGTTTAAAGATTTATTGAAATTATTTGTCTAGCTTGAGTTTTAAAATTAATACCACCACCGTTTCCTCTTGTAAAATTTTATTTGAGCAAACACACACACACACGCACACACACACGCACAAGCACCCACCCAGACACACATAAATGCACACATACGAATACAAACGCACACACGCACACGCACACGCACACACGAGCACACACGCACACGCAAACACGAGCACACACACGCACGCACACGGACACACACACGCACATACGCATACGCACACACACACACGCACACACACACGCACACACACGCACACACACGCACATATACGCGCAAAAACGCGAACACACACACACGCACGCACACGCACATACTCATATGCACACTAACATGCACACACGCACACACAAATGCACACACACGCACACACACATACACGCACACACGTGCACACTCTCACACGCACAAACACACGGACACGCACACACATACACACGCACACGCACATGCACGCACACTCACACGCGCAGACGCACACGCATGCGCACGCACAAGTACACGTACGCGCACATACACAACCATACACATACGCACACTCACACACACACGTTTATGCACACGCACACACATACGCACGCACACACGCACACACACTCACACTTACAAGCACACACACGTGTGTATTTTCTTTCTAAATAAAAATCCAATAAATGACAGAGTGAATTTCGATCATGTTATCATAGGGTAGACTTAATCCGGCTTAAATTGCTTGTTGTAACCCATTTGACCTATTCATAAACGCTTTGCAAAAGAGTGCAGTTTGCATACAACTGTTTCCCATTGCATATGATTACATAACATTTTACAGGTGTCGTGTACTTAGTAATTCGGTAGCTGATACAACGTTTTGGGTTTTTTAATATTCACCATTTGTTTTGAACATTATATAGTTCGTGGACACATTAGTTCATCTGATTTTAAAACTTTATATCTTTAGTGCTAATTTATATAATTTAAAGTATACGTGGCTTTTGCTTGCCTTTCAAAAATGTGCTAAGAATAAATAGTGTTACAACTGTCTATCTGATAATGACTTGTATCTCAGTTTCTTTGTTGCTACATCTGTCATCCGTAAACACATTTCTATTTGTGTGTTTCTTTTGTGCGTGAGAAATACGTTTGACGGATAGCATTACCTGGGAAAATTACTTTGTTTTTATTTCGTCTCTTAGTTCCATTACGTTCTTGATAATTGAACTCCATGCAGTTTATCACCAGAGGATCTATGAACTCTTCCGATACAGTCACAAGAGAGTAATTGGCTTCTGCCATCTTAGTATAGTACTCCTCGCTTCTGCTCGAATTAAATAAAATGAATAATATCATCAGCATTTAGTATTGTCAATGTTTGACATAGGATTCTCTGTCTGTCTGTTTGTTTGTCTGTCTGTCTGTCTGTCTATCTCTCTATCTCTGTCTATATATATATATATATATATATATATATATATATATATATATATATATATATATATATATATATATATATATATATATATATTAATAAAATGTAGGAGATGCGCATTTAGTTATAGCACTCCGTTCAAGCATTTCTTAGGTTTTTGTGATTACTTGTTTGCTTATTGGAATTCGGTGCAATGGGAAATATTCCCTAGCCCGAAATAATTATCCAATTATTAGGAGCGAAAGTAACTGAGTGAAGTATTAGTGAGTTTCCATGATGCCATGGTTAATGAGTACCCAAACCGCATGACTGTCTCTGAAATATTGTAGTCATTAAAATCAAGTTGGGTACATTGATGTTGTGACTTCAGAGGCAGTATTTACGGTAGGAAATCGGTAAATTGCACAATGGAATAAACAAGAAGGGACTCGGCAGATGCCATTTATGTCGCCATGGTGACAAATGTGATGCATTTGTAGTGGCTTGATGTCTTGAAACCATAGATTGACTGGCCTAAAATGGCGTAGTTAAAATAGTTTCCTGAGTTAGGAGATAGTTGTAGAGTTTCTATGGTGTGAACTGCTTACATTACGGAAAGCTGATGAAGAGAAAATATGCAGATGTGCGGTTGATATATATTTGGCAAGTTGTGAATAATGTGATCTTGTATTGATTAGAGTAAAATCTATGGACACTTCTGAGTTTCTAACTTACACCACAACTGATGTTGTGTAGAAGTCTATAGAAATTTGCTGTAAACTTATGACTTGTAGCAGGAATCTCACCTTAGCTTCGACACCACTTGGTCAATCAAAGACCACTGGCTTATAATAATATGTATGTATGTATGTATGTATGTATGTATGTATGTATGTATGTATGTATGTATGTATGTTGTTGTTGTTGGGCTTAACGCCATTTTTCAGCACATGATAGGCTATTCATGGCGGCCAGTATTAATGGTGGAGGAAGAAACCGGGAAATCACCGGAAAGAACCACCGACCCACGAGAAGCTACTGGCAATCTTTCTCACGTATCCACATTCGCCGAATCCTAGACTCGAACCCACGCAGACAGAGGTGAGATGGCAGTGATCCGTAACGGACAGCGCTTTAGACCACTCGGCCACTCGGGGCCCCTGTATGTATGTATGTATGTATGTATGTATGTATGTATGTATGTATGTATGTATGTATGTATGTATGTATGTATGTATGTATGTATGTATGTATGTATGTATGTTTTTTCATGAGTCATCTAGTTAATGAAATTTTTAATTTTAAGATGCATTGAATCTCTTGTGTTCATTAATACTTGGTATTATACTTAGTGATATTTTCAATCACAAAATCAAGATAAAAATATGAGTTTCAAGAGGCATCATCACGTGGTCGAAACTGGCGATTAGTAACGAAAATGAAGGTAAAAAAAGCAGCACATGATCCAAGGAAGATATTGGTAGTGTAGAGAGGTCCGACTGCCCTAGTTCTAGACTGGATTAAACCTTGAACAGCAGTTGTTGACGTTTAAAAGTATTTTAAAGTATCAAATGATTAATTCTGGGGAAATTACAAGTATTTTTTCTACTGCTTTTTAAGTTCTTTTTTTATTCAGAGCTCTTAAGTTTTTTATTCTTAACATCTGAATTGGAAGTAATACATTGTAAGTTAGATTTGTTTAAAATGGAATTAATATAAATTTTTAGAACTGGAGAAAATAGTTACGTATTTATAGACCTTGAAATTAATAGCCGAACGGACATATATTTCAAAAAGGATTTAATCTGAAATATAAAGATACATATATTCCAATAAATCTACGACAAATATTTATTCAAAGGGATACCTTTAGAATTTCAAAATATACTGATGACTTTATTAACCACAGTTATGGTTCGGAATGCATTTGGATATATCCAGATTTCTTGTAAATAAAAGAACTTTTAAGGAATTCAATACCTAATGTAAATCTGTTTTTAATCTTTAATTTGTATTTAAGGAAATAAATATATGTTAGAAAATTATGGAATACGTGTTGGATTTGCACATTTCTTTTAGCGTAGTTTTAAAACATTATGACGTAACTACATACAAAATGAGCAGACGCCTAATGTACAGTATATATGAGATTTTTTTAATGGTATGTATTTGTTTCGTAATGAGACCCTCTCAAATATATTAGGGAATCCTCAGTATATAGTTAGGAATAATCATTTGAGATAAGAACAATTTTTAATGTTAGGTGTTCAGTTCGTTTCTCGTCATGCATGGCGTGGGATATTAATCGTCAGGGGACCCAGGAAAGGAGGAGAGATGCCGAGTGGTCTGAAGCGTTCGACTTTTACAGATCACTGCCAACTCACCCCTGTCCGAGTGGATCTGATTTTATGACTCGACCTGTGTGGGTATGTGAAAAAACTTGTCTTTAACTACAAGTGGATCGGTGGTTCTTACCGTGGTTTTAGTGGGTTCTTCCTCCAGATTTATTCGCCATGTATTACCAATCCTCCAATCCTGTATTGAGAATGGCGTTAAACCCAGAGCAGCAATTTATTTTCGGTTGAAAAAGGCTTTCAAATTAGTAATGCAGATGTTTCTCAAAAAGACTATGTAGGTGAGGAATCAGAATTTAGTGATGTGTGGTCATTAGTCGATTAGAAGAACACACTCAATTAAAATGTACGCACCTGTCCTCTTACAACAACGGATGTCTTGAGGTCCATGGAAGTAGGGCAATCAAGAGATCTCATGCCACACTCACCTCACGCAGGTGGTTGATTTCCTTATTAGTGATACCCATGCGTTATATATATATATATATATATATATATATATATATATATATATATATATATATATATATATATATATATATATATATATATATGTGTGTGTGTGTGTCTGTGTGTGTGTGTGTTTTGTGTGTGTGTCATTTATGTGAGAGGGCTGGCTAGATACAATTTAACAAATACATTTAGCAAAGTGATTTGGAATCTTTACTGAGAGTGTTATGGAATGTGCTAGAGAGAATTACACTTAAGCCAATTACTGTAGTTGAACGCATAAATAATAGCTTTAACAAGCAATAATGAGTTACATTATTTTAACGACAGTTTTTCCCGTTTCAAGTTATTCTAATTCTTATGTTATATCACGTTTCAAAGGCAATTGAAACACGCACATCATTACTAGTTTATGCTTATCAAATATTGCATACCATTAGTATGTGTCTTATAATATTGTAAGTTACTAGATATTGGCAACGTTTTCAACCAATCGCGACATTAATAGTCAGGAACTGTAAATAACACGACCTTGTTTATGAGAGTGGCGTGCTACAGTTGTAAATTTTGTATCAGTATTAATGAATTTTGAATTTAACATCGATTGCAATCATTTTAATTTTAATATTCACCTTTTTGCACTTAAGACTATTGCATTTTTGTGTAAGAATAACTGTTGAGATTCATCTTGCCGTAAACAGCTTCCGTGGTTTACTTACCCGTTGTTGTAGACGTTACACGCAACCATTACGTCAGCAGAAGTACGTGCAATCTGCAGGAGTTGAGATTTTGAGCTTAAGCTAAGAGTATCCGACCAGTCTGTTGATAATGCTGCTAATTGGATGGCAGCCGCCGTCAACATCATACCTGTTATTAGACCAATATACATCTGGAAAAGGGAATACCTTCTGGTGTTCTACCTACGAAGAAAATGTAGTTATTCTCGCTAAATACCGTGGTTATTGAGAAGTGATCTAGTGTCATATTCAACCTCCAGTTCAATGTTACAAACTATTCAGTCGCTACTCAGGTAGTTATTTTTGTAAGGCGACTGACCAGTCCATTAACTACTTTACATCAACATACCTTGTTTTTCTTTTACACGTGATTGACCGGTCCATAAACTCACTAGAAGGGCCTTAGGTACCATAAAATTTATTATTCCAAATGAGTATGGTGTCTTATTGTGAATTACAACATAACGCTGCTAATTAGCAGCACACGAACTGAATGCGGAAAAAATGCTTGGCGGTCCACATAAAAATTGCATGGACGGGTCGAGAAGCTCAGTTCGATGCAAAACTAATAGCTCGTAACCGTGTACTTGGGTGTAGAGTAAATAAGGTATACACTGACATTAATAAATCATTCTAAATCACGGTAATCTCTTCACTATGTAGATAGTTTTTTGCCTACGCGTCAAATTAAATAGTTTGAGACATTTCCTGAAATTCAATTCCAACATTGGATATATATATATATATATATATATATATATATATATATATATATATATATATATATATATATATATATATATATATATATATATATATATATATATATATATATGTTGTGCCAACATTGCTTAACAGCATAAATTTCTATGAAGCAAACTTATGTTAGTACACCCACGTCCCCAGTCTTTAGAATTCATAATAATGTCATGTGCATGCGTTAATCTGAAATCAAACAGACTATGTTATGCGGCAACTAGAGCAAATGATGCAAATCGACATGATGGTCACGTTTAAAGTAAAATTAATAGTGGATCGAAAACGATTTATTATGACTGTACAGGTTAATTTTTGCATGTAATTACCATAAGCACTTAAATATGCAACCAAATGTTTTAGCAAGAAATTAATTCCGTCGCTGTCTCAATGCCTATGTTACATATTTAAATACAGCTTTACAGTGGAGTTGTAACAAGACAGGGATAGGAAAACGTACACAGATATAAAAACAGGCCATATCAAATTCGATAAAGGTGCATTCAGTGGGCTATCAAGTTTGTAGGTGCATTCAGTGGGCTATCAAGTTTGTAGGTGCATTCAGTGGGCTATCAAGTTTGTAGGTGCATTCAGTGGGCTATCAAGTTTGTAGGTGCATTCAGTGGGCTATCAAGTTTATATCTGTATGACGGCGATGCAAGACACAACACCAAATATCAGTAGCTAGCAAGCATATATATTTAGTTATATCCCTTCATTGCAGATAGCATTAGTACAATATATGCAAACATACATCAACATATTGCATAAACTGCAGACTCCTACGTCAAAAATCAAGGTATATTGATGTTATTGTAATAAAATGTAGGAGATGGGTATTTGGTTATAGCACTCGGTTTAAGCAATTCTTAGGTTAGTGTAATTACTTATTTGATTATTGGAATTGGGTGCAATGGGCAATATTCCTAAGCCCGAAATAATTAGCCGGTAACTAGGAGCAAACGTCACGGAAAGAAATTGTTAGTGAGTTTCCATGATGTCATAGTCAATGAGTAGCGAATTCAGACCCAAACCGCATGACTGTCACTGTCATGATATAGTCCCTATTAAAATTGAATGGTGTACATTGGTGTTGTGACTGCAGAGTCAGTATTTACTGTAGGAATATTACACAATGGAATAAGCGAGAAGGGACTTGTGAGACCCCGTTTATGTCGCCATAGTGGCAAATGTGATGCAGTTGTACTGGCGTGATATGTCTTGAAACCATAGACTGATTGGCATAAGGTGGCGTATTTAAAATAATTCCTTGTGCTTGGGGATAATTGTAGAATGTATATTTTGTGAACTGCTGACGGTACGGAAGTTGATGAAGAGAACCTAAAAAGATAGTCGGCTGATATCTATTTGGCACATTGTGAATAATTTGGTCTTGCATTGACTAGAGTAAAATCTGTTTATAGAATGGACACGCCGGGCTTTCTAAATTATAACTGAAGATGTATAGAAGTCTTTTGAGTACACTTATGGTTTCTAGCGGGAATCGCGCCAATGTTTTGACACCGCTCGGTCAAGCAAAAACCTCTAACTTGTAAAATTATTATAGAGATTATAACGTATAATATTACTTATTCGTAGAGTGCTAAGTACCCATTGATCGGGATAGAAATGGATATATATTTTTTTCATTGTTTATTACTTCACATTTAAGATATACTAAAATATTTGTTTATCGTTTGAATACTGTGTTTAATTTCCAACTGAGATTATAACATGTGAACTCTTAGGTTAAGGATAGGTTATTAGATGCAAATAATTTGGCTCCAAAAATTTCTCTACTTTAAATTAACAGAAACATTTGTATTGTTTGCTATATATAAGACTCTAATGCTAAATATATTTCAAATATATTACAATCATTTTCTATAGCAAATGAATTGGTAATATGAGCCCAATATAGACATAAAAATGACAACGTACTAAGAACGAACATCTTTCACCTAGAAATATTCGAACCGACAGCCTGTGACTTATTACTATAGGAATGGATTTAATTCTCAACAATAAATACATGTATCATGAATTAATGAACATGAGTATATAATCTAGCTTAGATAAATAATACTAGTAACTTCAAACTTCAAAATGAATAACGAGCTACTTTATTGCTCTCTAAACATACGCAGCTACAACAAAATTGCAATAGTATGCAATTCATAGTGGCTATAAACAACCATAAAGTATAGCAAGAGTATACAATACTTAGGGACCATAAATAAACATAAACTATGACAAGAATATACAATACTCAGGGACCATAAACTACGATAAACTATAACAAGAATATACAATACATAGGGCCGTAAGCTAACATAACCTATAACAAGAATATACAATACACAGGGACCATAAACTACCATAAACTATAACAAGAATATACAATACATAGGGCCGTAAGCTACCATAGACTATAACAAGAATATACAATACATAGGGCCGTAAGCTACCATAGAATATAACAAGAATATACAATACATAGGGCCATAAGCTAACATAACCTATAACAAGAATATAAAATACATAGGGCCGTAAGCTACCATAGACTATAACAAGAATATAAAATACATAGGGCCGTAAGCTACCATAGCCTATAACAAGAGTATACAATACATAGGGACCATAAACTACCATAAACTATAACAAGAGTATCCAATACATAGGGCCGTAAGCTACCATAAACTATAACAAGAATATACAATACATAGGGACCATAAACTACCATAAACTATAACAAGAGTATACAGTACATAGGGCCGTAAGCTACCATAAACTATAACAAGAATATACAATACATAGGGCCGTAAGCTACCATAGACTATAACAAGAATATACAATACATAGGGCTGTAAGCTATCATAACCTATAGCAAGAGTAAACAATACATAGGGGCCATAAACTACCATACACTATAACAAGAGTATACAATACATAAGCCGTAAGCTACCATAAACTATAACAAGAGTATACAATACATAGGGACCATAAACTACCATACACTATAACAAGAGTATACAATACATAAGCCGTAAGCTACCATCAACTATAGCAAGATTATACAATACATAGGAGCCATAAACTACCATACACTATAGCAAGAATGTATGTTACCAAAAACAATAATAAGAGTATACATTACATAGTAGTCATAAACTGCCATAGACTATAGCAATAGTATATAATACATAGGGGCCATAAAGTACCATAAACCATAACAAGAGTATACAACAAATAGGGCCATAACTTACTAAAAACTATAAAAAGAGTATACAATACATTGGAGCCAAACACTACCAAAAACTATAACAAGGATATTCTATACATAGGGCCATAAATTACCACAGACTATAGCAAGAGTATACTATATTTTTGGAGCCATAAACTACCATATACTATAACAAAAGTATACAATACATAGGAGCCAACAACTACCAAAAACTATAGTATTAAAATATAACACATAGTGGCCATAAACTACCATAAACTATAGCATGAATTGTTTAATACATAGGAGCCATAAACTACCAAAATGTATAGCAAGAGTATACATTACATAGGGACCATAAACCACTATAAACTATAGCTAGAGGGTACTATACCTAGGGGCCATAAACTACCATAAACTATAACAAGAGTATACAATACATAGGAGCCACAAACTGCAATACTCTATAAAAAGAGTATACAGTGCATAGGGACCATAAACTACCATAAACTATAGCAATATCATACAATTCTTTGGAGCCAGAAACTACCATAAACTATAACAAGAGCATACAATACATAAGGACCATAAACTACCATGCACCATTACAAGAGTGTACAATAGATAGGAGCCATGAACTACCATACATTTTAACAAGAGTATACAATACATAAGGGCCATAATTACCATGAACTACAAAAAGAGTATAGAATTCATAGGGACCATGAACTACCATAAACGATAGCAAGAGTATACAATTCATAGGAGCCATAAACTACAATAAACTATTACAAGAGTATACAATACATGGGGACCATAACTACCATACACTATAACAAGAGTATACAATACATAGGGACCATAAACTACCATACACTATAACAAGAGTATACAAGACATAGGAGCCACAAACTACCATAAACTACAACAAGAGTATATAATACATAGGGACGTAAGCTACCAAAGACTATAACAAGAGTATACAATACATAGGAGACATAAACTACCATCAACTATAGCAAGGGTAGACAATACATAGGAGCCATAAACTATAACAAGAGTATACAATACATAGTGGCTATAAGCTACCATAAACTATAGCAAGAGTATACAATACATAGGAGCCAAAAACTACCAATACCTTCAACAAGAGTATACAATACATATGAGGCATAAACTATCATATACTATAGCAGGATTATTCAATAAATAAGGGCCACAAACTGCCATTAACTTTATCAAAAATATACAATACATAGAGGCCATAAACTACTATAAACTAAAGCAAGAGTATACAATACATAAGTTAAATAAAGTACCATAAACAATAACAAGAATATATGAAACATAGGGGACATAAACTACCATAAACTATAGCTTAGAGAATATAATATATATTTCCATAACCTACCATAGACTCTAGCAAGAGTATACAATACATACGGGCTACAAATTGCCATAAACTATATCAAGATTATTCAATACATAGAGGACATAAACTACAATAATCTATAACAAGAGTATACAATTCATACCGGCCATAAGCTGCCATACACTATAACAAGAGTATACAATACATAGGTACCATAAACTACCATAAATTCTTACAAGAGTTTACAACAGATAGGGGCCATAAACTACCATAAACTATAGCACGAGTATACAATAGATAGTGGCCATAAGCTTCCATAAACTATAAGAAAAGTAAACAATACATAGGGCCGTAAGCTACCATAAACTATAACAAGAGTATCCAATACATAGGAGCAATAAACTACCATAAACTATAACAAGAGTATCCAATACATAGGGGCAATAAACTACCATAAACTATAACAAGAGTAAACAATACATAGGGGCCATAAGCTACCATAAACTATAACAAGAGTATACAATACATAGGGCCGTAAGCTACCATAAACTATAACAAGAGTAAACAATACATAGGGGCAATAAACTACCATAAACTATAACAAGAGTATAAAATATATAATGACCATAATCTATCATAAACTATTACAAGGCTATAAAATACATAGGGACTATAAACTACCATAAACTATAGCAAGAGTATACAATACATAAGGGCAATAAACTACCACTAACCATAACAAGAGTGTACAAGACATACGTGGCTCTCGAATACATGAGATCCAGTATCCCATTCAAACAATTTGTTTTTACACTATAGAAAGAAACCTGGGACAGGCAATGTAGCACATATCAAAAACCTTAATCTGTTAATATAAACTTGCCATAAGGACCCTTGCGTAGTGACCCAAATAGTCTAGCTACACTACCGACTCTGGCGTGCATTTGTTAAAAATCAAATATTTTATGACTGTATTTTTCGGCTCTGTGATTTATTCTTCTGTAACTGTATGATAAATCGATTTGCTGATGTTCACTTGAATATAATATATAGGAATTATAACCTCAGAATTATTTTCAGATATTCTTAAATTTAATGTGAATTATTTTAAATGCTTTAAAGTGTTCTTTTATTATTTTATGTTTCATTACCATAATAAAGAAAGAGCCAATTGCTGTGTAAGTCCTATTTCAGATACAAACAAGCCAGCAGTAAGTTTAGAGATACGGGGAAGGAGATATAAAGTTGCCACCGCTCTTTGTATAATTTAACCCTTATTTGTTTATGTAAGAGGAGATTGTACACGTAATGACCAGGTAAACCATAGTCATATAATAAAATGAGAGTGATGTAAGTCTGACCAAAGTTTTAACTCACGTACGTAGTGTTTTGTCTAAAAACCAGCATCACGAGCTGAACATGTGTGAGTCTTGCTTACGAAGTCAAATCTTTGACACAAGCGCAGTTTATTTGATTCATAGACCTAATTTTCTATACTACAACTGCTATTATTTCATTATCATCGCCGTCTTCGTAATAATAGTAGTAGCAATAGTAATCCTCGTCAACATCATTATCATTATCATCATCGTCGTCATCGAATGCTAATTGTATCGCAATCAGCATCGCCAATGATAATATTGATATTAATAATATTAATAAAGTATTGGCAAAAATGAGGTACGTACATGCAAAGATCAAAAATTATTCTCATTCGCCTTATACCCAAGGCGGTTCAGAAAAAGATTAATTATTACACACTATCAACGTGTTCTGGCCAATTTATCTTATAAGAATAAAAATAGTACATTGTTTATCACCAAAAATGCTTAATAGTAATTCGTAACTAAGTGAAAGGCAAAATTAAATGCACATACTGTGTGTGCGAGCGTTTCTCTCTTTATATATATATATATATATATATATATATATATATATATATATATATATATATATATATATATATATATATATATATACGCAAATGGATGAAGAAAGGTGCAAACATATTGTCACCATTTTATATTGTGTTTGGATAAAGACAATTCACTATGCAATTCAAACTAATTTAATTAATGTAAAGAATATTGCCAAATTTGTAAGAATAATTTCAATTTCGGTTTGATTGCCTGAGATTTAGTTTATGTTGCACACCAGTCTGTGTTACGATGCTTTAATACAATGCAGGTTCAGTTCATTATGTTCCAGTCTTGTTGATAAATTAAAGGTAAATGTTTAATATGCTGAACCCTCTGTTTTTCACTACCAATTGTTTTATTTAATCTTCCGAAATGTATTTTGGGGTTTAACCACCATCAAAGCAATATAGCTGTCCTCTAAGCAACGCAAAGATTTTCTGTTTATAACACTGCCGAATTCATAACATTAAATCCTGGCCTTCAAACTTATGTTGCCTTTAATATGAAAATTATGTACAAATGGACAAAATTAGTATAAAATATCTTGTAAAGGGAGAAGGAACCTAAATCATTATCCAAGTAGCCAACTGGATCATACAAAATTTCAATAGTAGCCACAAGTTTTATATTTAATTTATGTAATAACGGGTTTTACCTTTCCTCAAAATGAAATTGGACATATTTTTGATTATAACTAAATGCATAAAGCCAATTATTCCTGACAACAAACTTATGTAAGACAAAATGAAGGGATTGTTTGAATTATATATGAAAAATCAAATAAATAAAAAGTCTAAGTTTAAAACATCACAAATAACACTCTCAAATTGTAATGGAATTGTATAAATTCCTTTTATTTATTAAATTTATGTACTCTGATTTCATTTTTTGTGTAAAATGATACCCGAGGGTGATTTATACATATTGTACAATATTTAAGAACAATGGGTTCGGTTCTTTCTATACCGCACGTGTAAGTTGTTTTCGACTTGGAAAAAACGAATTATTTCAGTGCATGGACGATCGTCTGTGTATAAATGCCTCACTGTAGGACGATGTCTTCATATTACTGATCGTCTTTTCAGTAAGCAGCAAACTTAAAGTCTTGCACATCTTCAGCTTTAGTGGTATTGAAGTTATTTATTAATTTATTTTGAATATATATATATATATATATATATATATATATATATATATATATATATATATATATATATATATATATATATATATATATATATATATATAGTAAGTTATGTCTTTTGTATGTACTACCACTCTTATTGTTTTTATCTTATCAATGTAGCGTTGGTGTTTGAAAGTGATTTGGAATTTTAACGTAACTTTAAGTTTTTCTGTCATATTGCTACGTTGTATAAAGCAAATATTTGATATTCTTGTTGCTGAGAGGCTCTTATTAACAATATAAATCTGTATTCTGTTAAGAAACGTTTTATTATCTTATGAATTTTATCAGACAAAGGTTCACTTTAAAACCAGGTAATTGTTTTTAATGTTGTACCGATAATGTAATTTGTACAACATACCGTATAGAAGCTTCGAGTGTCCGAGTTGTCTAAAGCGCTCTCCGTTACGGATCACTGCCATCTCACATCTGTCTTTGTGAGCTCGAGTCCGAATTCGGCTAACGTGGGTAATTGAGAAAGCCTGCCAGTAGTTTCTCGTGGTTCATCCTGGCATTTTCCAGTGTTTTTCCTCCACCATTGATAATGGCGGCCATGTATAGTCTATCTTATGTTAAAAATGGTGTTAAACCCTATAACAACAACAACAACAAGAACAACAACATGCCGTATATAACGCCATTATGTGTTATCGTATATGCCCGTGTCATGTACAGTACACGGTGTTAGACGTATTTTGAGCTGATCAGAGCGATCCATGCTGATCGTATTCGACGTTGTACAGCTGCAGAGCTAGTCATAAAAGCTGATCATAGCAGCTGTAAAGCTAAACCATAGCAGTCGTATAATTGAATGAACAATGCTGCTAATCGAGAAGTAGTTGATCCGGTGTTTCTGACCAAATTGGTGGGCACTGATTGCTTGATAGACCAAAAAATTGAATGGTGGTCGGTGACTACTTATAATGATGATAGCTTGATTGACCAGTGTGACTGGTAGCCGAGTGTGATATTGACGAGAGTGTTTTGTGTTACTCCATTCATATAATCTTTTAGCCGTGGTTTAATTTTGGGGTTTGTTATACCAAGTGCTTCGGGAATGTATATATATATTTCGTATATTTGTTCAATCAATTCATCATTTTTCTGTTTGATCAAGATACGTCAGTTTTATGTATTTGAGTAAATACATCATGTTTATTATTGAATAAAACTCGTCATTCTTTTAATCGTGTGAAATTAACTGTGAATTTTTCACCTGTGTCCTTGCACTGTAGCAGAAGAGAGGCCGAACCCTACGAATTTGTAGAGACCTTATTTGTCAAAACTAAAGGTTCCTACGAAGGCTGAAAAATGATGTTTATAGTGTTAAACCAAAAACGTCTCTAATTGGATCAGATTTTTTTTCGAACTTTTTTGTTTTCATGTGCTGGTCACATGTATGTCGTTCAGCCTCTGTTGCTATAAATAAAAAAAATCAAGGACAAAGATTTTATATAAACCTACACGATACATAGATCCTGGATCATGCAAGTTTATCGTTATAAATCTAAAAGCAACAGCTTGTGCTTTTGAAAAGAAATTTTTAAATTTAACCATGTCCATATTCCCCAAACACATGGTATAATAAATATTTTGTAAAGTATAATTATCTACGCCATTAAACACAACCAAAATATTGCAGTTATCTCTGATCACCTTAGGTATCTGTGTGTATCGTTGTGTGACATAAATTAGGTTTGTGTTTTTGTGACGGCGAGAAAATATCTGAGCTGGATTGGTTTATTTATCTTGCATCACATCATCGTATACCACGAGCTTATTAATGAATCTGTCTGTCAACTAAGGATGAA
The DNA here is from genome assembly GCA_016746295.1 of Potamilus streckersoni. Classification (NCBI taxonomy): domain Eukaryota; kingdom Metazoa; phylum Mollusca; class Bivalvia; order Unionida; family Unionidae; genus Potamilus; species Potamilus streckersoni. Next base: position 956,742 of record JAEAOA010000334.1, read on the forward strand.
GCTTCATCAATATCTGTATTAAAATCAATATTATCTTTTTTTGTTTTCGTCCAGTAATTTCACATTTATCAATCGTTAAGTACTTTGTAATATTGTTGATCATCTACGGATGGCGCTACTAAATATAACTTAATTCCACCTTCAGCCATCACATTATCAGATTAAGCACTAATTTTGTCTTGCCAGATCCAGATGGACCTATTATAATCATTCTGATAAAATTTGGTAGCGCTGGATGGTGCCTTACTGGTGTAATAGACATGAGGGCGCTACAGCTGTAATATGATGGAATGGGAAGATGTTTATATATATGTCATAAATATATATATATATATATATATATATATATATATATATATATATATATATATATATATATATATATATTTATATATATATATATATATATATATATATATATATATATATATATATATATATATATATATATATATATATATATACCATAACTTCAAAACTTAAATGAACAATTTGGCTCTCTCTATATATATGTGTTACGCTTGAGTAAGATCTGAAAGAAACACTGTACAGGATTATGATAAACTGATCCCAGCAATAGTGTTTTCTGGGCTGATCCCAGAATGAAGAGTGTAATATGATTTTAAATTATATGCATCCTAATCACCTAAACTAACCACAGTTATGCAATATAGTAATGCTATCATATTCATATGCCTATGGTTGTATATTCCATTTTTGAAAACCAATGCAAAATTGCTTGTTCTTGCTTCATGCCTGACCTTTATCCTAACTTCTGAATATGTTGACAATTTAGAGGAAACAACGTGCACACAAAATATCAAACGCTTACTTGTTTGCACCATCACTTGAATTTCATTCCAATAATCAAATTCAACATTATTTTCAACATTAACAAATTAAACTGAGCAGTGGTTGAAGCCCCAAGCCATGTTTTACACTGATCGACCTAGCTACATGAACTGCATCTATTGTTCTATTCTCAGTTGAAAAAGCTATTGCTGTATTAGTCTTAAAAATGTGTTTTATGTTTTGTTCTGAAGTTTAAATCAAATTGAGCTCAAAGTTAAACTTAGAACCATGTTGTTATTATTCGTCTGTTTTCAGCAATTTTATCAATAAAAGTGGACCTGATTTTGTGATCTGTTGACATCTGTATCATCGCAAAAACTATGTTAGTACACAATTCAGACACTATGTATTGTAATTACTATATACATATTAACTTATGGTACTGTGCTTTGATACCTGAAGAGTTTTTAAATGTGAATGAAAATTATACTGAATATATCAATGTAAATAATCTAACTTGATATCCTTGCTTTTATGGTATGGAGATTTTAAGTGGTTGATTTGCATATTGAAAGTTACAGCCGTTTTTACAGTATGCATTTTTGACCTGTACTCCCCTTTTTTAAACCAGAATGTGAGAGAAAGAATCCATCCCTTTGCTTTTGTGTAGGATTGAAAATTGGGATTACAAATCTGCATTAAACACTTAACACATCCTACAAATTTCCTATTCTTCACAATGTCAAATGATGGTTCTATCATTAATACATTGATTATTGAGAATGGCAATGTTGACTTTGGAAAGTAGTCACAGTTGACAGCCAGTAGAGTAATGCTACCATTTTTGTGTGACGGGTTTTAATGCAGATTTAACAACGTTTCAGTCATTTTGCTATGATGTCTGTGGCAGTTTATAGTAATGTCTAGCGCTGGATCATAGTGCTGAAGACATATAGCATCATGTCCCACCCAGTCATATGATCCTGACACCAGGCTGACCAGTCTTAACACTAGCCTGTTAATACTGACCGCCAAGTGAGGCATTTGTAAGTACCACTTTTACATATTTCTGATATGACTCAGCCCGGGTTCAAACCTGTGACCTTCCTCATCTGATACCTTCTATCCATTAAGTCCACCGTAATGATAATACTACTATGAAGAATGTGTTTACAAGTAATAATGATGTTTAATATTAAATACAAAGAAGGACAACCATGCTTTTCTTTTCTTTTATATTCTGGAGGCAGTGTGGGGAATAGCTGTAATAATTTCACTGCATTATAGTTTTGGATGACAAAATGAATATTAGACTGTTACCATGGAAATTGAGTTGTGGGTCTAGGGATAGCAGGAGAGCATTGCAGCATTGTTACTACATAAGTTGTAGCATTGTTACTACATCCGGTCTAGGAGCTCATAAAGTCAATGGCTGGAAATAAGGTTATGTTGCTACATGTACATGAGCTGGACGGTTCGCTATGTAGCATTGTTTTTGCATCATGCTTTTGGAGCTCAAAATATTAGTGCCCCAAAATAAGGTAATATTACTACGTGTTTTGGGGAATAGATATGCAGTATTTTTATCACATCAGGTTTTAGAAACTATAAAATCAGTGCTAGGAAATAGGGTAATGCTACTACATAGGTCTTTGTGGATGACTATGATGGCTATGTAGTAATTGTACTACATCAAGTTTTGGAGGTCATTAAAGCAGTGCATTTAAATATGGTAATGTTACTACATGCATTCGGTGGATAGTTTTAGAGCGATGTAGTATTGTTAGGACATCAGTTGTTATAGTATTGTTACAGCATCAGGTTTCGAAGAGCACAAAATCTGTGCCTGGACACAGGGTAATATTACTACATGGGTTTTGGGGAGGAGGGAAGCGGAGTAGTATTGTTACTACATCATTTATAGTACTGTTCCTGGACATAGGGTAATATTACTACATAGGTTTGGGTGACAGCCATTTACTATTGTTACTAAATTAGTTATAGCACTGTTATTATATCAGGTTTTGGAGATTACAAAATCAGTGCTGGGAAAGAGGGAAATGTTACTACATGTTACTACGTATCATTAGAGCTATGTAGCATTATTATTACATCAGTCGCAGTATTGCTACTGCATCAGGTTTTCGAGACCACAAAATTCGTACTTGAACATAGGGTAATGTTACTACATGGGTTTTGGGGAAATACTATGTAGTGTTGTTACTAATTCAGCTGTAGTATTTTTCCTACATTAGTTCTTGGAGATCGTAAAATCAGTACCTGGATATAGAGTACTATTATTACAGGTGTTTGGGAATAAATAATGTAGTAAAGGTACTATAGTAAATTTCCTTTAGAAAGGACAAGCAAGCAATATTTGTTTTTATCCTGACAGTCATTCGATGTTCTCTGCTGGAAAATATTTCGATATATATATATATATATATATATATATATATATATATATATATATATATATATATATATTTATATATATATATATATATATATATATATATATATATATATATATATATATATATATATTCATATGTATCTATTCATACTCAATACACCTTGTTACAAATTGTGTAACTATCTCAGCAACATCAAAATTGTTGAATCAAAAAATAAAACCGGAAATGCATCAAACAGGAGGAGATATACTTAACGAGTAATACAATAAAACCAAATAACTAGGTGTAACTCGCCTGACTCACCCTGTTCCCCAAAGGACATTCGTTTTAAGGCAATCGGGATTTACGTGGTCGAGAGGGTTCTTAGCAGGGTGGACAGCCGTCTGAATCTCTAAAATATCGTTTTACTTTTAGCGATCCACCAGGGGGAGTTGGTGTTCAAGCACAATGGAAAATACTCAGAAGCAATCCAACAATTGCAATGGAAAAAGAAAACTAAAACAAATACTCAACATTTAAGAGGTATCTAAATTCAATCAGCCTAGCCTCAGAAACTTCCACTCGCTATTGTTTCTAAAGTCAGAACTAAAGTATTGGTTGTTATGCGAGTCTCTTTTAAGTTCGGGTCATTCCCGAGAAATTTGTTTTTGTTTCTTGTTCATAGAAGGGTCTGAGTTTACAATGGCGTGTTTATTGAATGGGTAACAAAAACATTTCGTGGGCCACTTATTTGGATCGGTCTAATCCCCTCACTCCTGCTGCTAGATGTTTCAAGCGTTCATGCACGAACTTCTTGAAGACATACGATGGATACATTTTTTACGAGATTAATGCTGTAAAGCAGCGTTTAGTTGCAAGAGTAATACCGAGAGTTACCTCGACATCACGATCTCACTATTGAATGCACAATTGCATGGGACATTCTTACATTCACCACCACGGGGGAAGTCAACGCCCTCCCGATCGCACTAGTACCAGTAGTGTTGCTAGGCTATTGAGGTAACATTATATATATATAAAAAGCGAATCTAAGTCAGAGACGTTGTTTATCAGGTTCGACTACAAGTCAGAAATACACACATTTGCAAGCAGCAATAATCTGATTTGTAAAATATGTATGCAGTTCACGTTCATTAAAGGTCACATGTTGGCAATGAAGACTACAATATACTTAAATAATTTCTTATTTGCATGCTTTAATTTGATAATGTTAGTACATTTTGCTTCTTATGTAACAAGCCAATTATTTCATTTTTTAAATCTTGCGAAACTTTAAATGAAAACATTAATGTAAAGCTGTTTGTCATTTCTTTAAATTGTTCATGACTGATCTTCTATCTATCCCTTTAAATTCCAAACCCACAACGTAACGAGGAAAGAGTTGATGTTTTAACGCCGCATTTATACAATTTAACATTCATTCTAATATGTTGACATTATGTTCCACTAATTGTTTGTACAAATGTTTTTTTAACTACATTTTATCTTTAAAAAAATTTTCTAGATGCTACTTGCAATAATTTGACATCTGTATATATTCTGCATTAGGCATAACATTTTACATCAAGATCATTTTAAAAACATGTCGAAAATATTATTACATCTTATCTCATTGTCAGTTGTACATTTGAAAACTTAATCTCTTTTACGTTTAAAGTGGATTGGAATCAATCAACTTAAATTTACAGTAAGGAAATGGGCTAGCAGTAGTAAGTTGATATGATTTTACATTAGGTCAGCTCTGTAGTAATGGAAACATCGTTTCCTAACCAGCCGACGTCTAGACAACTCATATTAATGGTACAAGCGAGCAGCTAGACAATGTAAGCTTTGTAGACGCACCGGGTAAAGCGACCTTGCAAGCGATTTTCAAACGCAATTAATTCACTGATGAGTAGATTTACGTTTTGAAGGCATCCAAATAATGTCTACGAAATCAGATTTAGGACAGAGTCTATTCGATTGGTAACATAGATTATAGCGTTAAAATTTCATTAGATTAGTTGACAAGATTGCATGTAATTTTATCTTTAATACATAGGAGTGATTAGGAATTTTCATCTTAAGGAATGATGGGTAATATTTCATAGTTTTATGGATTAACTCTGTCTAGAATGAGTATGACCTAATATTAAATGTATATCCATATACTAGTTTGTAATATTTAATTGATCACTTAAGTGTATATCTATATGCAAGTTTTTAATATTTAATTGGTCGATTAAACTATTTTAGAATAGTTAGATCTGAGGGTTTAAGCCATATGTAACTTAAGACTGCTAGATTTGTTGAGTAAGAAGTTGAGGGGGTTTACACACGGGTTCATACGGCTGAGTTGAATTTAATTGACCACCCCTCGCGTGACCCGACTTAAGGTCAGGAGAAGCATTGACCGTCTATGTAAACTTATGAGTTAGGGAGCAATGAGTTACTGCGCCAGAATGTATGCCTTTTTGTTTCTGAGCCGAATTAATGAAAAACTATAGATAAACTTGGGAATGTGACCTATTGTCTATTGTAAGACATGTTATTTATTGAAGGAAACAGCTTTCCTGGATTCACCTGAGAAATCCCTGAACCAATTACAGGACCAGAGCAAATTCTAAGCCGAAATCTAAGTCCAGAGACGATTGTCAAATCAGAGTTCGACTTACAAGAGTCCGAGACCAAACAACTACACAATGATCGGCATAGCAGGGACGAACGGAAGTCTTGATGTCCGCATAAAATATGTGATGCAGTCTCTCATCGTCGCATTCAAAGGTCACATCTCGTTGGCAATGAAGATAGAATATTAACGTTGAAAGTAATTGTAGCCTTAAAGACATTTGCATTGTCTTTTTATTTGAGTACATGTTAGTACATTTTTCTTCTTTTGTAACCAAGCAATTTATTTCTTTTCATTTTAAATTCTGTTGCAAACTGATTAAATGTTATATTTATTCATTGAATGTGGGCTGGTTGTGTTCATTTCTTTAATATTCTTGTTCAGTGATCTGCATTCTTCTTTCTATCTATCCGCATTTGGTAAATTACACAGTGGAGGTCATTCCCTAGCAACGAACCGTAGTGAAAGAGGTTGGTGTGGTTTGAACGCCGCCAATTTATCACAATGTTAAACATTCTTAGATATGTTCGCAACATTATTGTTCCCCTCATTGCTGTTTGTCAAGTGTTTTTTTTAAACTGTTTATCTTTGCCAAAAAAGATGTTGTCTTAGATGGCTAGCTTTAGCCCGAATAGATTAGTCTCTGTTGATTTATTTCCTTGCTCATTTAGGCCATTATACATACCATGCAAGATTCTATTTTTTAAAAACAGGTCGATATTTTATCTTTTCCTCATGTCAGTTGTTACCATCTCTAAAGTACGTTAATCTCTTTTACGTTTAAGTGTGATTTGGAATTTCAATGCAACTTTAACAATGTTTCGGTCATATGGCCACGATGTCTGCAGTGTGAAAGTTGATAGTGATGTTTAGCATTAAGGGATCAAGCTGCAAAAATGTAGTATGATGTGCCAACCAGTCACATTGTCCTGACACCAAGCCGACCAGTCCTAGCACTAAACTCATAATAATGAGAGCAAGCGAGGCAGCTGTTAGTACAATTTGTGTAAGCTTTTGGTATGACGCATCCGGGGATCGAACCAGCGACCTTCCGCATGCGAGGCCGATTTTCTAACCAATTAATCAATCTGAGCAGTAGATTTACGTTTGGAAGGCATCCATAATTGAATAGTCCATATCACTGAAATTAGATTTAAGACGAGGTGCCTTTCATATAGTCAGGGATGTATAGCATACAAATGCAGAAATATAGATTTAGCGAATAACATACAAGCACATTACAAATCATCTTTAAAGATTATCATATTGCGATGATTCGGTCTATAACAAATGTAAGAAGATATCGTTAGGTTTGTGTAAAGGCAAGAAGAACCCAAATTACTTTATGATATAGTAGCTCTTCAGCGTGCAAGACACCATGTATGCCTCTACATTAAGCCAATGACCGACAGAAACTCTAGAATTTAATAAATCTTCTTCAATGGCCACAAATTGTCATCCCGTTCATATATAAACCTCTATATTGACTTGGGTTTCTATTTTAAGATACTAGCTTAGCTTTGAAGTTCCATACTGTTGTTTTGCCAACATCAATTATGAATTTGTTTTATATATTATAAGGGACGACGAGGAAGTCTTGATAAAAGTATCATTTCTATATTATCCTACTAGTGGTAATGTATAGGTTCTTTGTCTCTTTTGGTAGCCACTTCATAGTTTTATTCTTTTTCCTGAACGATATTGGTCATTCCAGCTATATTGACATCTGAGTACAAATTTCCATACTACAGTAGCTGCATTTCAGGACAATTCTCACCACACCCAAAATGCTAATGAATCCTTCTAACAGTTTTGTAACCATCTGAGAGTAGAATGAGTTGTCATATTAACTAAATAATTCGAGATGGTTGCCAGATAATCATTGTTCTCACCTAATTTAAAATATGTTTTCAATCCACAAGGTTATTAATAACATCAACTAATTGCTAAATGTGGGAAACATTTTTGATTTCGAAAACTCTCTACATCTTAATTACATCTAAAATCAGAAAGATACGTTCCTCGTGTAGGTGCTTCCCGTAAAGTCATCCAGTAATCATACTTACTTTGACTACGTACGCCATCTGCAGCAGGTTTGACTGGTCCCATCAAAAACCTATTCATAGAAGGAAAACCAAAAGCACTAATATTAGCAAATAAACTTAAGAGAGATTCGTGAATAAGAAAGAGGTTTCAAACTTATTGCAGTCATCCAGTGGTCAATCCTACTTTGACAAGGTACCAAAACCAACTCTTTTGGCAGACAGATACATCGGACTGTGTGTGCGTGTGTAATTTAATATAAAGCTGCTTTTTTCACATATCAATGCACATAGCAGTCCTACTCAGTGCTATGAATTGTGCGTATATGTGTCCCAATAATTATTCAACGAACCAGCACCTAATTGGTAGGAGATAGTAGTTCATCTGATTGTTAGTTTTTGTACACCATCGCTGGTGGAATAGAGTAATACTTTAAGGTTACAGGTCCCACGCTGAACAGACAAACGCTAGAACACATCTCACGTTGTTATGCTACATAGCAATGATTTCTCTATAATGTTACGTATCTAATGAGATATCAACAACCAGTTTTTATAACAAAAACATAGATTTCATGACTGTATGTTCTATTTTAAAATGGTATCGCAATGAGTTGATACTTTCTATTGGTCTAAAAGACAGAAATTAATCACAAGATCAAACATTTTCAAAAAACCCAACAAAACAACAAAACAATGGATATATGATTTACTTCCTGAATTTGTGGGTTCAAATGAAGTTCGGACACATCCCCTGTTTGAGAAAGATGCATTGGTTTGTGGTAGGTACAGAAACATGTTACATGACAAGAGGAAAATAGACATATGCATCAGGGAAAAAAGGTAACTTTGCAAGGGTGGTCGTATTTTTCGTTTTGCAATTATATCCCATCCCTTGATTTGTACTGCACACTTAAAATATAGGAATTGTCAAGAGACTATTGTGATATGAATTCTGCTAGTGAAAATACGACTTAGCTTTTTATATAAGAGACCATACATATAATTATGCATTATAATTAGTAAAAATCAGTCGTTGGTATTATTCATTGAGAGGATTCATTTATTATATTATTTTTTGGAATTGCAGTGCTCGAAATATTTAATAATAAGTGCAATAATGACTTGTACGGAATTACTGTGAATTCACTTAAAGACATTTGGAGAATTTAACAGATATCAAGGAAATTCTGTGAATTCATTTGAAGACTACTTGGATATTTATAGCTGTTACGGAATTACTGTGAATTCATTTAAAGCAATATTCTCCTATATCCATATTGATTATTATGAACTCTTGATACATAATTACAATACAGGCCATCATTCGGAATATCTTTCCTTGATACCTTTAGATTTAAGCGAACATTTAGGACTTTATGATTCAATTCATCATTCTGTAAGTTATTTTAGGACTCTCACTTTTGGTTCAAGGTAAATAAATCATATTTTCAATTATACAAAGAAAATTTCAATCTCTAGAAAAGTCTAAAATTTAAATGTTAAGAACGGTTACTCAAGAGTGTAAAAGATGACGATGCAATAGCAAAGGACAAGGAAAAGACGCGGTAAAGAAAGAAACCAATTCTCACCCATATTGTCTGCAAGTATTTATTATTTCACCCTGTTTTACACTAAAATAATCAAGCTTGTTTCAGGTCACATAGCTTTGACAACCTAATCGATAAAATTATCACACTCAATTTCCGAAAACAGTCTTGATATAGAGTTTAAATAAGATTGAATGACATATACAATAATAATCATGTATAGCAAATAAGTATAAGTACACGTGTTTCAACAAGGAAAATATTAAAAGTAATTTATGGTAGCTCATGTACAGTGCCAAATACTTAAATCATTTCGCAAACATTAGCATTACACTATTTGTTACTTTTAAGGATTCAGTTTCATCTGTTTAAGTAGGTATTACCTCTGTTACTTAACGATACAATGATCGCAACAGTGACCGGGAAATTAAAATATCATTGGCTCATTTCTGAACAAAAACGGTATATGTTGAGGACACGCACTGTACTTCCTCAGAACAAGCAGCGGAAAATCAGAAATCAAATATTCTTCCAAGATGTCCATAGGTTCAGTAACGTGCCTGCTGATCGCAGTAGTTTACTTGCAAAACGCAGCATTGTCATCTGCCAAGTCGGACAAGCTCTACTTCAGTTCAGGATCCCAACTCCTGGTGATTACACGTGATCCTTCTACCGACGAAACGGTCGCGTGCATCGTTTTAAAGAAGGGGTAAGTCACAATGCAAGATGATTTTTAAAAAAGACTTATTTTTGCACAAAATGAAGTATTCTATTTTAAGACGGTGATTTTTAAGATCTAACAACAATACACTCTGTGTGAAGTTTACGATTTATTTAGATCAATTTAAATGTTGTCGGTGGAACGGAGAACTGCATTTATACTGCATCAATTGTCATTGCAATGTTTACGAGGTCTCGAGCCTATAGGATAAAGTGTACGTTTTTTCCCTAAAAGTTATTGGCTATTAAGGCTTCCAAGTAGATTACAACTTATCTGTGATATGATTAATGCATATCCATCCCTCCATCCACCAATCTTTTTTCATCAGAACTATTTAAATTTAAGCCATTTTGGTTGAAAATGGCAATAAATTGCGATAATGTGACCGATAATGAATATTTGTGCAACTTGAATTATAGTTCGCATTTCAAAAAATAACCATGTCTACAGCTGTAGCTCACATTATTAACCTGAATATGTCTGTGTTCTTTCTAAGAAAATTTCTGGGTCCCTATATGTCGATGGTTATCTACATTGCCAGTATGTACCAACTGTATTATACTATATTCACGTCTTAATGTGATGTAATATTTACTGATCACTATTAATACGTCTTGCAAACATAACGTATCTTAATACTTTAATATCCAACAGCAACACTTCATACTTACCACAAATTGGCGGGTACAATGTATGCATTGTCTTTAAAATTAGATGATGCACTTTATTCGTTTCATTTCAAACAAGAGTTATATTGACTAATTACAGCATTGGGCAGAAAAAAGTTATCCAAAAACACTATTGCATTTGGCATAAACTATAAATTAGTTACCTTGAAACGATTCACTATACATCAAATGTCAACCCTTGACTATATTATTTCTGCGAGCAGAAGTACGGAGTACAATATTAAAATAAAAGAAGTCAGCACCTTTCTTGTGGATGCATCGAAAGAGTTTATGACAGACCTGGTGAGAAAATGCAATGAGTTCAACTATTATGGACTTGAGGGAATCAAGGAACTTGCAAGGAAAAGGCAGATACTAATCTATCCAGGTATGTATTACCAGCATTACAAATAGGAAATAACTAATACATAGCTAGAAATATTTTCATGATATATCAGAGTTGAAGGAAAACATACATAATTGCAAAACTTGACCGAATAGCCAGACGGACAATAGTAACATTTCTGTGTTCATAACACTTTCATGATGGGTACGACAAGCCAAATGTACGTAAGATATATGCTGATATAATGGTATATCAAATACCACACACACACACACACACATATATATATATATATATATATATATATATATATATATATATATATATATATATATATATATATATATATATATATATATATATATATATACATATATATATATTTATTTATAATGTAATTACAGATAAATTACGTTATCATGGTAGCAATAGTAGCAAAGGAAAAGGCAGATCCTAATCCAAAGACCCTTTTTTAAATCCCTGAGACCTTTAAACAAATACAAATGACCCCTTTTCTCTATCCTAAAACCCCAACCCTATACAAAATCCAAAGTCTATAAGTACACAAAATACCTAGGTAATTTAATCAATAATCACGCTAAGAGCCCAGCTATCGAACACCTGTTGCAAAATACCAAGGTAACGTAATCAATAATTGCGCTAAGAGCCCGGCTATGTAACAGATATTTAGCAAGCCAAACATATCGATAATGATATAAGTCATACGGAGATCACGTGACCTTCCAGAATTTACTAGAAGATAGGTAAAATACCTTTGTCAGACTCAATCTTCTAAATCATTACCATATAAGGTAGTAGTCATTGCGGTCGCTGAACTTTCAAGGGAGAGATAGGTAAAATGATGTGTCAGACTCAATCACGTGATTCTCAAAAACATTCCAAATCACTGGTATATAAAGCCGTTCAATTCTCTCAGTCATTGCGGGGATGGACTTTTAAGAGAGAGGATACAACAGGAGAATCAGGTAAGTGATATTATATTTTAAGTTTAGTTTAGATAAAATTTCTATATTATATCATACTTCTTTTGATAATTTTTTTCTTACTTACTGACCCTTATTGCTAGAATATCTGTTAATATACTATCAATAATACAGAACTCGCGTATGAAATCGTCCATATTATATTTTATACCACGCAAGTAAGATCGTATCTGATCGAGTAATTTTTTATAGGTGATACTAGCCGCTTGGAAATTATCTTTTTTAGTTGCGAGTCTAGGTTCAACTTTTTTACACGCTGTTGAAAGAGAGACACCAATGCAGAGATGATTAACAAAAACGGATTTAATGATGCCCCACTTTAAATTATGCCAGAACTGCTCATTAACAACGGTAGATATGACATTACTCGAAGGATCTTGTTATAGAATTTGTAACATTGTTTTACGCACCAAAGTTTTTTATAATAATATTTATAGTATTGTATGAGTGCGTCCACATCTTGTCCTGGAATATCTTTTGAAATATGAATAAAATCAACTATACTTTTTTCATTATAATATTAGTTCACATAGTCTCATGTTAGATTAAATAGTAGGTAATCACGGTGTTTCAGCTATAAATTCCAAACACCACCGATAACAGGCATTTGTTAAATTTTTATCAGCTGGTTCAGGTATAAACTCTTCTTCAGCATTTTTCTTTAATACTATTGATACAATTCCAGAGAAAATATCAGTTGAGTGACGCCATAGATATCTGGTGTATATACTAAACTTTGCACCACTGAAGACTGACAATCTATACACACCGATAACTCCTGCAATATGCTTGATAGACTTGTTTTGCCTCGTCCATTCAACAAATCCAGCATCAACAATATACATAATATTTTTAATCTTTTTGTGAGGAATTTTAATCAGATTTACTTTCTCAAGAATATCAGGAATCCCGCTAACAATATCATTGAGTTTTGTGTTAATATTAGCGAGTGTAATGTCAACATTTGATGGATTTCCAAAAAAATCGTTATTAGTCCTATTTACGTTTCTGCAAAATCTTAAAAACGTGTTCACGTGACCAAGAAATTCATTTTTGAGCGCATTTATTTCAGTTTTGATTGGAGCTTCTTTGTCATCGACGTATTTCTTTGTTGCAGCATCAAAATCAGACTCTGGTGTTCTAAGGTTAATAATAGCATTATGGTTCATGTTGAGAAATGCACGCATTATACCACCATTGACTGACACATACTTTGATTCTTGATCGTCAACATATTTTATTTTGTTGTAGCATCATTATCAGTAGTTGTATATCCAAGATCTGTAATTTTATTTTTGTTCATAATAACAGTCCCAGTAAATACATCACCTGCTTTTTTAACATAATCATTCACTGACCTACCAGAATCTTGTATCTTACCTCGATTGTTAAAAGTCACGATATTATCAGTAACCGCAGTAGGATTTCGTACGAGTACATCTGACAGTTGCACATTACTCGTTTTTAATCGTCCTTGTTTATCCTGGAAAATGACGACTTCATTTGGATCTACACTGGCAACATTTAATAAATTATTGATTTCATTTTTGAGCTGATCAAGAGTTGCATAGCTTGATAAATAACCTTGATAACCTTCTGTGGATACATCTCCTGCTAATGTTCCAAATTTTGTATAGTAACTCATTATTTACTGACCTAGATAAAATTGTCAGCATTATATAAAATTATAACAACAATGACAAAGTCGACAATATTAAACTTTGACACAGAGAGACTGGTGAAGCATAAACATAACAATGAACCTCCTGATTGTCATTATCTTATTGTTGGGCGAACTGGATCAGGAAAAACAAATTTGCTTATGAATTTGCTTCTTGGTGATAATTTTAACTACGAAAGAGTGTATATTCACACGATCAATCCACAGCAGGAGTTATTAAGCGAGTATACGCACAAGCTTTGTGATGATCTTAAAGCTGGTGAAGATTTTTTTATAATTAGGCAGCCAGAAGATCTTATTCCATTTAATCAACTTGATGCAGATGAACATAAGATAGTAGTTGTTGACGATATTTCGCTAAGTAACATGGAGATGAATAAAATAAGATCGTTTTTCTCACTCTCAAAAAATAATCATTGTATTTGTGTTTATCTCGCTCAAGGATTTTATAATGTTGACAGAATTATTCGGTAAAACACGGGTTCTTCTATATTATTTCCAGAACTGGACAATGTTGACGTTAGAAATATTGCAAGCGAGCAATGCGGTGACGTGAATAAAGATAAATTTATTGAACTTTATCGTAATGCAACAAAATATAAATACAACTTTTTCTTATTTGATAAACTTACAAATGATCCAACTAAAATGTTTCGCTGTTGTATTAACAGTTACTTACATTAAAGCGTTTTAGTTGTATCAAATTTATAATAATAATAATGGACAAACGAGCAAGATACAGACAACACATAGAAGATCTAAAAAAAACTTGCTCAATCTCAGGCATCATTTAAGCAAAATGTACAGCAAGCACGACGTGGACAAGTAACTGCTACAGAAGCAACAGCTACAATTTTCAGGCCAGTTACTGAAGCACTACTTGGAAAACAACCTGAAACTAAACCACTATCAGAAGAAGAACTTAAACAATTGCAAGAAAAAGGGCTGGTTGGAAATGTTAAAGAACAACAAGAAGCAGCTGCTGCAAAAATTGTTACTAGATCTGATGAAGAAAAATGAAAACTAACTGAGGCACTTACAGCAAATATAGCTGATCCTGCTGCTAGACAAGCTGAAACAGATCGTTTGATAAATAATCCGCTAGAACTTGAGCGAAGATTGACAGAGTTAACAACACTAGGAACAAAAAATATTATAACAAATGAATTAGGAGAAAAAAAGATATCAAAGAGGAGCAAAAAAAGTTGGTGAGCTTACTGTAAAGTTTATGTAAGTTGGAGAGAAATTTTTTTATAAGAAGAGCAAATGATGAGATAAAAGAAAATGAGAATGATGATTTTTTTTAAGAAAGAAAATATTAAAGATATTGATAATATAAGTAAGTGGACTAATGTAGAATATCAAGTATTAATCGATAGATTAAATACAATATTAAGAGACGGAGTTGAGAATATGTATCCACTTTATGATAGAATGAGGTATAGTGTTATTGCTTCAACATTTGGAAGAACAGCAGAAAGTGGTAGACCAAAAGGTTTTGGTAAGGGGTGGAGTTTTAGAAGGAAATTTACTACATTCAATAAAACTCGTGTAGAAAAAATAGAGAAGTAAAAACTGGAACTGGTGTAAAAATATTTGCATCAACTACTGAAATGATAGGTAGATTAATGTTATTAATATTATCAAAAGAAGCTGGAAATGTTAGTGTTGAAATTGATAATGAAATCATTGACATACTTGATCATCTAAGATCGAGCGAATTATTAATATCTGAGGAATATGAAACTTACACCGCGACTTAATTTTGTAAAATGATATAATATAAAAATTTTCAACAACATTATTGCTAAACTCTAGTGAGTCTACGAAAGATAGTGCACATTTTTCAGTAAATTATATTCCTCCTATACAACTAGATCCTGCAAAACAATATGAGATTGGATTAATTTCTTGTACCTGCTGGAATGCTATGTTTAACGTGAAAAATGATATTAACGATGAAATGTGGTTTACTATGATTACAACATCTTCAATATCTACAACAAAAAAAAAATAAAAATTCCACAAGGAGCTTATAATATTACTGATCGAAACAGAACAATCAAAGAGCTCATAACAAACGCTGGCAGTGTGGCTGATAATTTTGAGTTGGCAGCGAATTATAACACATTGCGAGCTAGGATAACTTTGAAAAATATAGTAATCAGTCTTGAACCAAGAGAAAGAAGTATTGCACAACTGTTAGGATTTACTGAAAAAACTTACACTGCACTTGATCAGGCTCTTACGTATGACAGTGAACTGCCAGTAAATATAACAAAAGTAAATACGATATTTGTAAATTGCTCTATTACTTCTGGCTCTTATACATCAAAAGGCAGCAAAGGTCTAACGATTTACAGTTTCTCACAAGAAGATCCGCCAGGTTCTCTCATGCAAATAACTCCACGACATATTATCTATTATCCGTTAAATGTTGAAAATCAAATATCAAGTATAATAATGCAGTTGACAGATCAATCAAAAAACCAGTTGCATTTTAATAATGAAGTTGTAACTAATTATTTACATCTACGCGAGCAATAATAAAAATTATACAACATCAGATATAATGAAACAAAGAAAAAAAGTTTATAGAAGAAAAATAGTAGGAGGATTTTTTGGAAATATATTCACTAAAGTTATTGAAAATATTTCGGGTATAGCGCCTGAAGTTGCACCAATTGCTATTGACGCTGGTAAAGCTTTTGCAACTGGGGCTGCATCTGCCGCTGGGACTGCGGTGGGACAAAAAGGAGCTGATAAAATAAAAAGAGATCCACCGACTGCATCTGAAATAAAACAAGCCATCTCAGAAATCGCTCCAACAAAAGAAACTCGACGAGCTATGGTAACAACAACAAAAAAAACTATTATCACCTAAGGGAGAGCAGATCATACAAAAATCTAAAGTAACAGTGCCGCAATAAAATTTTATATAATCTAATAAATAAAATGTCTGTTAAAAATTATCTCGAGTTAACAGAAACTCATGACATCGACAACGATGTGACAGAATTTGAGTATGTTGAGTATCTCGATGAGAATTCTAACGAACCAAATAAAGCTGGTATTAGAAACTTTAACACCAGAAACGAAGATGTATTTCTACTGCCACATAAGGCTATGTTAGAAGTACGCGGTCAGATTATGACAGTAGCCAATCCACCTGCTGCAATTGCAGTTGGAGCAGAAGTAGCTCTTATAAATAACGGCTGGTGTTTATTCAAAAGTGCTAGATATCAACTGGCCAATCAAACTATAGAAGATATTTCAGGTCATCTACAAGTTGCAAGTACAATTTTAAATATTATTTCGTTTTCGGATGATTACTCGAGATCAACTGCAAACAACATGATGTGGTTCAAAGATACTGGACGGGGTATAGCTGAATCAACTGAATTTTTAAAGAGAGGTGTTATGGTGCACGGAGCTGATGCTGCTGCAGATCTTGTAATTGTGAGAAATTTTCTTATTGCTAATGCAGACGCGCTAGGTATAGCAGCACCAGGTGCAGCTGCTAATGTAGACGCTGTGAGACTCTCACTTATTGCAGCTTTTACTAATCTTAATATAACGCCACCAGGAGCAGCTGTAGACGCCGTTGCAATGTTGGATTTTATTCTTAACATACTTGATGTGAGAAATCCACGTTAGAACGAATGATTTGCTAGGCGAAGAGAACTTGCAGCAGGATCACGTCAAATTACAATGATGCTTCCACTAAGTATGATTTTCGGCTTTTGTCGCGATCATGATAAAGTATTTCGTGAGTAAAACATACTCTTATTATAGATCAAGCAGACCAAAACGATTGCTTGTTTAGATCTGGAGGGGATGGTGTACAGTTTATCATTAACAAACTTGCTCTGTGGATGTCATATATAACACCGTCCATCACAAAAATGTCAGAACTAAATAACACGCTTGATAAGCATACAAACAGAATTTATTTTAAGCAGCATAAGGTATATCAGGCAGCGGTTCCAAATACTACTGACTACACGTGGAGGGTCACAGCAACATCAAGCGAACAACTGCCGAGACAATTATTTGTCGTATTTCAACAGCAAGCGCGACGAGGCAACCAACAACAAAATAATGCAATGTTTGACCTCGCTGATGTCAGACGAATATACGCTAAACTAAATTCGAAGCAATATCCAGAACGAGCTATAGAATATAATTTTGCTGATGACGCTAATAAAAATATTACTCGACCGTACATGTACCTGCTTGACGCAATTCAAAAATATTGTGATGTTGAAGATGGATCTCAGATATCAGCAGAGTAATTTCGTACACTTTATCCTATATTTCATTTTGATGTTAGTAAACAAAGCGAGCGAGCTGTAGTCAGCACAGCGGATATTGAAATTACCTGGACACTTGGAGCCGTTCCAATAGCGCCGTTGTACGTATACGCATTAGTGATTAGTGATAGATTTATCACGATAGATTCTGTTGGAGGTAAAATGACAGTTCAAGTTTAATTAATCTACAGTTGTTATATAAAATGACAAAATATATTATAAAAGAAGTATATTTGATTGATGGTCAAGTTAAAAAATTAGTAGCTGCTGTTGCAAAGCTAGAAGAGGTATCATTAAAAGTCAACCCTAATATTTCTGATGGTGTTTTAACAAAATTAATGCTGACAAAAAATCATGTAAACAAGTATAATCGTAAAAAAACTTTTGTGTTAAATTTAAGTGCTGCACAGATGACAGCGCTGGCAAACGACATTGTCGTTAAAGGTGGTTTTCTTGGTCCAGCATTATCAGTATTAGCTAGCACAATAACACCTAAAGTTTTGCCGGTGTTGGGAACATTAGGACTAGCAGCAGCGACGGGAGCAATATCCGGCGCAACGAAAAAAGCAGTTGAGGGTAATGGTATCATTCGCGGAAGTGGAATAAAAAATTGTAAATTCTATGTAAATGATATATTATAATGCCACAACGGAAAAAGAAATCGCCAACAACAAAATCGCCACAAAAAAAGAAAACAAAACGCAAACAAGCAAAACAAGGAGGAATTATTCCTTTCGCTCCACTTTTGGCGGGACTAGCGGGAAGTCTGCTGCCAAATCTTTTAGGAATCGGACGTGGTCTAACAATACCGGGAACACGACCACCCCGTTGAGTAATTTTGATATAATTAATAAGTTAAAAGCAGTTCCTAGATTTCACGGAGTTTATTCTAAAGATGAACTGGCAGCAATAAAATCGCCGTCAGCTGTAAGTTCGTGCGTGATAAGTTTGCAAGATTTCAATGACGGATCCGGTACGCA
Source organism: Potamilus streckersoni (assembly GCA_016746295.1). Taxonomy (NCBI): domain Eukaryota; kingdom Metazoa; phylum Mollusca; class Bivalvia; order Unionida; family Unionidae; genus Potamilus; species Potamilus streckersoni. The sequence continues at coordinate 975,864 of JAEAOA010000334.1, forward strand.
TTGGGTAGCAGTTTATAATAATAATTATTTTGACTCGTTTGGACCTCCTCCAAGCGATGTAATAAAAATGTATATGAACAAAAAGTATAAAAAGGTATATTATTCGTTAAATCAACTCTAACCTGTTGGAACGTCTGCTTGCGGATATTATTGTATAATGTGTATCCGACAGATGAGCAGAAATCTCAATTTTTTAAAATTTATTTTACAGTTTGACAAGCAACCTTCTCACGCTAATGATGAGATTGCAATTAATTTTATCTAACTTACATGTATAATAATGTCAACATATTGTCTCAAGTGTACAACTAAAACAGAAAATATTAATGAAACAACAAAAAAAACAAAAAACCAACAGGATGATGTTAAAAAGTATTTGTGCAATCTGTGGAAAAAAGAAAAAATATGTTTTTAAAGAAAAATTCACTAGGCGCTGGTTGTTATGATGTTGTCAGAAAGGTTATTTTAGTAGGCGACTAAAAATATAGAATGATATGCAACTGTGATTCTGACAGAGATTTGTGTCTTGAGCAAAATAAAATTGTCGCATACTGTCAATGTTGTAACAACAGAGAAATATTAGGTACAGGCATAGATATACTCAAAATTATTGGTAAATTACCAAAACCAAAAGGCGGTTGGACTTTGCCAGGTCATCAATATGCAGGACCTTATAATCCGCTAGATCAACAACTAGATGAAAACCACAATCCATTATCAGGACAAGAGCCTTACAATCAAGTGGATGCAATAGCAATGCGTCATGATATCTGTTATCGTGATCATGAAAACTCGAAAGCAGATTGTGATAATGTAATGTTAGACGAATTACGTGATATGGAGCCAACAAACCTACGAGAATGTTTTGATATAAGATTTGTTCAGGGAATGATTGGAGCAAAATATAAACTTGGACTAGGAAAAGAATTATACGATGATCTTGCAGTCGAACTACATAGACCTAAAAAAAAAGTTTCCGAGACGTAAAGTTGTCGCTAATGCCGTAGATAATATCTGGGCAATAGATTTGGTGGATGTATACAATCTGGCTTAGTTTAACGTTGGCGCTGATGGCGCTCCAAAAAGGTATTTGTTTAATGTTATAGATGTTTTTAGCAAATACGCTTTCAGTGTATCTGTTTCGGATAAGACAAGAACTTCAATGACTGATGCGCTAAAACAAATAATAACGAGTACAGAAAGAAAACCGAATAAAATCTGGACTGATCACGGGGCAGAGTTTTTTAACAAAAAGTTTGAGCAGTTTCTAGAACAAAATAATATAAACAAAATACGTTACAGGGAACGAGGGTAAAAGCTTTGTTGTCGAGAGATTTAATCGCACGTTAAACGAAAAATTACACAAACATATGACAGCTAAAAACACCAACAGGTACATCGATGACCTTTCTCAAATCGTAGACAAGTATAATAACACGAAACATGGAACTATTAAAATGTAACCCAATGACGCGATTAAAAATCCGATATTGGCGAACGAAAACATGTACCGCAAACATAAATTTAAGGTTTGCGATAAAGTTAGAATTTCTTTGATAAAAAAAGGTATTTGCAAAAGGATTTACTCCGAACTGGAGCGAAGAAGTATTTGTTGTTGTTAAAGTACTTTTAACAATACCTGTAACGTACGCGTTAAAAGATCTGGCAAGGGAACCTATCATAGGTAGTTTTTACGAACAAGAACTACAAAAAACTGAACAAGATGTTTTCGTTATCGAAAAAGTGATTAGGAAAAAAGGAGATAAAAGTTTAGTCAACTGGCGTGGGTATAGCGATAAATTTAACAGTTGGATTCCAACCAAACAGATTATGATATAATGCTATTATAAATTAATTCATACTTTCGTTTGACAAATTTACATTTTACTGGTTTACATAACGATATTAGATACTGCTTGCGATCGTCAGAGATCGTCATTAGATTAACAGTTTTAACAAATATGAAATCGAATTTGATATTTTTCTGTCGGCCTGGAATGTTAATGTTTAAGAAAGGTTTGATCAGCTGCCAAAACAGTTGTTGCTCGGCAACGGTAAAATTAAATTTCATTTTTTTAGCAATGTGATACTTGACATTATATTTTCCAGTGGTTGTTCCGCTGTAATTTGATCTATCAATGACGGTGGCTATTTTATCATCATCGTCAGACTCGTTGTTGTATAAAATATCATCGTCTCTATAACCAACAGATTTGTCTATCATATCGTCAGTGATTGTAATATTGTCTGCAACTTTATCGTTAATGTTTACATCTCTTGCAGTGGTATCTTCTGCGTATAAGTCAGCGAGTCGTTTCATCACGTCCATTATTATGATATATTTGTATCTAATTTGTTATTATAAGATGACCGACGAGGTAAAATATCACCAAACAGTTAATATATTAAATTACAAAGTGCTAGCTGAAGCGGTAAGAAAATGCTTGTCGGGGTATAGTGTATACTCTGTTGACGTTATTGTGATGCAAGGTGATTCTCATAAAATATTATTAACAGCAGCAGAAAAAGATAAAATTAATGAACGTGCAGTAACGACTTTAAAATTTGATCGTAATGATGTTATAGCATTTGCTCATCATTGTTTGACTAAAACTGAGCTATCAAATATTTTTAATCATCATACCTAAAACAAATTCTAGCATTGTATTCGCTTGAAAAAGCTGATCTTGTTACTCTATCAGCTACAAATTTTACTGTCATAGGATGTATATTATAATATCTCGCCGCAGCTGTAATCGATTTGAATTTCATATCCTCGTCCGTTTCGAGATTTAACGAAACAACAGGTTTTGCTGGGCATCTATAATTAATACCACCACCTCGTCTTCTTTTCACATTTTTCTGTTGCGTCACTAGTTCTAGATTTTCCAATCGATTGTCTGTTTTTACGTTATTGATATGATTAATGACCAGACCATCGGGTATAGATCCATGAAATACCTCGTAAACAAAACGATGAGATTTATAAGTAAATTTATCGACTAGTGTTCCTCTAACAGTTACTACGAGATGCCCCATATTGCTTATAGTACCAAGAACTTTTTTAGTTTATCTGTTTCTAATAATACCACGATCGTTAGCCTCGTATAAATCAAAGACCGGATGCGGCTGAAACTCATCTTGTAAGGATAAGTTTTCAATGCTGTCATCACTGACTTTACCATTCACATGATATACACGCTGTCCATCTGGAATATCATCGCAGAACAACGTGTAAATAAAATCTTTTCTAAGCATTGTAATCCTCTCGGTATTATCTCCCTTTACACTCATCTTATAACCCGCTGACGTTGCTTTGCCAACAGAATTTCTAGTTTTGATGTTAATGACCGAACCTAATGCATTTCCAGCGTATAGGTTGTACTTTGGGTGAACGTGATATACCTCTTGTTCATATGCGCTTGTCAGATTTTGTGTCATTATACTATAGTGATTTTTATATCTCTAATTGTTTTTTCAACCTGGCACATGCGCTGTGTGTGCTAAATTATCGATCAAACAATCAATTAGACATTAAATTATAGTATAGCAATGTTGAAATTGCGTGATATAGCCAAAAAGAGCCTTTTATGAGTACCTGAAAAAGTAGCGACTGCCTTTACAGGATTTGACAACAGTTATCGGTTCTATAATCGAATCGTACTGATAATTTTACTGCAACAAATCTCTTTCATCTGCTACAGACAACCGTAAAACGTGAGCTTGAAAAACACAAGGGACTAAGAATATTAGTACAATATCACATTATATTTTCAAAACTACTTGTGACGGAAGAATCGACTGACACGGAAACTGTCGACCCTTATATCAACGCGAAATCCAGACGTGTTTTACTTGGGACTGATTATTTGTTACTAGCTGATGAAATACACCAAGAAATTTGGAAAACAATAGAGGAATTTACCGAATTAGGTTCGGGTTGGAAGTTTGAAATGATCAAGGAAATTTTGTTTCACACGATGAAATATGACGCATTACGCGGTAGTTCGTATATTGACCTACCACCAAAAATAAAAAATAAAAGATGCTGTATAAACATAAAAAACGTCGATAGCAAATGTTTCCAATGGGCTGTTCTTTCTGCACTATTTCCAGCAGAAAAACACGCTGATCGCGTTGAGAAGTATATCAGTCACGTGTCTAGATTAAATTGTGCTGGTATTGATTTTCCAGTGGCAGAAAATCAAATACCAAAATTTGAAAAGCAAAACAATGTTTCGATTAACGTTTTTGGACTTGATGAAAAAGAAAAGGTCTATCCGAGATATATTTCAGAAAAAGCTTCACAATCGACTATCAATTTACTGTTTTATAAAAACCATTACGTTTGGATCAAAAACTTTAACGGACTAGTTGGATGACAGTACAATAAACGAAAAATTTAAACGTTATTTTGTTATCGCTGCTTGCACGGTTGTAATGACCATGAAAAATTACAAAAACATTTGCAGTATTGTAGTGATGTACAAAGAATAACAATGCCGTCTAAAAAAGATAGTGTGTTACAGTTTGTCCATCATAATCAAAAACTAAAAATTCCTTTCGTTATATACGCGGATTTCGAATGTTTACTTCAACCTGTACTTGGGGTAGAAAATAATCCTAATCAATTGAGTACAAGAAAAGTTCAAAATCATGTTCCATGTGGAGTAGCGTACAAGGTAGTTTGTTGTCCTGATTCTAGATTATCTAAGCCAATCCAATACTATCTTGGTAAAAATCCAGCTGTCTGGCTTTTCAAGCAGTTGATTAACGAAGTTGATAATATTACTTATCGTTTTAAAAAAAGTAACGCCAATATCAAAATTAACACCTCAACAAGTAGCTGATCACGAGCAAGCAGAAATTTGTCATATTTGTGAAAAAGCTTTTGACGATAACAAAAAAGTATATGACCATTGCCATTTGACCGGACAGTACCGTGGAGCGGCTCATAAGCAGTGTAATTTAAAATATCATGCTCCAGATTTTATTCCACTTATTCTTCACAACTTTCGAAGATATGATAGCCATATTATCGTGGAAGCTTTTGGTGATCCTGATATAAAAGCTCGTCTAAAACTCGATAACATCATCAAATGCATTCCAAAATAATTTTGAAAAGTATATGTCAGTTACGCTAGGTACATTACGTTTCATTGACAGCTTGCAGTTTATGGCAGCATCGTTAGATGATTTAGTAAAAGGTAGTAAATTTGATAACCTAAGAGACTGTTTTGGAGATAAATTTAATCTACTAGCTAAAAAAGGGGTATTTCCGTATGAATATCTTGACGACTGGAGTAAATTTGATGAAACATCTTTACCTGACAAATATAAATTTTACTCACAACTTAAAAATGAAAATATAACCGATGATGAATACAAGTATGCACAAGATATCTGGAAAGAGTTTGATTGTGAGAGGTTTGGTGATTATCATGATTTATATCTGAAAACTGACGTGTTATTATTAGCAGATGTTTTTGAAAGTTTTCGAGAAGTAAGTTATAATAATTACGGAGTAGATCCTTTTTGGTATTATTCTGCCCCTGGGTTGTCATGGGATGCTCTGGTAAAGTTTAGTATGGTAAGTTTGGAATTACTGACTGACGTCGATATGTTCAATTTTATCAAAAAAGTTATCAGAGGCGGTATTAGCGTGATAACAAAAAAATATGCTGAAGCAAACAACAAATATTTGAAAAAGTATAATCCTGAGCTTCCTTCGAAGTATATAGTTTATCTAGATTGTAATAACTTGTACGAGTATTCGATGGCAGAAACAATGCCTCTTGGTGGATTTCACTGGATCACGGCTGATCGATTTCTATCGGAGACAGAAAAAACGATACCTGACGATGTTTCATATTTCGTTGAAGTTGATCTCGATTATCCAACTTGGCTACACAAATTGCATAACGATTACCCTTTCTGCGCGGAATCGATGGTTATAGATTATAGTTTGTTATCAAAAGAACAGCAAGTGTTAGCATCACCAAGACAACATTCCATGGTCAAAAAACTAGTACCAAATTTGCTTAATAAACGTCATTATGTTTTGCATTACAAAGTTTTAAAACAAGCAGTCGATGCTGGTCTTGTGTTGAGAAAAGTTCATCGTGTACTAAAATTTAATCAGTCGCCGTGGATGAGAGGTTATATTAACTCGAACACTTCAAGAAGAGCTGCGGCAAAAACTGATTTTGAGAAAAACTTCTTTAAACTGATGAACAATTCCGTTTTTGGTAAGACAATGGAGAATATTAGGAAATGAGTAAATATCGAACAAGTTAATGATATCAATCGTAGAAACAAACTTGTGTCAGACGATGATTTTGTGAGCATGAAAATTTTTAATGAGAATCTTGTTGCGATACAAAGAAGAAAAACAAATCTAAAACTAAACAAGCCGATCTACGTTGGAGCTGCAGTGTTGGATTTATCAAAGTGGCTGATGTACGATTTTCATTATAATTTTGTTAAAATTCAATGGCCGGCCAGTAGATTATTGTTTACTGATAATGTTTCACTCGTGTATGTAATCGAATGCGAGGACATCTATCAGGACATGTATAATAATCGACATCTGTTTGATCTTTCTGATTACCCACGTGACAGTAAATTTCATGACGACACAAATAAAAAGGTGATTGGCAAGTTCAAAGATGAAATGAACTCGAGCGCTATCAAATATTTTATCGGATTACGTAGCAAAATGTATGCCGTATTATTAGACAATAATAAAATAACGAAAAAAGCGAAAGGTCTGCCTCGTGATTTTGATAAAAAGTTTATGAAATTTGATGACTACAAGTACGCGCTTGATGGCGGTGTTAGTTTTATGAGGGCTATGGCAATTCGAGCGAAACGTCCTAAGCTTGAAACAGATGTCATTATAAAACGCGGATTGAGTAATTTTGATGATAAGCGTTATTGCGAAAATGGAGTAGATACACTTGCACTAGGGTATTGTCATGATGATAGATCTATACTTGACATTATCTTTTCCAACTGAAATTTTATCTAAACTTAAGAAATAATGTTTGAAAATTTGACAGTGACAAGTAGCTACAGTAGCAAGATCAAATATCTAATGATGGACGGCAAACAATTGACAGTTGAAATCAATAATGAAACATCAAGTATATGTTTTAGTGGAACACGTGATAAGCTGAAACTTTCGCTCATCAGATCTGATGACAGCGAGTATTTTAATTATCCCGAACAATTGTAACAAAGGTTACTAGCGGAATTTAAAAACTTTCATAGTCTGATTAGCCAACAAAAATATACTAAACTTACAATTGATCTCAAATATCCTCTAAACAAACCACAAATAAAAGATTTGTTGGAATCTCGTCGTTGTGTGAGTGGTAAAGTAAAGTTTAGTCTCTATCATCGTGATAATGAAGTATTTTTAATGTCAACAGTTGAAACATTAATCAGTGGTGATGAAATATAAATAATATCACTTACCCGATTCTCCTGTTGTATCCTCTCTCTTGAAAGTCCATCCCCGCAATGACTATGAGAGAATTGAATGGCTTTATATGCCAGTGATTTGGAATGTTCTCGAGAATCACGTGATTGAGTCTGACACATCATTTTCCCTATCTCTCCCTTGAAAGTTCAGCGACCGCAATGACTACTACCTTATATGGTAATGATTTGGAAGATTGAGTCTGACAAAGGTATTTTACCTATCTTCTAGTAAATTCTGGAAGATCACGTGATCTCCGTATGACGTATATCACTATTAATGAAAGTTATCTGGCTCGGTAATCATCTGTTACATAGCTGGGCTCTTAGCGCAATTATCGATTACGTTACCTAGGTATTTTGCAACAGGTGTTCTATAGCTGGGCTCTTAGCGTGATTATTGATTAAATTACCTAGGTATTTTGTGTACTTATAGACTTTGGATTTTGTATAGGGGTTGGGGTTTAAGGATAGAGAAAAGGGGTAATTTGTATTTGTTTGAACGTTTCAGGGATTTAAAAAAGGGTCTTTGGATTAGGATCTGCCTTTTCCTTTACTACTGCAATGATGAAGGTATTCATTTGACAGTTCATGACTTGAAGCCATTTGTAATATATCAGTCGATAAATCGACAGTGTTATTAATATGAAATTCACACAACAGGAAATTCGCCATAATTGTAACTGCACTCAAATTGTTGATCAACCTTTATGAATTCTGTGTACACTAACTTATGGCCAAATATTAATTTATTCCAGTTCCAGATATAAAGCATTTAATGTCTTTTTTAATATAAATAATTACAATAAAAATGTATCTTAATGCAATTTATTTGTATATATATATATATATATATATATATATATATATATATATATATATATATATATATTTAGGGACTAAATGGTGTGGCGTCGGAGACAACGCTAAAGATGTCAATGATCTTGGAGAGTACAGCGAGACTGATAAGTGCTGTAGGGCACACGACAAATGTGACATCTACATCAATGCATTTCAGACTAAATATGACCTCTTCAACCTCGCTCTCTACTCGGTGTAAGTTCATCATATACTTAACAGCTGATAACGTTTTCTATTTATGTGTGGCTTACATCTTAAATAATTAGACGGAAGAAGGAAATATGTATGAGACTTCTAGCGGGAATTGCGCCAGGGACTTGACACCGCTCGGTCAAGCAAAGACCCATGGCTTGTAACAGTACAATTAGAATATTCATATGTAGTTGTTAGTTTTTGCATTATATATATATATATATATATATATATATATATATATATATATATATATATATATATATATATATATATATATATATATATATAACTTTATTGACGACTGTGTATGATAGACCATTCGGAGTTCATTGAAATGGATCCATGAAAACTTTGAATAAAGACGAATTTCAGACATGTCCATCTCTATCGTTATTGTTAGGGCTTGAAATCATTGGCTCATTTTAAGGTCTTAAGACACTATGTAACTCGGCATACATGGGATCTTTGTGTGCTTGTAATAATTTTGTTCAACAGGAAGATTATTGAAGTTCGTATTTACTTATCACTGATGCTATTGGATCAATTTTCCATAGGATATCTGATAAACTATATAATCTCTCTCTCTCTCTCTCTCTCTCTCTCTCTCTCTCTCTCTCTCTCTCTCTCTCTCTCTCTCTCTCTCTCTCTCTCTCTCTTTTATGTACGACTGTCTGAAAACATGCACATAAATCAACTTCATTCAATCCAAACCAGACAACCATTTGTGTTTTTCAGACAAAGTTGTGATTGTAATGAACAATTTCGGGATTGTCTGGTGTCGGCTGAAGAGGACGCAACGACTGCTGTCAATGATAAATCGACGGCAAAAAGTGTGGGAAACATATTTTTCAACGTGGTCGAGCCTAAATGTCTGCAACAGGTCTACCCAGTTGTTTGCATAGAGAAGGGGTAAGATATAAAAATTGGATCAATTCACAACTGATGTCTGTTTCTATTTGTATTTCTTTCCTTTGTTCTTCAATTCTTCCTTTCTACCTATTTCTTTCCACCTATATTCAGTTATATGTAGCAAGACTAAATACTGTCGGATACTCCAGTCTAATATAATTATTTTCTATTATTCCTAAATTCGACCATCCAAAGTGTACTTGAGATCTACACAATGATGCCTTTCCAAAGAATATGACTGGTCATACAAAAAATACGTCTATATAGGGTATATGAAAATGGAATATTGTTAATATATAAACAATTCAGGCCATGAAAATGCCCATCAAATATAGAAGTATTACCCAGCATAATTGTAGCCGGTAGTTTAACAAGAAATGTAAAATAATTATAATTGTATTTGAACCTAATTAAAAGCACAATATTGCTAAAACAAATCGCAAAAAAATTGTCTAATATTTTAAATATTTGAAAATGCTAACCGGAATTCTATATCTCAGTGTTAAGAGTCTTGTATCCATTTTAATGTAAAGTGATGAGCTTTCCTAATGTCAATCCAGCACTGGCTAAAACCCCAATCCATCACTACTTGACTCCCCAACCCAACACTACCTAAATCCTCAATCTAACACTAGCTAAATCCCCAATCCAGCACTACCTAAAACTCCAATCCTCACTACCTAAATCCTCAGTCCAGCACTTTCTAAATACCTAATCCTTTACTACCTAATTTCTCAATCCAGCACTACCATAATTCTCAATCTAGCACTACCTAAATCCTCAATCTAGCGCTACCTAAATCCTCTTGACTAATGCGACTTGTTTTACCACAGATACCAACGTACGTATATATGATGAAAAACTAGGTAGTTTGTGCATGTAAGACTTAACTGTCTCATACATTTCGGATAATTTTGAACACATATGTTAATTGACAGTTCAAAACTCTTCATACTAAATTTTTTTCTCATGCATTAATTTATTGATCCATCATTTCAGAAATGTTTGATAATGACAATCATCATTACAAACAATGTCACCAAACTTGCGATAGGTTAACATAATACAATTTTATCACTTGGCCTGGAAGCGGATTTTATAGCATTGTCAATGAGACATAGAATGTTGGTTTTAAATGTATCAAATATTTTGAAAATAATATAACCTGCTTGATATATGGAACTTTATTTACTGAGATCTAGACAGGTGTATATACCAAAGAAGGCCCAAAAGAAAACTCAATGATATAAAAAGACGCGTACCAGACAGACTCGCCGTTTTGTACATTGCATCATTTTACCTGTATGGACCTATATCTTGACAGTGCTTTAAAAACAATAAATCATCCAAACGTTTATATAAGAATGTTTGGGTTGCTTTTATGAAACTTCGCAAGTTGATGAACGTGTTCTTTTTATCTTGTAACTATGTAAAAGGGACGATGTCGCCAAAAGAGAACCAGGTCATACTAACGTGTCCAGATCAGAAATGATATTAATTGCACTTGGTTACGTGTATGTTTTTTTTTTAAAAAAAACTCTCCCTTTCCATGTTTTAAACGTGAGCTACATTCGTGAATTTGTTTCGTTTTTTTTTTTTTCGATGTTTCTTTTTCGTTTTGGATATGCTCTGTTATAATGTTTGAGGTAGAACAGGTTCTACATCGGGCACAGATTGTGAGACTGAGAACGTGAGAGAACGTAATCTAGACATGTTTTTCCCAGTCTTCGAGTTTGGTACGATTGGATGCTATGCTAACCTTTTCCACTATTTGTTTCACTTTGATTACCAACTTACTGGAAATGGTCACATTTAATTTGTTGGTAGACAGATAAGGGGGAATTCATGGATTCCTCGTTCTCATTCATTTTGGCGTACAATTTTGGGAAGTAGTTATCTTTATTCTTTGTTGTGACAGACATAGATTCATATAATTTCTTGACGAAGGGAAATCAACTTTAACCATGTCAAACAATAGCCATTTTAGTCCAGCAGTACAGCAGTCTTTTGGAGAAATTCCTGACTATACATTAACTAAAACATGAAACCGGCAAACTCGTAAAATATGTCATAAACAAACGCTTTCAGAGATGGTGACATTTAAACATTTACGTCTGCACGTGTTCTAGATATTTACACCATTTTATTGCCTTATCAAGATTTCTATTACCATGAAAAATCATTAATATTTAAAAAAGGAAGGACGAAAGTAATTCCTGAGACAGATGATATTTAGTACATTTTAATTACTTATTATACTTGTTTTTACGAAAAATTAATTGGACCTAGACAAACGGAAATAATGTCACTATTGTTTTGGATATAATGCTTTACATATGAGACTGCAACCTCTGTGTATTTCCAAAACGATGAAGAAGATGAGGTATGAAATCTTCACAAACAGACACAATTAAACGTTCGAGGGGAGAGAGAAAGGAACAATGGACTCAGTTTATTTGTTGGTATGCTTCAGTCGCTATAAAAAAACAAACACAAACTTAGGTCACGAAAACGAAAGATGCAAAAACAAAAGATCATAATAAAATCATTGAAACAAAATATACATCAAAAATCATTGTTAAGAAGACACGTTAAGAACGAAAGCTAATACGATTAATAGAAGCTGCATAGAGACATTTGTTCTCCGCAGCCACAACACACTATAACACGACCTATGGAAGACATTAGTCCACTCGCTTATTGATATTTTTTGCCAAGTTAAAAAGTACATTTTTAACATAAACTTACAACAGTATTGCTAAATTAATCAAAAACAATCTTGAATGTCGTATCACAAGTCCGAATGTATAGAGTTTCCCGAATCAACTCCAATTATGAATCTGCTGATATATCAATTGTACTGAATTTGTCATTGTATCAACAACCTTGATTACATAATCCAAACTGTCTTTGAATGAGTCCTCAATAATCCCAAAGCAGAATTTTAGTCAAATATTAATAAACACTTTCTAATTATAATTTCTAATAACAGTATATGCAACAAGTCTATACAGGCTGGTTGAGACATAATGTAGCTATAGGTTTAATTCATGTAGAGACAGCTATGTAGAGTTTTACAAACACGACGTTTTTCAAGTTTATTTGTTTGTTTTGTCTATGTTTTGTATATGCCTTTGATAAATTGATAAAGACTCATTAAGAGTCGAAAGCGCTCAGGTCTGTTAGTCACTAGTTTTGTACTGCTCGTAGTCAGTTTATTGCATTCATAATTATACACACACACACACACACACACACACATATATATATATATATATATATATATATATATATATATATATATATATATATATATGGATACCTTTACCCTAGATGTCGTTGAGGAACCACTGTTGACTTTACAACCAATTCTTTTCATCTGTCCCTATTCTCTACTGCCTCTTGGGAATCTTTAATGCTATTACACTTATTATTGTTTTCTTCGAGCCCCTTTTATATATGTGTCTTCTTCTGCTCTTTCGCAAAAGGCCTTGTAAGATTGTTTTTGCCAGTGTAAGTGATCTTGAAACATGACCGTATCACTTCAGATTGCGCCTTTTTACAGTGGTCAAGAGGTCTTTATAGGATACGATGAATCTTTGAATCATGTTGATGACTTCTTCGTTGGTTACATGGTTAATGTATGATATACCCAAGATCTTGCGGTAGCATCTCATTTGGAAGGTTTGAATCCTTCTTTGTAGATCTGATGTGAGCGTCCATGCTTCACAAGCATACAAAAAGACAGATATGACAATCAAGTGTTTAAGCCTTATTTTCGAACCAAAAGCAATCTTGGTATCATTCCATATTGGTCTCAACCTCGTTATTGCTGCTGTTTTGTGGGCAATCCTGCATAGTAGTTCTGTTCTGGAGCCTTCATCTGTGATAATTGCTCCCAAGTACTTGAAGCTTGTGACTCTTTCCAGCTTCTGTCTAATGACCCTATTTCTTCACGGATGCTATTGGTATTGATTGTTATAAGTATGTTTTTCTTTCGGTGCTAAATGCCATACCGTATGATGTGGTGGTTGTGATGAGGCGCTCCACAGGTCTTCTATTTTTTTTTACATCTCCTGCAAAACCATCAATATCATGAAGCGAAGGTTGGTGGTTGTTCTTCGTCCGATGTTGACAGTGCCATTGTGCTCATGTAAGGTATCATCCATGATCCTTTCCAGGAAAATGTTGAAGAGTGTAGGTGACAGTATATATCACAGTCTGATTCCAACTGTTGTTAGAAACTAATCTCATCTGCTGCCACTGATGAGTACAGCACTGGTGGCTTTGTCATAGAGGTGATTTTACAACCTTCACCAGGTTTTAGCTGATATTGTACTTCCTTACAATTTTTCACAATGCTGCATGCCAATCCTTATCAAATGCTTTTGTGAAATCTATAAAACGTGGTATGGCTTCTGCTGATGCTGAAAGTATTTCTCTCAAAGAGGTCGGAAAAAAGACTTGTTCTGTGGTGCTCTTTCCTACTCGGAAGCCTGTCTGCTCTTCAAGAATAATTTTCTCTACTTGAGGAATTAGTCTGTTGAGTAACCAAGACTGATGGATCTGCAATTTTGGGCTACGATGACCGAGGATTGTGACCATGTGGTGAGCCAATCTTCTGTCTCTCATATCTTGCTAAAGATTGTTATTAGGACTGTGACTATCTCTTCAGAATAAGCTTTGCTCTTATGTTGTCAATGCCGGCTGACTTTCCTTTCTTTAGTGACCTACCTGCAATATCTACTTTTTCACTAAGTGTATATATATATATATATATATATATATATATATATATATATATATATATATATATATATATATATATATAGATATATATATATATATTCACTAAGTGTAAATATATATATATATATATATATATATATATATATATATATATATATATATATATATATATATATATATCTGCTGTGTGTGTTGTTCGTCCGTTGAGTCGACGAAGACCACTCTCGTCATCCGAAGGATGGAGGAGCTATGGTTGTACTGTGCGTGCGCAGATGGCTGATGAGGCCAATACTTGCAGGGAAGGTTCGGTTGCAAGAGACTAAGGATGAGTAGGAAATTTCTAGGAGAGTTGCTAGCATGTGCTTTTTCTGGCTTGCCTCTTCAGCTCTGCAGCTGTTGTCCTGCTAGATTCGCACAACTTGGAGCCTTTGTTTTCTCTCGTTAATCGGGATTTATGTTGAACGCTTTCAATGCAGCGTTCATATTGTCTTTGAAACGTTTCTGAGACCACCGCAGGATCACTAACTTTGCTGTAACTCGCCATAGAAGAGTTTCTTTGGCAACTGATGGTCGCATACGTACAACACGTCCCGCCCAGAGGATCTAGGATTTCATCAGTATGGTGTGGATGCTTGGGCGAGTACCTCGGTGTCTTTAACCTTGTCCTGACACTTAATGTTGATGATTTTCCTGAGAGTTTTGGTGTGAAAGTGGTTCAGATTCATGGCATGGCGTTGATATACCGTCCACGTTTCGCATACGTAAAGTAGTGTAGGTCGTGATGTTGATGTCTTTTCTATTCCAGACGTTGGTATAGAGTCTGCGAAAAATGTTTCGCTGGCTCTGGCAATGCGGAGGTTTACCTACTCGTCAATGGCGACGATATGTGACAGTATGGTGCAAAGGTAGGTGAAGCGGTTCACTGCGTTGAGCTTTTGCTGTTATGGTGATTTTGGGCTTAACATGGGGCTTACGAGGGGCCAGCTGATGAAGGACTTCAGTGTTCTTTCTACTGATGGTGAGACTAAAGCTTGTGAAGGAGCTGAAGAAATTGTCAACGTTGAGTTGCAGGTCATATTCTGAGCCAGCGATGAGGGCGCAGTCGTCAGCAAATAAGAACTCCATGATAGTCTCTGTCATAACTTTGGCTTTTGGTTGAAGCTTCCTGGGGTTGAACAGTTTTCCATCTGTAAGGCACCTGATGCCGACTACAATATCTCCGTCTCTGAAAGCATTTATCAGCATGACGGAGAACAATAGACTGAACAGGATTGTGCCAGAACAAAACCTGCTTGACGCCATTGGTTACTGGGAATGGCTCTGATGTCTCTCCATTTTCCTGGACTCGTGTCTGCATGTCGTCGTGGAAATGCTGAACCATGAATATACATATTTTCGGACACTCGTACTTGGCCATTATCTTCCACACTTTCTCCCTGGTAACAGTATAAAAGGGCCTTTGTCAAGTCAGCCTAGACGGAGAAAAGGTCGGCGTGTTGTAATTCTTGTAGCTGCCTAGCAGCAAACAACATGTCGCTGGTCCCACGTTCTTTTCGGAATCCACACTATATATATATATATATATATATATATATATATATATATATATATATATATATATATATATATATATATATATATATATATATATATATATATATATATATGTATGTATATATATATATATATATATATATATATATATACATACATATATAGAATAGAACTCATATGTTGAATAACAGTCGTTTCATGTGCACTGAATCCAGCAAGGATTCACGTGTGTCCAGGGATTAATTAAGATAAATGCTTAAAACTGACATCAAACAATGAAAAACGAGTCTCTAACTAGCCTTTGCATTTTCAACACTTAATGGTTTTTTTGCAAAGGCAAAACATAGACAAGACAAACAAATAAAACGAAAACCGTTTTGTTTGACAAAACTTTACACTGCTATTTCTATAGGAAGGAAACCTTAAAATTTATTATGCTTCAACCAGTTTATTTCATTTTTTTTGCGGATACTGGAAAATATTTTATATTAACCTAGATAGCGATAGACCATAAGGACATATGTTATTTAATGTAAATTTTTTTAAGCGCAAATTATATCCCAGATGTTTCAATGTTATATTAGCTCTTATAGACTAATTAACAAATTTAGATAATTTTTTAGAAGAAAATGTTTTGGCTGCAGAAAGATAATTTTATTTGTGCATGGCTGTCTTTTCCTAGTCTTCTTGGTTTATATATAATGATGTTAGCGTTTTTATTTTCAGATTCTGGGGAAGGTGTACAGAATACAAGGATGATACTACCAAAAGCAAAGTATGGGCATTTCGTGACAATTATCTACGTTATCCTTCTCCTTAAGAAGATCTAACAGCAACGCTTATGACAGAGAAGCTGGTAATGTGGTTATGCATCTACCTTGGATAACGTGAACTACAATGGGAACGCTTTCTAATTTGTACGAGACATAACGACTACTTGTCAAAGTTGCAATACCTATTTCTCATTTTTTATGAATAACTGTTGTAACTATATATATATATATATATATATATATATATATATATATATATATATATATATATATATATATATATATATATATATATATATCTTTCATTAGCAAAAAGAGGGTTGTGCTTTTAATTTTTACTGAAATATTATATTAAATAAACTTCTTACCCTCACCTAATACTATTGACTCCCATCCATACATAAAGTGGCTTGTCATTACAGTTATTTATCCTGAATAACCCATCACCTGGTCACGTGACTTGTCATTTCAGTTACTTATCCTAAAAAACCAAGCATTTGGTTACAGTAATTGTCTTTAATATTTCTAACGGACTAAAACATTATTTAGTCCGTTAGCAACATGATTTTTTTCCAAAGGCTTTCTTGATTATGTTAAATCAAACTCGGTCGCTTACGTTATACCTACGTCTGAAAAGTTAGTTTATTTACTATGTCGTATTTGTGCATTATTGTATTAATCTACCAGCATCTGCAGCTCATACAGATGTCTTGGTGATTGGGGATTGTGAAATGTTTCTATGAATTATTCGTTGGCGTCATATTATATATCATTTCTATTATCGATAATATACTTGAGTGCGATATAATATTGCATTTTACATTTACCTAATATCATACCATCAACTCTTAACATTATCTTCCAACAGGTCTCAATTTATTCCTTTGAAAACAAACCAAATAGAGTAGAAGTGGCCTGATCTGTAAGCATATCACCAATATAAGTTACATTATATACTCAAACATTTATTATAGAACACTTGTAAGTACATATATAATTTGTTTTCATACGATCTTCTCTTATCATGGGTGTGTTTCTCTATTAACAATTTCGAAGCCAATCAAACGTCTCGCCAAAAACATCTTTTTTTATCTTTCTGAATAATTAATTTCATTATATTTTCACCACCTAATCGC
This sequence comes from Potamilus streckersoni, assembly GCA_016746295.1. Classification (NCBI taxonomy): domain Eukaryota; kingdom Metazoa; phylum Mollusca; class Bivalvia; order Unionida; family Unionidae; genus Potamilus; species Potamilus streckersoni. Next base: position 993,523 of record JAEAOA010000334.1, read on the forward strand.
TCCCGTGGCCCAGAGGTTAGAGCGTCCACCTTAAATGCGGGAGGTCGTGGGTTCGAAGCCCGGTCGAGTCATACCAAAGACTTTAAAAACTGGTACTAACAGCTGCTCACTAAGAACCGTATTTGTTGTAAAAGTACGTTTTCCTTTTTAATTTATACTTGTCTTTTATGACGCATACGAAACGTTCTTTCCACAAATTTATATCAACAATATATGTAGAAATAATTAGTATGATATTTTCACTCAGATCTAAATTCACATATTTGTCAATGTCTCCATCATAATCATCTACTATGTACTGCAACATCTTTATGCAATTTTAATTTCATCAATAGACTTTTTATCGCTCTGTAAACTTATTTAATTTTTACAAACCTTACCTTTTATGAAGTTATTTGAATTTAAAGACAATATTATCATGCAGTGGCAGGATCTATAACTTGGATCAATTATCACTTTTCCTTTGTTTGGCGTCAAAGATTCAGACGCAAGAAAGAAATCCATTCTAGCTTGCTTTAGATTACTTTTCTTGCTCATATATATATATATATATATATATATATATATATATATATATATATATATATATATATATATATATATATATATATATATATATATATATATATATATGTGTGTGTGTGTGTGTGTGTGTGTGTGTGTGTGTGTGTTTTTCTTGTTGTTGTTAGAAAGAAAGTGAACGAAAACACAGGGTTTCATATTAGTAAATTCTTGGATGAAATTATAAAATTAAATGTGCATACAGCAGCCTAATTTTTTTTTTCGACATGAATAGTGTCGTAATGAATATAGAGAATGAAAAGACAGAATTAACCGAGGTCTGTGGTGTAAATGTTACGAAGTCAGAGTATATGTATACATAGTAAAAAAGATAAAGTTGTGTTTGATGCTGGCCAAGTTCGTGATTCTGTATTGAACATAAATGATATTATTCAACCAAACATTTGATGTGTATTTACATCATAGCATAACTATTTGGACAACGTCTATAGAGTAAACGTGCTAAGAAATTGAGCAATGAAACATAACGCATAATACAGAATTTTTTCAGGCTGCAATCGCCGTAAACATGAATGTTAAATACTGAGAAGAGTCAACCTAAACTATGTATTTACAGCAATATAACTGTTCGAACAAAACATGTCAAGTAAAGGTGCTTATGAAAGAACGGGACTGTAAAAGCCGAATATCATTGTAAGAGATCACTGCGGATGCATAAGGCTAAAAACCGAACAGATGGAGGAAACAAACAAAAACAAAAAACAAACATATTAACAACACAATAACATGAAACAATTATATACAGGGAAGTGTCATGGGGTGGAGGTGGGAAAATGTTTTGTACAGAAAAAGAAAACACGTCCGCACCCGAGAAGGAAATTTGGTCAACTCATGCCAAAGTCCTTAGCAGAGCGAATCCCTTCGCGCGCAACCGGTGCAAAAGTATTGTGATTGGCTGGGCAGAACACGGGATTAAAAGCCTTAAATATATTAGATCTTAACAGAGCGTTACATGACAAAACTGGCAGGAATTTGTAGGCCCGATCACACCTCCCATAAAAGTCCTTTTATATGATGTTTCTATACATGTAGAAGAAGGGTGCAAGTTGTTGTCAGTAAGAAAGTTAACTAAAACACAAGTTTCTATATTATTAACTTCTTGGATGAGATTTTAAATTTATATGTGCATACCCCAGACTACTCTTTTCCGACATCGATAGATCCGAAAGAAAGAGAGTGAAAAGACATAATTAGCGAGGTCTTTCGTGCAAATGTTACGAAGCCAAAGTATATGGGTACATAATAAAAAAAAACAAACGTTGTGTTTGATGCTGGTCACTTTTTGACTCTGTATGGAACATAAATGATATTAGCCAGCCAAACTTTTTCTGTGTATATACAGCGTAGCATAACTATTTGGATAAAGTCTTTAGATTAAACGTGCTAAGAAATTGAACAATGAGACATAATGTATAATACAGAAATATATTGGAGCTACAACAGCCATAAACAGAAATACAAGAAATGGAATTATACAGCGTAGCATAACTATTTGGATAAAGTCTTTAGATTAAACGTGCTAAGAAATTGAACAATGAGACATAATGTATAATGCAGAAATATATTGGAGCTACAACAGCCATAAACAGAAATACAAGAAATGGAATTTGCTGCATTTCTGGCAGCCACAAAAAGGTTTAAAATGGTTTGAGCTAAATACACAAAAGCAAAGCACTCTTCTAAGTTCAGTACTAAATTCTACTCTGGAAACTGGTTAACCATTTTGATTAATAAAAGGTGATCCTAGAGTATTATACATGAGTGTTATGTATGCTTTTAAATGAGCTATCGGACATGTCGCAGGATTTTGTTGAGCACCAAGATGTGATATATAAACATTGCTGAATACATGGCACGCCTGAAATGGTCTGCGATAACATGCATCATTGAAACTGCAAGTCTGTTTAGTGTAACTATGTCAATTGTCAAACGGACATTATGAAATTTACTTTTGTGAATGGTGTAAATGAGTCTTTGAATAAGAAATGTGAAACAAATGTGTAACAAGGGCCTTTGAAGCCGTTACGTTTGTGCACATTTCCAACTACAGAAACAAAGATGAATATTGGACATATTTCTTGTTGATTAAGTGCGCTATGAAAAGTGCCAATTTAGTTATTGAAACTGGGCGAGACAACTCAATCAAGGTGTCCGACATGAACTCTTAATGTAGCGTCCACTCCCATTTATATGAAGCTTATGTAGCTTGATGTAGGATGTTTTTAAGCCAATGGTCAAACGTATTTTATAGCTGGGAAAAGTTGGATGAAGCGGAATGCGATGAGGGTGTGAGACCGCATATCGAGCCATGACGTGGAAGCTCGAAACCTGTTGGCGAGAAAACTACTGCGTAAGCAAAATTGAGAGTATCTATGAAGGATTGCAACACCTTGAGAATGCTTTTATTTCGAGCCAGATAAAAATGAATGACTTTATTATATTTTTTTTAGTTTTGTCTTTGGGAATACGAAACTCCATTATCACGGAATCCAATTCGTATCAGAGTTACGTAATTGTTGAAAATTATCAAATGTTTAATCAGTAGCCATTGGATCGCCAAAATCGGCACACAGTCAGGAAGTGGTCAAGTTTATGCAGACATTGGATACGAGTTACTTCTAGTATCCTAATATCGTCACAAATATGTGTCACGTCTATTATATATAACTTTGAGTTCGCTTTACATTGAATAGAATTGCTAAAGGTCTCAATTATCTGGAAAATGAAACTACAACCCATTGGTAAGCATTTGAAAAAAATGTACCTACTTTCGCCACAAAAGCCCAAACAACGAGATTGCATGAAACAAATAGGATGGCTTGTGATGGCACGAACTATTCCTTCGTAATGTACTTCTGATTCTTGAGATGAAATTCCATAGTTAACCAAATCGCCCTTTGGGAAAGAAAGGTCATGATTTAGTTTGAAAGACGCAGGAAATTTCTTTTCGACTAGACCCAGGGGCAACGTGTGTAAATTACGAAATGGTTTTATACGAAACGGTCCTACAAAGCGACCTGCTTAGAATTCTTTCTGCATTTTCTCTTCAGTAATTTTGGCACTAGTTTGATCTGGTTTTAGATTATTGCATACGTTTGTTTGCAATGTCCCCTTTAGCCCACATATAAACCCTTTCTAAAACATCAAAAATCAGGTATTCCTCTGTGGCAGGATCGAAATTGAGTAGTTAATATTGCAAGCACTCAATTCTTACCTTTGTAGGCAATAGATCAGCAATATTTGCCGACAGGATTCTTGTTCGTGTTAGTGTTTCGGGGTTATTCGTATCGTTGAAAACGAGAAAGCTGATTGTTAGGACGATGCGGTTGCATTGTCAAAACAACTTGAGAATTTGGTTTGGGACAACGAATGAATGTGTGTCCCCCTAAACAATTGAAGAACGTGTGCTGAAAATTGAATGACAATACCGATGAACAGCGACCGCTATTGTGGTAACTAAAATAAACACCCTTTATGATGTAATTTGTGAGACTTTTGTGTGTAATCGTTATGACCCGACTCTAGCACAGCCTTCATGCAGAGTTTTAGATGCGTTTTAATCCATTTAGCTTTCCCCTTTGTGTCTAAAGTTCTCATCCGATCAACGCGTCTCTCAAGTTAAGAATGGTTTTCATGTATTGTGGAAGAGAGGTACTTACCATCGGGATATGTCTCACATAGGACACTAGAGAACTTGCTCCAAGCAAGAATCCACTGTTCTATTGTGAATTGGACGTTCCTGATTTTTGGGACAATGCTACGTTCATGACTAGTACTGTACGTATGTAACTGAAATTTGAAACCCGCATCTATAGAGAGACATTCAGGCAGCTAGAAAAATCAATGTGTGAGCTTTTCCATATTTTGGCCTTAACCTTCGCTGGATTGGATGTTCCAGATTAAAGGTTGATGGCAATTGGTGTTGAAAATGGTGCCTTCTTTCTGTGCCCCTTCGTCGCATCTTGGATTTTGGACTTTGATGGTCTTTTTGTCTTTGCTGCCATTTTTTATACGCCGCCGCAGTTTTATTTGTGCGAGTCATTTTCTGCAAGGAATGCAATAAAAAGTTAAGGTCAGGAGTCCCAAACGATTTGGGCAACAAACAGCCCATTGACATGGAGCGAAGTGATGGAAGCAGAAAGGAAAAATGACTAATAAAGTGCCAGTTAATGAGGTCCATAATACAAGTATGACAAGCATGAACCTTTATGCAAAGGTAAAATGTACTGAACCAACTAGTAACTACACTGGTCAGTATTACGGAATCAACTGATAATCATAAAATCCAGTAGTGCGGAACCAACTGGTAAACACACATTTCAATGATACAGAATCAACTGTTAATCATAACCGACTGATAAACACAATCCACTGATACGTAATCAACTGGTAATCATAAAAGAAGCTGTACGGAAATAACCATTAAACACACAATCCAGAGATACGGAATCAACTGGTAATCATAAAATGCAGGTACGAAACCAACTGGTAAACATAAAGTCTAGTAGCAAGTAACAAAGTAGGTAATGCACATTCCAATTGGTACGGAACCAAGTGGTAAACACAAGGATCTAATTTTTCGTACGACTGAGATTTCGAAAAAAAATAATTTTGTAGACTGTCCTGCCCCCATGTATATAAGTTCTAGAATAGCGCCTAATATTAAAAACGGGAAGCAAATGACCGTCCATTTCTGATTTCAAAGTTACGCTGAAATCTTTCACAGATGGGATGACCCAATGAGAATATGATGAAATGTATAACAAACGAAAAGTAGAATTAATATAATAGAAACAAGTTAATGTAATAGTTATTTTACTTTCAGGACGATTCATTGTGGTCACAATGTCAGGAAACTAGATACCTCTAACAGCGTGAACTGATAACAATAAAGACAAAATTTCTACAGACAAAAATCATGTCCGCACCCGAGAAGGTTATTCGTCCAAATCACACCAAAGTCCTTAGCAAAGAGAAGATTTCTGCGCGCAGCCGGTACGAAAGCATTGCGATTGGCTGAATAAAACACGTGATTAAAAGCTTTAAATATATCGGCCCTTAACTGCGCATTACCCGACAAAACTGTCAGGAATTGTAACAGATAGATTTACAGTATTTGCAAACATCACTTTTGATTTTTGAGCAAAGAAGTCATTCAAGATCTTGTGATAAGTCTTAATAATTCCTAAATAACCAACCTAAGGGTTTTCATAGACCAGACTAATAATTTTCTGTCTGGAAAAGTTTGGAACTACAATCTGATAGTTCTCTGACCACTCTTCACCATCAGGTACATCGAGAGGTATCCATCTTCTCATCAGAATTCCATTTTTACTGAAATAACAGAAAGTCACTCCAGTGTCTTCAGTTTCACTAATAACCCTTTGAAACAAACAGAAGATCTCAGAATCGATACTTTTCCTGTTCGACGAGAAGTGCTTGCCTGTTCTCATCCTTATTATAATAAGAGAATGAGTAGGTAAAAGAGGATCAATGTGATCAATACCTTTTAATTGATCCAAATTATGAGTGAAATAGACCTCATCAAAAGACTGACCAATACATATGTCAGCTAAAGGAATACTTGCCTTATCAATATCATTCTTATGAGCTTTCTTTGTCATAGCTGCATTAACTGACAAGCTGGATATAAATCAGAGAATACTTTTTCAATTGGATCGACTTTCTGATGCAAACAAATCTTATCAGTTACAAGTTGATTAACCACTACCTTACCTCCATCTTGGTCGTTGCCTAGTAATAAATTGATGCCCTCAAAGCATAAAGAATACACTGTTCATACTTTCACGTGTACTGAGACTACGTCTGATGACAAATTGGAGAGGAACATTAATAATGCCATACTTTACTCCATGAATGAGAACACCCTCATTAGATGACGACTTCTTAGGAAAAGGCAAAGTACCTGATAATAAAAGACTGAGAAGTTCCTGTGTTCCTTAAAAATTTTAATAGGAATATGATTGGCCAAATATCCCAAAGGTGATATAGAACTCTTAGACATAATTGGTTTATAATTCTCCATAATAAAACCAGACTGGAGTTTATTAGACCCAATAAATGTGTTACTTTTAATACATGACCGTGATCGTGACCTCTTAGACATAAGAGTATTTGGGATAGGTCAGTCTTGATTCTGATGCTTCTTTTTCAATTTAAATCAATAAATAACGCGTTATTTCTTCTTGCAATAGGTACACGTAGGAAGAGACAAGGATCTTTGATTAAGCTTATGAGAAGCTTGATTTTTGAAAGTAGCGCCAGACTAAGTTTTAGAAAGGTTCGTATTAGACAGAAATACCTTTCTACCAGAAGACTGCTGAGTGGAAGACTTGCCTACAAAAGGTACTATATAAATTAAGAAATATTAGTGAGCAGCACGAGCAGTAGTTTCTAATGTTTCGATCTTATGCTCGACAAGATAAGTCTTAAAATCACTATAGACACAGTTCTTGACCACTTCAAATAATACAAGTTATTTAAGACTTTCATGATATTATCAACGTAAACACCATGTCTCAAATAACTGTTCATTTTCTCTTGCAAATTTGACACGAGTTTGTCCAGCTTATTTTCCATAGTTCCTGAATTTGTGCCGATAAGCCTGAGTGACTAACTCATAACCCTTTAAGATGCATTACTAAACCAGATTATAGTCAGCATTTTGCTGAAATTACAATGAACGATAAATGTCATTAGCTTTACCAATAATTACACATTGTAATAACTGAGTCCAATCCTCCGCTGGCCAATTCAAATTTTCAGCAACTTTTTAAGACTAGAAAAATATTTATCTACTTCTTTTTCTCTGAAAGGGATCACTAGCATACTATTCTTAGCAAATATCAAAAATCTTATTTGTATGTGAATTGGAAATGTGCCTTTCACTTGCCAGCTCTAATCTTTCAAGCTAGTTTGAAATCCCATTTCCTCTTTCTCTCGTTGCATTTACATCTGTGTATGTATCTCTCTTTCCCTCTCTTCATTTCAGTTATCTAATTGCATTTGATTATCTTTCTTTTTTCTAATCTAATTGTACTTGCATCTGTTTCTCTTCTTTCTATCGCTCTCTCCTCTTTCTCAAATTGTAACTGCATTTGTTTTTCTGTAATTGTATTTGTCTTTCTCTCCCTTTCTTCCATTTTTATGTGCATTTGTTTATCTTCTTTATATTCCTGAATCTCCATCATCATCATTAACTCTGATTTCATCTTGTATTTTAATTTTAATTCCTTTATTTTATGCCAGAGTCTGATACAGACCTGCAAATCGAAACCAAAACACATTTATGCAAAACACACTTTTCATCCAAATACTGGACCAAAAAAAATATTTCTTGCAGCGTTAAAGTAGCTTTTCCCTCAGAAAGACCAATTTTTCTGGCAAGTACAGCAATTCATTTTTTTTCAAACAATCTACTTCTCCATGGTAGGATTTGAAAGAAAAATCTCCCCTGTTGATGATATTGTACAACACCTGTTGAATTCACTAAAGATTTCAAGCAAAATGTGTAACAATACTTGGGATTTTTATTAAATTTTAAAAACTAGGGGAATTTATATTTCTGAAAACAATTTTTTGAAATATTTTAGCTAAATTGCTTATATCAAAGACGAGCCCCCACTCTTGTTTTTTTTTACCTTTCTAAGCTCGTACAAAAGCAATATGAAATGAGTGACTCGATTTATTTCCCTAGAAATACAAGGAAATAATAGCTAAAAGAAGTTACGATTTATGAAGCAAATCCAAAATTAAAAGAATTAAAAAATTCACGTCAAACAAAACTTAATTGAATTTCATTAAAATATTTGACAACATTATCATTACAATGACGTGTAATGAATAAAATAAAATAAAAATATTTAAAACTAATAAACAAATAAGTATAAGGGCTTGTACTCAGTAACAAAGAAAAGAGTGAATATAATCCAATATTTGATCCTGAAAATTAAAACGTATGTCCTATAACTAAATAGACCTGTAAAACTCCAGATTCGAGTCCCGACGACGTACAAATATGGAAGGCGATGAAATCAGATGCATTCCAATGTATTCATAATGATAATTCCTCACTTGAATCACACTCTTTATGCCCGAACAATTCCAGAATAAATTTCATTGAATGTCTTTCAGAACTTTTTTTTAAAAAAAGTCAAATTGTTGAGTTTCTAGGAGAATAAATTACTAAATACAAAAATTAGACAAAAAACGAACAATCATGGCAACAAATTAAAAAATAATACACCTTGTTCCTTGCAAAGTGTTGAATGACTCTGCTCGAAAAATATATAAAGATTGCGCATTTAAAACCCCATTACCTCATTTCAAGTCTCGCGAGCTTGGGTATGTAGTCCCTTAATACACTATTTTGATCACGCAGACCAATTTGTCTCCACTTAAGAACCAAGAATTAAAATGATTGTTTACACACAGTGATCAAGCAAAGAAAGTATGCCACTAATAATGACCAATCATCTTAACTCCCTGTTGACACTGTTACCAGGGTAAGACGGACTATATGATAATTCTCACGTAATATATCTACGTCTTAAGCAAACTTCATTTATCTCATTACCAAAAAAGAATCTCTAATCTGACAAAATATTATTTGCAAAAATATGCAAGAAACAGAAATGAAACAAAAAGAATTTTAAAGTTTACAAACAAATAATTTAATAATTTAATCGCATATACTTAACAGTATATGTATATGTATGTATATATGTATGAATGTATGTATATATGCATGTATGTATGTATGTATGTATATATATATATATATATATATATATATATATATATATATATATATATATATATATATATATATATATATATATCAGCAGAGAGAGAGAGAGAGAGAGAGAGAGAGAGAGAGAGAGAGAGAGAGAGAGTGATGATAAATAGCACATATAGATTAATAAGGCCACTTATTGATTAAGATAACATCAGTGATTCGATGATGCATGCCAGGAACGAGTCCACCATGAATTCTCTATAAACTAGAACGGACTACAATATTATATATATATATATATATATATATATATATATATATATATATATATATATATATATATATATATATATATATATATATATATATATATATATATATATATATATATGAAGAACACAACATAACTGATTTCCGACTTTCCGAATGGAACTTTAAATTTAATTCGATTGTTAAAATCTCCAAACTTAACTGAACCATAGCTGAAAAAAGGAATATGCTACAAAATAATCAAGAAAATTCGTTGTAAAGTAGGATCGCTTTTCCTAGCAGATTTTGTTAGACCGTTGTAGGCAACATATATAGTATATTTATGGTACTCCGAAATTGAAACGTATATAATCACTTTTTTTGCAAAAAGTTATTAAAATTACCGCGAGCTGTACTTTTTAAAAAACAGCATTTGTTGTGGAACGACATACATGTGCCTGTGGCATGTGAACGAACAATCACATAAGAAAATTAACACCTTATGAGGTCTGTCATGCCCAAAGGAACATTAAAACCTTATATTTACATCCCATAAAAACTGCATGCCTGGTACGTCTAGTTTGCATAAAATTAGGTTTGAAGTCAATATGCGGTCAATATCCAAGTGCCAACAAAAACTTTGACCTGTTCTGAGTTTAATACAATCACGAAATGCTTTCAAAACGAAATTCGGTACACAGAGACAGGGAGAGATAGAGAGAAAGAGACGCAATCCGACCCAAGGTAAAGCAATTTCCAAAGGCAGATAAGAGCAACCGCATTCATGTGTCTACGTAGATTATAATTTGTTGCAGTTTTAGCGAAGCTGGAGGCATGTGATTGTTCGTTTCCTTATATTTTTATGTTTGTCTAGAATGGGATCTTTTCCTAACATTTTATAGAACAAAAGACCTATACTAAGGCTAACGTTACATATCCGAAACGACTTGTGTATGACAAACACACATTGTTAAATGAAAGGTAATAATTTTTGTTAACGTGCTGTTTATGGCATTGAAAACAAAACAACAAAAATAACAAAAAATCAACAAAAAACAAACAAAAAAAAAATACAATTTAAACACGCAGTCTCGCTGTACATAAACGTATCTCATATTCTATAACCGGATACGTTTTCCGCTGAGCAATGTACAGTGTAACCTTATACAAGTAACACTATCAGATAAAAACTGAAGACTTATCTCATCTATCTTGATTATGACTGGTTATCTAATCCAATCCTTCGAAAATACATAATCTCTCTTGACCTTTTCTATGCAGTCACACAGGTTAGTGACATGCATGTTGGTTCTTATATTTTTAACACACGACTTCTTGGTGCATGACTCTAATCAATTCGGCAATCGGCATTTGCACTACTGGATGAATATTAAATACTGTTCACCTGTCCGTTTTTTATAATAGTTACTATCATTTGCTGCACAGTTTCCGTTGTTCTTTTACTATGACTGTACAAATGAAGACGCACGAAATATTTCGAGTATAAATACAGTAATGATTCTATTCGGAACAGACCAGATATGAAAATTTTAGGGAATGGGGACTACTACAACTTCAAGGTCAGGACAAGAATGGAGTTTTAGAAGACTTGTTCGAGTTAAAAAAATACAAATACTTTTTGTTTTGGTCTCTTTTGGTCATTAGATAACGTTTGTACCTCCTTAAAATATGGCTCAGAATATATCTTGCTCTGACTTAAAGCAAAATAACACCATCTTGTATCTATAATATTATAATTGGGGAAATATATCAATTATTAAAAAAATATATTTCAGCTCAATAGAAAGTCACAGCTCGTACCTACCTGCCAAAATTAAATGGTCAGTTCCGCATAGAATATGAATTTGATGTATGTTAATTGTTGTACGAGTTGTATTCTAAAAACTGTAATTAAAGTGAATATTAAGCATACATTGTAACATTTTACGTGAAAGAAGTTGTGCTGACATTGGAGAGCTTATTGGTAAATTTAGAAAGTGCTGATACTAAAGCCTACAATTTACTACCTTCACTATTAATATAATAGCAAGGAAACTTTGAGAGGGATGACAGCAACCTGCAAAATGTTTATCAAAGACGGTCAGCAAACATAAAACGCACTTGCACAATAAACGAGAAAATGATTAGTGGACTTCAGAAATTGTGTAAAGTTCAGACAGAAAACAGCTGCGCTTCGTAAGATACGCAGTGTTACAAAGGAATGAAAGACTGCGCCAAATAACGGCTTTTCTTCTGAGCACTGAACTTACAGTGTTATCCATCTCATCTTCTATATCTACAATATCATTATTAGTTTGTTCCAACTCTGTTCCACTGGTTTGAACGTTATTTGTATAGACTTTACTTTATATCATGTTACATTTTATTCAAGAGTTTAAATTTATTTAAGATCAAACAGTTTTATTTCTTGTTAGGCTTAGCTAAACTTTGACGGGCAACATATTTTTAGTTCGAGCTGCTGTTCATTTGCTACTTTTGCTGCTGGTAAAAATTTGACCTCTCTAGACAGTGATTTAATCTATCTCATACTTGCTTTGAACACAAGAGGATAAACCACACATACCTTTGTATGTATATGGGAATTCTAAATATTTGGGCTTGCATTGTGCTTAGAAATGTGGCAAATTGTATATGTTTCTTCTTTGCCTAATATTTGGCGTTCATATGGCTATGAGAAGTCAAGTCAAACACAGAATCTAGATTCTCAAGAGGTGTCATTTATTCAGTAGCTGACTTTATATAATAGTCTATGAAAAGCAAATTTTCAAAGCCTGCATCACCGCATACAGATCTATATGCACTGGTTTTTACTTCACAAAGATTGTTTCCAAATTTATCAATTGATTTGGGTTAAGTTTGTGGTATATTTTGCCACTGAATATCTTCCGTATGTGACACAAATTGTTCATGGTAAATAATATGTCCAGGAAGTTTGCATATTTGGCTGGGTATTTGTGCGAGTTTTTTATTAACCTTGCTAGCACAGAATAAATACAGTTTCAATGTCTTCATCACTGTATCCAATTCTCTGAGACGTCTGTTGTTTTTGTTCTAAATAATATAGATCAGTTTGTAGTCCTTAACATCGTGATTGGTTTTAAGATTGCCATGTACTTGATACGACACATATATTGATGGCCAGTGCTTCTGTATATTTCTTCTTTATGTTTCCTATTACTAAGCTTTGAAATTGTCTATAATGTGGTCTTCTTATCATATATTTCATATGACCTTAAACTGCGATCTTTGTGGACTTACTTTAATTATTCTCTTTGGTTTTGATTTCAATACTTGTTCTAATGGCAACATGTTATAAATAGTTCATTTTGCAATGCAGTGAATTGTTGAATATATTTCACATTCATGAAGCTAATTATCCTTCAAACATTCAAAGTTGTCTTGCTACCTATACTGTTTATAAGTATTATAGTTTCACTATTTATATTAATGTTAGTCGAATCCTCATACTCTTTATAAGTATTATAGTTTCACCATTTATATTAATGTTAGTCGAATCCTTATACTGTTTATAAGTATTTTACTTTCACCATTTATAATAATGTTAGTCGAATCCTTATACTCTTTATAAGTATTATAGTTTCACCATTTATATTAATGTTAGTTGAATCCTCATAATCTTTATAAGTATTATACTTTCACCATTTATATTAATGCTAGTCGAATCCTTATACTCTTTATAAGTATTATGCTTTCACCATTTATATTAATGTTAGTCGAATCCTTATACTGTTTATAAGTTTTATACTTTCACCATTTATATTAATGTTAGTCGAATCCTTATAATCTTTATAAGTATTATACTTTCACCATTTATATTAATGTTAGTTGAATACTAATACTAGTTATAATTATTATACTCTCACCATTTATATTAATGTTAGTCGAATCCTCATAACCAGTCATTTTCTCGAGAATATTCTTGCCTTTAATAATTTCGCTTTTCTTTTTTTTTTTTTTTTATTTTGCTTCATTTTTTCTTTAGATTATTTTTAATTTGTACATATCATATTGTCTCTCATGCAGAGATAGCTCCTGCATGGAAAATATGCCTAACGTATCCTCTACCCTCAAGTCTTAGAATCTGTAAACTATCTGATTGTCTAGTGTTAAATGCCTACTCTTGAATATTTCCTATGTACAGTTATGGAGTAATTCTCTTTACAACTATTGTTTTGCACACGTCACACATACCAATTTTGAAAATTACTTCTATCTGTATGCTTCAATTTTGTCAATAAATAATACCAAGAGCTAACAACATATATACAATTAAAAAAACAACATCAATTAATTTAAATTTAAATCCATTTATGATCAAGAGAATCCAGGAGAACTTAGAATATATGACTTTTACGCAGGGCACGTGTAAGTATACAAAATCTATACATACAAATCTTGTTCAATGGATCTGTCAGACCAGTATTCACTTCTATGAGGGATCGTACCCTCGACAGCCAGTAATAGAGCTTTATAAAGTTGACTGAATCGTATGGTTATTTGCGTAAAATGGGATAGGGGTCATGCCAACAGAGCTTTGATCTGTTTTGCATTCAATGTCATCACGAAATACTTTCACAACGACAATCCGGAGAGAGAGAGAGAGAGAGAGAGAGAGAGAGAGAGAGAGAGAGAGAGAGAGAGAGAGAGAGAGAGAGAGAGAGAGAGAGAGAGAGAGAGAGAGAGAGAGAGAGAGAGAGAGAGAGAGAAATTACATCCTAAGGCGGATAAGTGTAGTCACGGTCAAATGTATTCATAGCTTATAATTTTTGAACGTTTTATGAAACTGGAAGTATTACTAGATCGTTTCCCTAAATCTTTATGCTGTTTCATCAAGGGGTATTTAACTAACATTTTAAAGAACAAAAACCTGTCTTACAGTTAAATTTACAAAACGGAAACGATGTGTACATTACAACAAAAATTCTTTGATCAAGGTTATTTCTGTATGTATAACTCTTTTGTAAACATGTTCTTTAAGGCCGTTAAAAAATGCTGAGTAAAAAAAACAAGAAAAAAGAACAATTGCAAATTTAACAAGCAGTCTCGTCGTACATAAGCATCTTTCATATTTTACAATAGCCTAATTATTGCGCTGAACACTGCATAGTGTAACCTTATACAAGTGACACTATCAGATAAAAACTGAAGACATGTATCTTATCGACTTTGTCAATGACTGGTTATCTAATTCCAGCCTTTGAAGTTAAAAATTTCTTAATCTATCCAGATATTTTACCTGCTGTCAAACGAACCAGTGATAAGAAAATTAGTTCTTATATTAGATATTTATTTGAACACACGCCAGGGGCAAGCCTTGAATCAATACGGCCATTGGCAAACAAACCCCACTGGATAAATATTACTCTTCAATGTCAATGGTCCATCTTTAATTCGTATTTTGATCATCTGTTGCGCATTTTCTTTAACCTTTCTACTACTCCAACAAAGGTAAAAAAAGCAAGAACTAATTTAACATGATCTTTTGCACAGTTTCTTTAAGAAAGCACGCATAGAAACATATCCTCAAAAAACAAATCAGCATTGACAATTACATTATTTTTGTTGTTGGTGTTTTAATTTGTATCAAGGGATGAAAATAAGATGCAAAAGATCTGTCAGATAATGAATCATAGTACATATGTAGTGTATGAAAGACATTAGATTGTGATTGCGATTAAGTGTGCGGCATATATTCTGATTACATGTGCTATATATAAATGACATTAAAGCATGAATGCGGTCAGGGCTGACAAGGGCAGGGGGCAACCGGGATATATTTATGGGGTCTGGTCCCATAAGGTGGCCCTGGCCGAGCAACACTTTTTAATTTTATAAAAGAAAAGTTTTGTTTGAACAAGAACTAGGAGAGGCCCGGGTGTTTCGTACCCCAGAGCACGTGATCACTCTATACTGACCTCAATGCGATTAAGTATACAATATATCAAGGACATTGCGGTCAAATAATTCCAGTAAAAGAGCTATGGATAGCAGGATAGAAAATTAAGCCACGGACATTAATCGTGTATGGGGAAAACGAGTGTGTCGATACTATACTTGTTCTGTTAACAACGATATGTGTTTCATATTTATACATAGTGACGAAGTCCAGATTCCGAATGTTACATTGTTAAAGGATATTTCCTAAAGGCTGTACAAATCATATGGCGAATAACAACTCATTTCAAGCGCACTGGATCCACCAAGGGATCACGTGTGTCAGGGATTGATTAAAATAGATGCAATAAACTGACGACGAACAGTGCGAAACTAGTAACTAACAAGCCTGAGCGCTTTCGACTCTTAATGAGTCTTTTTCAAAGGCAAATACAAAACATATATAAGACAACAAATAAACACAAAAACGTTGTGTTTGTAAACCTCTACATGGCTGTCTCCACATGGGTTAAAACTATAAATACAACCACTACAGATACATCAACACACTCAGAGTTGTTATGCTAAATTGAAGCTGCTTCTTCATTTGCTGCATAAGCGTCTGGTAAAAAAAAATTAACCTCTCAAGAGAGTGATTTAATCCAACATCTCATGATACATATTTGAACATTAAAATAAAAACGACGTGTTTCTCTCCCATGTGACAGACAAATATTGTTATTTTGCTAACATTACTTTCCCTATATCAGTCCGGTCGTCTTTTAAGGTTGTCTCCGTCTTAGTTTCCACGCGGCATGAACTATTTTTTTTTCAAGGGATGTCTTATGTTGTCTTATGTTGGCTCAATGGAGTTATTTTCCAATGAAACTGAACTTTACCAAAACAGGTTTTGGAGAAGAGAAAGGAATATAGTAAAAAAAGAACTTTACGGAAACCTGCTGGGACAATAAAGCTTGACTTACTCCTGAAAAATGGCTATGAAACCAAACTTGCGACACGTGGCTTCTTAACGTATTAAAAATAAAGCCTGAGTAAACATCTGTGACAGAAACTAGTTTAAATTATTTTAGAAATACAGAACATACACAGCACTGGCCATAAATATAATCACTCTCTCAGCTATTACCCGAAAATTAAGTAACAAGCAGAAGTCAAACCTGTTTTCTTTGAACAATTAAACATCCTCATCCAGGTTGTATCAAAGATGTACATGCAATCAGAAATGACAAATGATGCGCTTAATAATCAAGAAGAACACTTACTCTTCCACACGTTATTACACAATCAGATTTCCCTGTAGCATATCCTTTAAATATCAACAGCAGCACGTGCCATATTTTCAAGACAGAAAATATAAATATTTCAAGAAACCGTGAACTTGAAATTCAGCACACATTGATCCACTATGGACTGCGTTTGAAGGGTCATTTATACACGGGGAAAATATTGTAATCTATTAGTCTCTGGTGAATCTGTGCAGTTTGTGCATTGCGTGTGCCATTTTATATTTTTTCTGTAAATGTGATGATGCATTGTGCATATAAATGTTTCAAACTGTATATTTTAATTCCGTTCCTATTTTTATAGGTCTATGCTGTAACCAGAAGAGGGCACATTGATACATGAATAAAGATGATCAGGAGGTACAACAAATTGTCATTGATTTTTAAGTGGCTGACTTCAATTATACGACTTATTTTCCTTTTTTGTTTAACATTATAATTGTTTTTAAGATTTCCATAAAGGCGAATGAAATATATATTGCTGGACATTGTCTCTTTCTTTTTAATTTTTGTGTTATCTATTACCAACCTATGTCATTGTCTAATCTTATCACTTTTTTCCTGTATAAGACTTTTTTCTTGAACTGTAATCTTTATTTAAAAGGGTCAAACATGTCGGTTAGGCATCTTACATTTCCAATTTTGTCAATGCAGCAATCTATGATTGGCATTGGAAATCGAGCAGTTTTGTCAAAGATGTTAATTTTTTTATAGCAGTACACGTACCGAATATATTATTTGCTTTATGCACAAGAATACAAGTTTAATTGTAGTTATGTTTACTAAGTTCTGTCACATCCAGCAAATATCAAAATTATTGTTTTTTTCAACTTTTGGTGCTCGAAATGACTAGTTCTGTAAGAATGCATTTTCATTGCATAATCTTCAGTCTCAATGATATGATAGATTATATTCTGTTCTTGTTGGAGCGTCAAGAAACAAGTACTTATAATCATAATGGCTGTTTTACTTTACAAGTCTACTGTGGTTGAAGATGTGAACGTTTCAACTATCCATCAATTGTTTAACAATTCTAATTACGAAGATTCTTTAAACCAAAATCACATACTCAGATTGCATTTTATCTCCAAGAATTTAAGTAGTTAACACAAGTAGTAATGTTGGATATTATAGGGACAATGGGGGAAATTTGACATAGGTTGGATTTGTATAAGGACAACAGGAATGGAACAGGTGGGATGACGTCACGATTCTGGATATGGGCAACAATGTTGCAAGGGGCAGATCTCAATCGGGCCAAATAGTGACAGCGGGGAACAAAAGAAATAACGCTTGGTGGAGCGGGACATATAACTTAATATAACGCTTGGCGGTTCCGACTTGATAGACACAGATATAGACAAAGAAAAAATATACACATACATAACACAAACTCAAAACAAAAACATACAAATAGGGCAAGAGAGCAAATCCTTTCGGTGAAATAAAGTGGCCTTGAAAAGGGTAGTTGTTTTTTATGTTAACACCAATAAGAGGGTGTCGTAAAGTGTCTTCTTCCTCAAACTTCGTCCAACCTCTGGTCCGTAGATTAAGATTCGCTTCAGACTGCCTTGTATCTCAGTGCGGAACAACATTCACGATACGAGGATTGATGATTCTACGTTAGTCCACATGTTGTCGTGAGAACTGGTGCATGGAATAAGGTGGACTGCGGTTATTTATAGTGGAAGAGAGGATCAAAACGGATTTAGTTCTTTCACAAGTCTCAACACGCCTTAAACAATTCAGTCACAGCGCGGAGTCTGTCTTCCAATCCCAAGAAACGTCACATTCCCTATATAGGTGCCCTAGCATCTGTGCGCAGAGAATCAATGCGACATTTTTTGAACATAAGTAAACTAAGAAGAATTAGGGGTCACTGGCCGTAGAGACGAAAAGTAAAGACATATCAATGGCTACCCAATCCAAAACGGGTCTACTTCCAGAAGAGCCTGATTTTAATTGGTATTTAGTGAATTTTCTCTCTTCTTCGCAAGAATTTGTATCTGTACCAGAACCTTTGCCACCTTCTCCTTTCTTACCACACGTCGAGAATTTTAGACAAAGACCAAAAGAAGAATTAGAGAAATTTTTGCAACGGCAGAAAGAAGCAGAACAAGCCTTATTATTCACCAGCAACAACGAGAAGAAGGAGAGGCAAGAAGGAAACGACAGGAAGAAGAAGAAGCAGAGAAGAAATAAAGTCTAGGAGAGAAGGAGGACGGTGAAAGTCAAACGATGACGGTGCTCTGACATTTGGCAGAGTTAAGGGGTCTAAAACAAATGTGTCAGACTTCTTTAATACACCAAAAGAAAAAAGACCTTTCTGAGACTTATAGCCCAACCCTATGAACTACGCCTGAGATATCAAAACTAGTGATCTCTACCAAATCATCGACAGTAGCAGGTCAAGAAGTAGGCTTTGGCTGTGATAAATAGATACGGCAGTTAAAGCTTATTACTTCCCGTTCATGAGTTGTTTTTTTTTTTTTTTTTTTTTTTTTAAGAAACAAACACCCAAGCGTCGTTTTCAGGGCCACTCATCTCTCTTGAAAAGAGATACCAGTCGCATTGTCAAAATCAATAAAAACTCAAATTTCCTTTTCTTTCCTCATCATGGACGTGTGTGAATGCGCAGGTGTATGTCCTTATAATTATCAAAATCAAAACTAAGAGACACATTTTCTTTCTGGTATATTCTGCTACAAATTCACAATACATTTTCACAACACAACACTTTAAAAAGTTCATTAGCTTATTCTATGTCTTTTCACTCTTATGTTTTAAATTTCATCACTTTCATGGGTTTTTCGTCTTTGTCCTCGCTTTCTTCTCGTCTTCTCTTCTTCTCTTTCTGGACGTAGCTGAAATCCATGACAGAGATTTTGAAGATGACATGAGTGATTCAGAATCCAGACCTAGAGAATCTACACCAAACCAAGGCTGTTCCCCAGTAACGCCTGAAAAGTACTCCAACATTCGAGAGACCGATAAACGCTTTTCTATAAAAGTTAGAACCACGGCCTACACGTACACGGTGAAGTTTAAAGATTTCAAGTCTGAAGTACCGTTGGAAAAAAGAATTAATTGCCGATATGTAGGATTCTTTGTTAACCACACTGAAATGATAATATCAAGCTAACGAAGATGATCGCTTGACATTCTCCATTGATCATCCCGCTTAGATTCAGTTGAGCAGGCCATCAGAATTAACATCTAAAATCATCAACAAGATTAAACACTACAGTAATCCAGCGACAAGTTTCACATCAACGATGGAAAAGCTAGACGTTTATCTTTCCAAAGTGACCGGACTCAAAAAGGTGTTATTGGTGGACGACCTTCTCGTCATCAAGCGCAGCCTAGTCCAAATTAACAACCCTCAAGACTATTTTATTTTTATCAATTTGGTCTAGCCCGTGCCATCGTGGTGGCACGAAGATATGCCGACAAGAACTCGGTAGAATTGAAAAGAGACTGGCAAATTACTCGAAGTTCGAACCTAGCCAAGCAACGAAGAGAAGCAGAACTCCTGTTACAGCAAGCTGGATTATCCAAAGACACACCCTGTGGTATTCCTAAAATACAAAAGAAATGTAAGATATCTTGGCTCCACGTTATACCTTGAAAGTACACACTCAAAAAGTGCTTGCACCTCTGTTGTTTCTAGGCACACATTTCAAAGAAGGAAAATATATTCACGTCTATCACAATAATGAACATTTCGATGCCATTAACAATATCAATGGATTCTTTGGATACAGTTATTACTGTGACAAATGCGACTACGGCTATAATAAACGAGAGAAACACATGCATCGTGGATCGAAATGCTCAAGATGTTTGATTTCTAAACCCTGCCTTGAGAGAGGACAAGAACGAGTGCATTGACATCGAACGTTACGTAGATTGCCATCGCAATGCCACGGTGATGGCTTACAATTTCTCTGGATACGATGGACAATTTCTTTTTAGATACTATACGGTGCAAAGTACAGGAACGTCCTAAAGTGACATTAAACGGGGCCAAAATTATTACCATGCAAGTGGGGCAAGTGGAGTTTAAAGATTAGATGTGTTACTTGGCCATGTAATTGAGTCGAATGCCTAAAACATTTAGAATGATAAAAATGGCCAAAGGTATACCCAAAATTGGTTACAAAAGGCCATTAGATCTTAAAGATTACCTAACAAATTCTAAATTAGAAAAAAAAATATAATAATGGATAATCAACTAATGTAATAGACCTAGATGTTCACACTGTTCTTTTATTAATGAAACTTCTTTTAATAGCTAGTATTAATATGAAAGAAACTTTTAATATGCGTTGTGATACTAATTGTGAACAACCACTCCGGTGGCTTAGTGGTTAGAGCGTCAACCTCAGATGCGGGAGGTCGTGGGTTCGATCCCCGGTCAAGTCATTCCAAAGACTTACACAAATGGTAATAACAGCTGCCTCGCTTGACGCTCAGCATTAAGAGGTTAGTGTTAGAACTGGTCGGCCTGGTGTCAGGATAATGTGACTGGGTGGGACATCATGCTATATGTCTGCAGTATGATGCCCCAGTGCTAGACATCACTATAAACTGCCACACTGCAGACATCGTAGCGATATGACTGAAAATTGTTAAAGCTACGTTAAAAATCATAAAACACCATAAAACACCACACCACAAATTGTGAAACATCAAATGTCATTTACTTGATCACATGTAAAAAGTATAGCATACAGTATATTTTACAAACAAATCAGCAAATATCCAAACGTATGAACCAACATAGATCAGTTATATAAAAAAAAGAAGCTATATCGGTCATAATTTTAATTCTCACACTGTAACAAAAGTTCCCATACTTTGCAAGATTTCTCCTTTCAACCTATTGATATAGTTGATTCTGATTCTTTTAAAAGAAGCCTATAGGATTCTCCGTCTTAATACGGTATATTCAAAAGGTCTTAATTCCACTCATTATTGAAATTAGTATCTGATTCATTGGCGCGAAATTGAAAGTATATGTTTCAAACAGATGTACGTCCAGAAATTGCCGCAGTTCATATCCTTTTCGTCTCTACACAGAAGCTGTAATTCAGGAGGTATCTATAATAATAAATATAGGTTTGACAATGTGCACTCATAAATTTAAAGTTATTTAATATTTAATGTATTTATGTGAGCTTATGTTATAAGTACCATTACTCTTCAACACGGAGAAAAGAAAATCGTTCTGTTTGCTTCCGGTATTTCACAAACACGAGAATCTGTCAAACCGGTTAAATCTCGATTTGTTTACATGTAGTGTGTATTTTTGTTATCAGTTTGCATAAATCTTCGTATGATTTTGTCATTGCGTGTGTGTGAAAAACAAATACGATGGCGTTAAAGCAGCCAACTGGCCAGAAAAGACTGACGAATGTTGCAGTTGTGAGACTTAAGAAGGGAGGCAAGCGGTTCGAAATAGCTTGTTACCCAAATAAGGTTGTGTCGTGGAGAAACAAGGTGTAAGTGTTTGGGGAAAAAATAATCGTCAACAAAACAGTGATAAATAAACTTCCATTAAGATAATGGTATTTAACTCTAAATAAGCGAGCAAAGCTGTCTTGCTGTTGCAGTCGCTCATTTCGGAACATTCTGACTTCAAATATAAATATACATGTTCTATGTTATACATCTGACAAGATATATTGCATGAGAACTCCAAAAATGGGTTTTACAAATAGCAAAAAGCAAGATTGGAAAGTGGCATTCTGCATAAAGCAAAGAGAAATGAAATGGTATTGTGCCATTCACATATTGGACACACTGCCCAACTTGTACAAAGAGTTAAATCAAAAGTATCTGGGCACAGGATTAAGGAAAGTTGACATCTTTAAAAAAAAATAATTTCAAATTATCAGTGTTTGGATAAGAATTATTATGTTGGCTTAATATTCTTAATATATGGAGTTAAGGTTAAGCTGGAGTTAAGGTTATTCCATCCGTTTCTTAGATGCCTTTTTCCAGATGAAGAAAACTCCTGGCACAATGAAGTAGATATATTTTCAAGATAAGTTGACATGCAATTATTTGGCTTTAATTGGATGGTAACTGATTAGTGCCGAAGACTATTATAGAGTAAAGTTTCTGCTTGTGGTACTAATCAACATTATCTACATCAGACTGTATATTTATAGAGGTGAAATGATTCATATATCGATGCATGAATACTTTTGCTGTAATGATACAAATGCTTACCATATGTAAATTATTATAGTCTTCAGCAGTAATAAGTAATTATTTTTTGTTTATTCATCTGAAACGGCATTTGCTATCCTAAGCACTCAGGTTTGTTAGTAAAAACGAAAATAAATATTGAGAATACTTGCTCACCATGTGCAAATTCAAAGTGACATCGTTTGTAATTTGACCCCCAACCCCATTTCATGCAAATTATCTTAACCCATCTGCATATAGGAAATATTCCAAATGTGTTCCATATAAACACCACTCCCTTGATAACTGGCACTCTGATAATTTGCGAACCTGCATATAACATGGGGTCAGGTGTGGATCCCATTTTTTAAACCAGAAAATAACCCAAACATTCATTCCTATTTATTGAACTTGGAGAAAATTGTGATCAAAATTAGTAACAGAAACTTCGATATATCACTCAATTTATCGTCAAAACGGTAGATGGGACCTGAAATTTTAATCAATATTATGAAATATTAAATTTAATTTTTGTTTACATTTTCTTTCCAAATGGTTGTATACATCAATTAATTATATGCAAGGAAATTTTGATTAAAGAAAATGTCACTTAGGTCGAGTGGAGGCAGTACTTTAATAAATAAATACAAATTAAATAATTTTTTTATCAATTTTAATTTATGTTCTAGTTATTTCTTTTAGTTCCTTTTAAGTGTAATCATCATAAATGCAATGTGTCCTCTTGCAATTAAACATAAAATATGTCAATCTACCATTACAGCTATGTCTGCAAGCATTTCTCTGAGAACCTTATTATGTGCCGACCGTGTGTTTTGATAACTGCCATGCAGAGTATTGTTTTGTTTCACTGAATTAAAAGTTGGCCTCCTTTGTATTATCCCTTCAATTATGTCTTTTGAATCAAACAAAGGAGCTGGAATAAAAGTTAAAATTTTTAAAAAATCTTACAAAATTAAAATTTAGTTGTCATATGTCAGATGGACTCGCTTCATTTGATCAGTCAAAGTTGTGAATGTTACTGTGAGTGTAACATAAACTACCTTCAATTATTTGAATCATTGGTCAAGCGAAATGAATACTTTGTAAATTAAGGAGCTTTTGGTTTCACAGATACTAACCATAGTGGGCAGCAAGTTTCACTGAATTCTTGAACTGACACTGAGTTATCCTCAAGGTTGATATTACTTCCAGTGAAATCATGCCATCAATAATGTGTTAATTGAACAATACAAAAATTGGGATTTGACATAGACAATTGTCACCCGAGAAAAATTCCACTTTTTAAAAAAAGGGAATCTTGTTTGGTGGTATATCAACTGTTAGTCTAGTTCCCTGCTCTTTTGACTCCCAATTTGGCAGGATACTAATAAACACCACTCTGGGAACCAGACTCATCCAGAAAATAAAAAGCAGGGACCTAATACACAGATGTTTTCATGTACATGTGGCCATAGACCACAATTTTACTATATAGTCACTACATTTATTTCTCAGTACTGAACTTATCACTGTATGACAATCAACACAAATAATATGTTAATCTAAACTACCTTCAAAGATGACTTCATGGTGATGTTCTTGTCAGATTAACCTGCATTTTTTGGAAACCTATGACTGCCAACAAACCCGCATGCAATGGAACACAGATTTCACTTCCAAATCATCACCAAGACCTTATTACTCACTGTACACTGTTGCCTAAACACAGAAATAACCACACCTTAAGCTCATATTCTCAAAAATAATAATTGTCTTTAAATCCATACCAAGAATGCCTAAATCTAACTCTTGTATCACCACCAAGTCTAGACAGGAAAAAATTCTCTTAAAAATAGACTTGCACTACATTTGTGGGTATTGAACCAGAAATATTGTGGTCTGATTCCACATGATAGTTGTTGAAACCAGTTGGAACGATCTTTCATATGTTGGATATTTTGAAAATAAATGTTCTTTAAACAGAAATACAAGCAACTTCATTAGAAAAAGGATGTTATTAAAAGTTATTATTGTAAAATTGTAAAATGAGTATTCAGCCCAGAACCTAACCCTGACCCCCCCTCCTGCTGTTTTCTCGATATCTAAGTGAATATTTTCAGCTTTTGGAGGTCACTCTATAACTTACACCCACATTTATAGTGCTGTCCATGTTTGTGGACCCCGTTCGCGAGTTATTGAGGGAGTGGTGTATAATTATCTACTTTACTCATCATTTAATAACCACTTTTATGCAAAGTTTTTGCGTTGAATTCTATCTAAGCTACACTACCGGTGTATCTCATGGTGAAATATGTTACATTGAAATCTCATTGGTGGTTATTGATTGTCCCAGTCCAGGTTGAATAATAGCCAGACCTGGGTAGTTGCCTGTCTCAAGTGCACAATGCACACAGTTGCCTATGTCAAAAAATATGTGCCAACCTTTTTTGACATCTGTGAAAATATTTAATATCTTGAATAAACACAGTACAGTGGTTCTCATCTGCTTTTCATTTCCTGTTTGTTTTATTTATAATTTAAAAATTTTTTTGGAGAGGTACCAAACATTCATCGCACAAATAAGAACAACACCATGCACTGGGCCTGGTAAGAACTAACTATCAGTACAGATTTTTCCATGTGTAATAAGCAATGTGGACAAGCAAAGCAACAGAGAAACTATGCACAAAAGTTATTGGTATGTAGCATTTAAACAGAAATTCTGTCAGGGTTGCATTTTCATAAATCATTCAGAACTTATATGAATTCACACACCTGGAGAACAGTGACGCATGAGACATCCTGCAAATTAGTTGAAAGTGTCACATATGAAAATGTCCTCAGCGAAGTATACAATTTTTTTTTAAAGTTCTTGTCACGCTGTGTTTCTTTTAGGCAAGTATTCACATCTGTGTTCTGCATATATGACATGATTTGTTGTTCATCTAAATTTGATTGGTACATTGTGCCCTGGAATAAGCACTATGGTATACTTTCAACCTTCAATGAAGGACATTTTATAAATGCATATTTAAAATATGGGCTACTGTATGTAAACCCCAAATGTCTGATTCGCAGCATGTTTCATTAAGTGTTTGTTTGGCAAATGCTGGCTGGTGATTGTAATGATGACAAGAATTTTTAAAGTTATGAAGTATATTGAATTCTTGAAGCTTGGAAATAGTTAATGGAGATACCAGTCAGTGATTTTTAGCATGAAAATGGTTATAAATAAGAGATTTACGTGTTGGACAAACAAAAATAGTATGACGGTTAGTCTCTTTGTCAGCAGTATTTCAAAATTAAATATTGAAAGGGCAGAATACTGATCATATTTAAAATACAGACAATTTAAAAGTAGAAAGTTATTTTTTTTTCAATCAATCAGTTTAATCCTGCTGATCATATGCTACAAAGCCATATATCCTCATCAGGGTTAAGATGAACTAAATAAATAAGGATGAAACTAAGAAGTAAAGATATTTATTTGAATACATCTGTCTGCACAAGCATTGATGGACTAAAAACCCTAATACTTCCTGTGTTTTGTCTTAGCTCAAGGTGTAATGGTAGGCTTCAAGCCATCAAATAATTTGAGTTGATTTCAGTTGCTCCAACAAACTCTTTCACATTCATAGGCATGTGTTTTGATAGCTGATTGATCTTTGACCATTTCCCAAGTTTGTTAAAGCAAAGATGTGTCATATTTGTCTCTAGTAATAGCAACTATCACTAATTTCTGGAAGTTAAAAGTCGATGATATAAAACATGCAAATTTGTGTTTTTAGAATAGAATCGGTGACATGAAGATTTTATTTGCAGCATATACATTGTTTTCTTTCTTGTCTTAGCTCAAGGTGTAATGGTAGGCTTCAAGCCATCAAATAATTTGAGTTGATTTCAGTTGCTCCAACAAACTCTTTCACATTCATAGGCATGTGTTTTGATAGCTGATTGATCTTTGACCATTTCCCAAGTTTGTTAAAGCAAAGATGTGTCATATTTGTCTCTAGTAATAGCAACTATCACTAATTTCTGGAAGTTAAAAGTTGATGATATAAAACATGCAAATTTGTGTTTTTAGAATAGAATCGGTGACCTGACGATGTTATTTGCAGCATATGCATTGTTTTCTTTATGAAATCAGTTTGAAACTGTAAGTAAATCTGGGGGGGGGGAATAATAGCAGACATTGCTATGTCTGGAAAGTCCCACTCTGTCAGTTTTTATCAATATTTGGGCAAATATATTAAGGAAAATAATTCATTCAAAGCAAAATCTAAATATTATGCTACTAATACATAACAAATGAAAAATTTTGGTTCCAAACATATCGGACTATGCTCTGTTGTGGAATTTGAAAAGTGCTGTTTGGCCAAAGGCATTTTCACTCATATTTGTTAAAATACTGAAAAAGGCAGCAAAGTAGATACTATTTAACAAATGTCTGACGTTACTACACTATATGTAGGCAAATAATAAAACTAAAAATTTGCAATCCTATTAATGGAATGTTGTAATGAAGCTAGAATGTTGTTAGTTACACTAAGAAAGCCCCTCTTTCTAAAAATAGAAGCACTTGCATGTTGGCTGTTTCAGTTCAGTCGGAAAGACCATTTTAGTTAGGATTTTAATGCTTCAGTATGTTATTTATAAATAGTTATGGTAATGTTTTATCGGCAAGGAAGATATTGACCAGCAATATGACTTGTGCATTTGCTCTCATATACATGTTATAGTTAACTATTTTCAAACAAGTTTACAATTTTTGTCATTTTATAGTGAAATTTAATAAAGAAAAAATTCATTCTTGTTAAAGGTAAGTTGATTAAGCAAAGTTACTAAATCAAAAATTTGCATTTACAATGCTATAATCTAGTCACTCCTTCAGTTAAAATTCATCACAATGTATACCTTTGACCTTTGACCTTTGGCTGGCTAAAATACACTGCATATGAATATGATAATAATGTAATATACATACAACTCAAAATTTCTTTAAAATGTTGCTTAAATCCAGTAATAATGTAGATATGGATAGTAAAAGTAGAGGGGATAATTCAGATATGAAAATGAAAACCCACAACACACACAAACACACAATTTATATATATATATATATATATATATATATATATATATATATATATATATATATATATATATATATATATATATATATTAAGTAACTTGCTTTGATTCCACATCTCTCACTTCTTCCTGTCCCAAAGGAGAAATCACTTCTCCCTAAAATTCAAGTCTCTTTTTACCACTGTAATTCATGACTTCACACTGGCAAAGAAGGACCAGAGTTATGACTTTTAATATACATACCACTCAAGGATTGTAAACATTGGTGTTTTTATATTCATTAATTGTATATTTGCAATTTTTCTCAGAGAAACAGATCTGGATGAAGTCCTACAAAGTTATTCAGTGTTCAATAATGTGTCAAAGGGTGAAGCAGCCAAGGCTGATGATTTGAAGAGAATTTTTGGTACAGACAATCAAAAAGAGATATGTTTACAGGTAAGAATTTAATTGTAAGATAGAAATTAATTCCTTTTAATCCTGTGGGAATGAACTTGCAATAGAAGCAAAACAATACCAGCTCCTTTTTTGCATAGATGATGTATACTCATGTTAAGCAGTATATTGCTTATCAACCTTCATGTTCAACTCTTAGTCAATTTACTTACCTATTTGTATTGAATGAGTATTTGTCTTCTCCGTTCTTGTTTTTATTGAGCATTGTCTGTGTTTGTGAAATTTTAGGGAATTTTGCTTATTATTAATTTGTAGCTTCCTTTGTAGTTCTTATTGATTAGATTCTAGATATTTGTTCTGTTTGTATTTGTAGCTTTAAAATTTATAATGTCGCGGAGCATGGAAAAGTGTGGACCCAAGAATGTCCCAGTAGACACAAGACGGTCCCAGTAGACACAAGAAGGTGCCCAGTAGACACAAGAAGGTCATAGTAGACACAAGAAGGTGCCCAGTGGACACAAGAAGGTCACAGTAGACACAAGAAGGACCCAGTAAACACAAGAAGGTCACAGTAGACACAAGAAGGTCACAGTAGACACAAGAAGGCCCCAGTAGACACAAAAAGGTCACAGTAGACACAAGACGGTGCCCATTAGACACAAAAAAGCCCCAGTAGACACAAGAAGGTCACAGTAGACACAAGAAAGCCCCAGTAGACACAAGAAGGTCCCAGTAGACACCTGCTTGACATGCACAGGATAATTGTTCAGTTTGTTGTCTTTGGACTGTCCAGATGTGGGACATAGTTGAAAGTGCCACTATCAGGGAGTCAAGTTTAACTAACCCAACGAATGAACCCTTCACTTTTTTATGGTAGTGAGTCTAACCTCCATCTGCCTCCAACTTCTAGTACCATGGATGTCCTTCCCATTTATTTCAAGGTAGGATGGAGGATGGACACAACATGCCATCAGTCTGCTCTGTCCCTCCTATACTCATCCCCATACACTAGTGATTCCAAACCTCAGGTCATGACCAAAATCAGGATTGTGGAGTGGAGGGTCCTCAGTAGATTTGTGGAGAGGAGGGGCCTCAGTAGGGTTGCAAAGGGTTATTAGAAAAATTATATCATAAACCTGAGGTTTTGAAGGTCCTGTTGGTGGCCAATTCTGGGTCACAGCAACTATAAGTTGAGAGCCACTGCCCTGTACATTATAGAAGTTATCAGAATTCCCATGAGCCCCTGGGGTTCCACTAGTAGGATTAGTCTTATCATTACCCATGAGTGTTTTGAGGATGAGGACATATTCATTTCAACATCGAATTTGCTGGAGAGAAGTAATAGTCGGGACAGTCTTGTTTCATTTCACTAGCTGGTTCAAGAGGATTACATTGTTTTCCTATTGATTGACT
The DNA here is from genome assembly GCA_016746295.1 of Potamilus streckersoni. Classification (NCBI taxonomy): domain Eukaryota; kingdom Metazoa; phylum Mollusca; class Bivalvia; order Unionida; family Unionidae; genus Potamilus; species Potamilus streckersoni. Next base: position 1,023,427 of record JAEAOA010000334.1, read on the forward strand.
CTAACATGTTCTCAAAGGCAACAGTCTTTCCCCATCCATTTGGGTCCCCAGCTCCTTCCCACCTGTCATCCAGGTATTGCAACATGAGGAAGTTTAAACATTTGATACACATGTGTCTTTAATGACATATATACTTGCTGTGATAATTTTCTCACATAAAAGGCAACTCACCAATAGGTTTATTTGTAAAATTTTTTATAAGATTTATTGGCATGTTCAGTACTAGCTTACAACAAAAGGTACTTATGTTCAGTCACTGCATTCTCAGACCCGTATTTGTCTCATAAGGTCACCCATCAAAATGCACTAGTGTAAGAAAAATGGGAAAAGTCAAGACAATGGGAGTGGAAGGGGTGGACCTGAATTGTTAACAGACATCTCAAACTCCCATTTACATACTACTTCTTCATCAGTCTAAATCAATTATAGGAGATTTAAATAAATAAGTGGCTTGTGTTCATCATAATGTTTTAAAAAGTCTATGGTAAATCTGAACATGTCTGGTTCTCTTGATCCTCTGATTTTAGCAAAATATGTCATATGCATGTATATTTGATGCATAAATGATACAAAATTGATATGAGTATGTTTATTACACTGTGCATGAACATTGAAACAAGACTGGAAAGATCATCCAGTATTTCACAGATTTATTTATTGTATTAGTTATATAAATCACTCTCATATTTCTCAGACTCTTTATTTTAATTATTATATAATCCATACAGTTGTTTTACAGTCTGATTCAGTTACCTTTAGTTTTTCATATCAGTGCACTTGTACATACATTTGTCTTTTCTATTTTAAACTTATTTAAAAGCTGAATGTCTTTCTATCTATTGCACATTCTTTTAGCTCTGGTGTTTGAGTTCATAGTGCCATTTAATTTTTTAAGCACCTAAATATTTTCCTTGGACTCTTTTAGCTAGGAAATACATCTTTCATCTTAAGGATTATGTGCTTGTTAATGTGATTAAGTGTGGAAGGCTTTCAGTTAAAAACATCTTTGTAAATGTGATTAAGTGTGGAAGGCTTTTAGTTAAAAACATCATGTAAATGTGATTAAATGTGGAAGGCTTTCAGTTAAAAACATGTAAATGTGACCAAGTGTGGAAGGCTTTCACTTAAAAACATCATGTAAATGTGATTAAATGTTGAAGGCTTTCAGTTAAAAACATCTTTGTAAATGTGATTAAGTGTGGAAGGCTTTCAGTTAAAAACATCTTTGTAAATATGATGAAGTGTGAAAGGCTTTCAGTTAAAAACATCTTTGTAAATGTGATTAAGTGTGGAAGGCTTTCAGTTAAAAACATCTTTGTAAATATGATGAAATGTGGAAGGCTTTCAGTTAAAAGCATCTTTGTAAATGTGATTAAGTGTGAAAGGCTTTCAGTTAAAAACATCATGTAAATGTGATTAAATGTGGAAGGCTTTCAGTTAAAAACATGTAAATGTCATCAAGTGTGGAAGGCTTTCAGTTAAAAACATGTAAATGTGATCAAGTGTGGAAGGCTTTCACTTAAAAACATCATGTAAATATGATGAAGTGTGGAAGGCTTTCAATTTAAAATGTCATGTAAATGTGATTAAATGTGGAAGGCTTTCAATTAAAAACATCATGTAAATGTGATTAAATGTGGAAGGGTTTAAGTTAAAAACATGTTAAGCTTCAGAAGAGCATTCTGCACTGCCTACTGTAGGTCCATAGACAGGTAAGTTCCACATGATGTAGTGGACATATTCTGTTGCATATTTGCGACATTCCAATGGGGGCAATACAACTTGATCTATTCTGTGAGCTAACAGCCTCTACAGATTAATTTCTATTATGGAAATGTGGCTGTTCCAAAAATCAATGATGTGTATTCTGTGCCTGGAATATAAACATTCCTGTTTGATGAGTTTTAAAAGAGATTTCTACTAACCATAGGTTAGCCATGTTTAAAAAAACTTGGAGCAAGGTTTATGTTTTATTGTATGGCACTATATCTGTCGTACATCTTTCATCCGTTTTTCTTTTGACACATGCTGTTTTCACCTGAGATGTCAGGCTGTTTCATATAAAATTTGCTATGAAAGTTTTTTGAGTCATGATTACCAAACTTTTGTTTTTGCAGCCATATGGAAGAACTATTTTTTATTTCTTAACAACAGCTGAAATCAATCTCGATCAAACTTGGTATAAATATTTGTTTTGACATGCTCTGACAAAATTTTATCTGCTTGACTTTTTTTAACAATAAAAAACCTAATTTGGACTTCTTAAAACAATGGCTGTTTGGACCCGACTAGGTAATGTTGGTTTGGACTTGCTTTGTCTAAAGTATGTTTCAGTTGATGCCTAGCAGTGTTATGGTTTAGTTTCCAACAAAAGTTGTTCATGACTTCTTCTCTTAAGCAGCTTAACCAGTTATGATCATATATTTGTTAAGAATGATTTTTTTTAGGATATGCTCTATCAATAAGTATATGTTCTCCTGTAGCACTGATGTAGTCTCCTTAGCAATCAGTTGACAACCTTTTTTCAGCTTCTTCAAAATGGTTTTGCTGATAAGAATCATATTTGGTAAAAAAAATTTTTTATAGGACACATCAGATTTGTTTCAGGGGTGGCTTTTCTACTATAGGATGGCTTCCATGGCAACTGGGTGAATTGGTACTTTTCTGCTGTCATGTATGGATTTTTTTCTAATAAATGAAATTTTTTTTGGTCTAAATTGTATTATTATGTTAGACATAATGTGACGGGTTGAATCCTAGCTTGAATGCCTTTCACATTCATAGCGCAGCTGAATGAAGTTACTCAAAGTATAAATGCCATTAGATAAAATTTACCATACCTTTAACTGGTACCAAAGAGCCAGAAATTGTCCTGACATTGTCTTTCAACAGATTTAACCTGCCTTACTAAATTTTCTTTTTTGACTGATGCATGCCATATTAGCAGTATTTTCCCTACTTGGTCCTGATGCTGTTCATACATTCTTTCCAGATTTTGGCAAAAGGAGAATTACAAGTGTCAGAGAAAGAACGACATACCCAGTTAGAATCAATGTTTAGAGACATTGCCACCATTGTTACCGACAAATGTGTTAACCCAGAGACAAATCGACCATACACAGTTACACTTATCGAACGAGCCATGAAAGATCTACATTTCTCAGTCAAACCAAATCGGAATGCAAAACAACAGGTTGGTTTTTGCAGTCCATTAAAGTATGATTTGGGGATTGGGGCCAGGATTGGTGGAACACCATTTAGCTTGGTGACACATTTTGCAGTGAGGGTTTGCTACAAAATAAAAAAGGTGGTGTTGCTGATGTACTTTTGGATAATGCCTTGGTTTGTACTAGCAGACAGTAACAATTTCATTATCAAAAATAAAGATGAAGCATGAAAAGGAAGAAGACACAAAAGTAAATAACTTTGTTCTAATGACATATTGCAATGATCTAGAAAGCCAGACAGAACCTCAGGCTTGCCTTGATGGCAAAGGGGAAGTTATTAAGTACAGAGAGATGGGGTCTCACTTCGATGTTTATTTTGCTTGGTGCATCAGATTGATATTGATCCTAATATTAAATTATTCCATGTCAAAAAAGAGCAAAATATGTAACCTAATTTGTTTTTAGTATCTCAGTTTGGGGTGCATGATAAGGATCCTTGGTTTATGGGCCATGGTTGACCAAGTGGTCACTCAAACATATCACTTCTTTCCATATCATATGATATGAGCTTGACCAATATCGGTATGTGAGACAATTTTGCTAGCAGCTTCCTTTGGGTCTGTGATTCTTCCCAGGTTCTTCCACTACCACCACAAATGGCTGAATAGTCTAAAGTGCTCACCAATATGGATCACTGCCATCTCAACTCTGTGTGGGATCGAGTCTCAATTTTAGCCAATGTAGGTATGTGAGAAAGCTTGCTAAGAGCTTCCCATGGGTTGGTGGGTTTTCCAGGATATGTTCTGGTTCTTCCTACTCCATGTATACTGGCCACCATGCATAGCCTATCTTGTGCTAAAAATTGGCGCTAAACCCCATAACAACAGCAAGTTGCACCACCAGATATACTCTCTGCCATAAAAAATAAATGCATTAAACCCTAACAGAAACCAAACCAATAGTATTTTCTTAACCAGTAGATGTTTGTTTCTGCAATAATTAATGTAATGCATATAGTTTGTTCTGCACCGCATCACAAATAAATATGCATTTCCAGCTCTGAGTCAATGAATTTTCAGGTTATTGTCATTAAACATAGCTAAAAGTAACTAATTTGTTTCCTGAAGTATTTAATCACTGTTCAGTTCAACACGTGTCTCATTAAATAAGTGTTAGAATTGGGTCATCTGTTTACATAAAATTGTTCTATTCCAGAAACACCTGTGGAAGAGTCAATTTGTTTAATAAGGAGTGATCAGCTTTCCTAATCAGCCATAATGTAGTTGCCTTCCAGAACTCAGGACGGTGCATGGCAGATTACATGTACATCATCATTTCCATCATGTATAGGATAATTGGTGTTAAGGTGCATGTAAATATGTTTAAATTATTCATGTATAAAAGAGATTTAATTTTTGCTACATTTTCATGATGCTGATTTGAAAATTCATTAAGACACGGACTTGGATATCATTTACAGTGCAGTGCAGAACGAATTATAGTCTCTATAAGTTAATGATTTTTTTTCCTTTTTAGAAGAAGTGTTATTGATAATTGTTAAGGCATATGAAGTAAAGACATAATTCTATAAATTCCAGTTGAATCTTTCTGTAGGCTTTGGAAGTCATCAAACAGTTAACAGAAAAAGAGATAATCAAGATCCAGCGAGCACAGATGAGGTTGAAGCTGACAATTCCAGGTAAACAGCAAACATGTTGTCAAAGTTAATATTGTTCCTTATCTGTTTATAACACATTCATTTTTAAAATATACGAGGTATTTATATACCCCTCTCTCTAGACAGCTCGCACAAAATAGAATTTAGATAAAGAGACTGAAGCATAATTAAATCCCTACAAATATGCATGCTATTACAGGCAAATTATTGAATTTATTGACCCATGAAAATGTCAATTTACAAAACTGCAGAAATTGACAACACATAAAAATAAGTGTTACTATAGCCAAATGGAACCGTGCAGGTGGCCTAAGTGGCTAGAGCATTCGCCTCAAATTTGGGAGGTTATAGGTTTGAACCCTGGCAGTTATACCTAAGACTGCAAAAAATGATATATGCAGCTGCCTCACTTGGCACATGGAATTAAGAGTTTAATGTTAGGACTCATCAGCCTGGTGTCAGGATAATGTGACTGGGTGGGACATTATGCTACTTGTCTGCAGCATGATGCCCCACTGCTAGACATCACTATAAATTTCTGCACTGCAGACATCATAACGATATGACTGGAAAATTTCTAAAGCTACATTGAAAATCCAAATCACACGTGTGCACACACACACACCCACATTTACACACAGCATAAAGGGAGGGGCAATACATAATCAATTTGCAAAGGCTTTTTGAAGGTGAGTACTATGAAACAAAATAGAATATTTGCCTGCTGATCTGACTGATTTAGGTATGCAGATAATATAATGATAATAATGATGTTTGTCTATTGATGTTAATTATGACCACAGCTTCAGTTACCTGTTTTCAAGTGGTGCATATGGAGACTGGTATATGAGGTCAATCTGAGCACAGAAATCCCTGCCACATTTGGAGTACACAAGGGTTGGTATGGAAGTTGGGTTAATGACACCTTATTAGTAGCACATTTTCTAAGCACCTCAGCAATTTTCTGCTGTTGTGCTATGCAGGTGTCAGATGTGATCTTGCTGCATGGAGAGGGATGATGTTGCACTATGGTCTTCTATGAGGCACTGCAAATAAGCAGATTTTTCAAGGAGAACTTAAGTGAGTCCTTGAAGTGCTTCTTTTGTCCACTTTCCCTTGCAGAGTTCACCATAGAGCAGCTTTGTGGGAGTACGTTTCTCAGGTATACTTATGATGTTTCCTGCCCATCTAACATGCAGCAGCGTGAAGACAGATTGATGCTGGCCCTCATGAGTACATCAGTATCAGGAATTTTGTCTTGCTACATTATCCACTTAGTCCTTCAGAAACATCTTATGTGGAATTTATTGAGTTGTTGGGAATGTCTGCTTTAGACAGTCCATGTTTTGTTGGCATACAGCAGGTGGTAAGCACTGCAGCATGCTGCACTTGGAAAGACTGATTCCTCTGTGGTCCCACACATCCCATGTAGTCCCCAGAAGGCAGAGCTGGCTGCTGCAAATCTACTGTTGACCTCATTGTCAATGTTGACTGCTCTCGAGAGGTTGCTGCCCAGATTCATGAAGCTGTCAACAGCCTGGAGTTTCTGACCCTTCACTTCGATGCTTGGTTCACAGTATAGCTTCTCATTGGCTGGTTGGTACATGACTTTAACCTTTTTGGTGCTGACTGTGTGGCTCTACTTGTTGCATGCTTCGTCAGACCTGTCCATGCTGGTCTGCATGTTGTCTTCTGAGCTGATATCGAGGATGCAATGTTTCCTTCGCCTTTATGACTGCCTTCAGTCGCCTTCAACTTCTCGTTCAGGCATCTGGTCTGGATACCATCAACACTGTTTTGGAATGCATATATGAGCATGGGAGTGGGCACAAGAATGCAGCCTTGTTTGATGCCATTTGTAACTGGGGAGTCATCAGAGGGTTTCATGTCATCCATTATGTGGGCTATCATGCTGTTGTGGAACTGATGAATGACTATTGGCAGCAGATAATATATAGTGATGTCACCCATCAGATGTTGTTCACCATTTTCTGGAATTAGGTGATGGTAACACTCCCACATTAGAAAACTTCTCTGCATATTTCACTTGGTGTATGATGTTTATACCTTTTCATACAAAAAAAAGAAGACGATCTTCATAAGGATGAGATTCCTACAACTGGACCCCCAGCAAGGTGCAGATTATTAATAATTTAGCAGTGGCTTTCAGGATCTTGAAATTGAAAATGACACACTGTAGTTTTTATCAGGGACATCAGGGGTCACACTACCAGACAAAGTGGGCGACTAAGTCACCTGAAAAATGTAAACTTTGCCTTTTTTAGAAAAGTGATAATGACTTTGCCCTGTGATTTTTTTTTTTTTATATGCAATGACTGTGTTTTATAAATTTCAGATGCTCCATGGATGTAGTCCATAAGTTCCAAGGGGAAATGTTTTTATGCTGTGCTGATACTGGTTAGGCTGACCCACAAATTTTTGCACATCCTGACACGTTTTAATAGCTAACTGACCATTAACCCTGTAACAGAATCAAAACTGATTGGGTTTCTTTTCTTGGATTAAATGAACAATACAAACACAATGTGATGGATGATGGAAATGTATAAAATGAATTACAAAGAATATATATGTACTATATAGTACAAATGCACTGAATCTCTCCAACTCCTATCATAATCACTCTACACATATTCACAAACTGAAAAAAAATGAAATATACAAAAATATGATTCATATACCTCTAGTATGAAAAAGAGGTTAAAATAACCTCATGGACTGCAAAGATGTTTCCACTAATATTACGCAATGTGAGATTCTCATAATCTCACGTATGTAATACATTAAGTTTCAAATAATCAATGAATGCTGTAATGTAACAATGAAAGCAAGATTCACATAATCTCATATAATGCAATCAGTATTGTACTCAACTGAAACCACAGTCAATTGAAATAAACATATGTACACATATGTACGCCATTAAATGGTCAGCTACCCTCAACTCTAAACACACAGCACACCACTCTATGGACAGCTACACCCTCCCCCCAACAGCTACCATCAGCCTTAAACAGCTACAGTAAAACCAAACTGTTTTAATAATAGGTTCTGAATTTAATTGCTAAATACATACTCATAAATAAACTGTAATAGCAATGTAAAAAGCTTCATTGCCCGCTATATAAAGCGAGAATAGGTTTCGTAAATCAAATAAAATTTAAATTTAACACTTCATCTATGGCTGGAGAACATAATTGATAACGTTCACTTCCTGACAGAATCCAAATGACCTTTTTCAATTTGAAATGAATCAAGCTTAAATCCATAAGAGAGTGAACAATAGTCATGGTCAAATTTTAATATATACCATGCTTTTCATGACTCCTTGCATGTAGTTTCAGAATCGCTCATGTGGATAAACAATCATTCAGTCCAGGTAACATTGTATGTCTGCACAGAAAATAGATCTAAGGCAAAACCAAGCTATTTTTTTCTATATTCTGTGACAAACCCTTTCCCAAGCAAGATATCACTGCTTATTTTCCAGAATATTGTCTGCTATATAGCCATATTATTAAAGAAATAGAACCTTTTTAAGAATATAAACGGTGAAGCGCAGGTTCTAATATATTTAATTTTGTTAAATGAAGATTTTAACTGCAGTGTTTGCGTTATTTTTTTTGTAAAATCAGTTTGAAAGAGTAAGTGGACACATAATGGTGGACATCATTGCGTCTATGAAATACCACTTGATCGACTGTTTTCATAAAACATTTGGTAAATTGGAGAAAATTTATAATTCAATGAAAGTAAAGTCAAAAATAGTATGTGATAGAAGATTTAGTCTAAATGTTTAATAACATAGGTCAGAAACATACAAAACCAATGCTGTTTTTGTGGAATTGGACCAAATGCTGTAAGGTCAAGGTTGTTTACTGACATCATTCAATTTTTGTGAAAATACAAAAAAATATTATAGAAGCAAATACTATTTAACCAATTTATGTTGTTACTACTAGTATGTAGGCAAATAATAGAACCACAAATTTGCAGTCGTATTGATGGATTGCTGTAATGAAGTTAGATAAAATGAGTAGTTTTATTAAGAAAATCGCTCTTTCTAAAAATAAGTACATAATGGTGATAATACATGTTTTTGGTAGAGTCGATTCGGTCGGAAAGAAGTATCTAGTTTAGTAATATATCACCTTTATTGAATCAGTGTGTAGTCTATAGATAGCCACAGTAATGTTATATCGGCAACAATGAAGTTATGATGGACAATATGGTAGGAAGTCACTTGTGCATTTGCTATGTGTATGTAACAGGAGTTGTTTCAATGAAGTTGGATAACTTTTTGACGGCAAAATTTTACAAGTTGTTGTTTATTAAGCATTTTGCCAACTTTTTTCAATTACAAGACTGTAATCTCTTTACACATGTCAGTAAAATTAATTACAACATATAGTTTCTTTTGTGCTTTTTTAAAGTCATATGGCCAAAATTCCATGCATGTATCTAAATCCAAACATAACATACAAGTATTGGTATGAATATAATAATTTATAGGCACATACAAAATATATTCTTAATAAACATACAAGACAGATTATTCAACAGGTATTGCCTAAAACTGATGTTTGATGCATATTCAGAAATATAGGACATAATTAAAAAAATATGAGGAAAAAAAACCCAAACACCTTTGGAGACTTCTGCCTTGAGTTTTATTAAAGGATGGAAGTTGCTTGCCTTTGATATGAAACAACTTGATTGAGGCAAATAACTTCCATCCTTTAATAAAATTCTCTAGTTGAAATAAACTAGTCAAAAATAATAAATGTAAAGGTACTAGTTGAAACATAATAAATTTAAAGGTTTAATTCCAGTAGAAACAGCCATATGAAGTTTTGCAAATACAAGTTTTTCTGTTTTATTTGTTTGTCTTGTCTGTGTTTTGAATTTGCCTTTGAAAACAACTCATTAAGAGTCATAAGCCCTCAGGCATGTTAGATACTAGTTTTGCACTGTTCGTTATTAGTTTATTGCATTTATCTTAATCAGTCCCAGACACAGGTGATCCCTTGCTGGATCCAGTGCACTTAAAAGAACGGTATTTGCCATATGATTTGTATTCTTTATTTATATATATATATCATTGAGAAGGACCCAAGACATTGGGTTGTCCATTATTGTTCTGGCACTGCAATATTACCATTTACTGTGGTCAGTTATGTAAATGTTTAATTAGAAAGATAAATAATTATGTCTGAAACTCACATAAATTATTTATACTTTCCTGTCCAGTCCAGTGTTGCACCTATCATCCCAGGGGCAGGTATAATGTGACCACCCATCCTCAATATTTTTTGGAACAAGGGAAAGTAGTATAAAATGCACTAGTGGCACTAAACAATAATAGAGTTGTAATTAGGAACTGTTGCCATGAAGTTTACATGTGAGTGAATGACCAATTGACAATTCAGAAATTGTATAAAAAAATGTGACAGTTTATTTCACAGCATGGAGTGCTATGGTTCCCAACTATCTGTCTATATAAATGTGATGATTGGGTTGAATTAAGCTTTTTCAGTGGCATCCAAAAAAGCAGAGTGGTAGATTGGTTAGTTTACATATGCATAGGGTTTATGAGGAAGGACATTGCTGGTACAACAAAATTGATAATTTGATAATTTTTTCAAGGTGATATTTGCATAAATACAATTAAAAAATAAGTTTCAGTGTATTTGCCTTTTTTATTTCAGCTAAAGAAGATAAGAAGCTGAGGGCAAAGATCCGAAAAATTGCAACCAAAGTTGAACTTGATAATTTTGAGGAAGAGTTAGTAATGGTAAGAAATTAGACAGGGAAAAATTTTGTTAATTTTTTTTTGAACGACCAATTTTTTGTTATTCATAATATTTTGTGTACAAGAATATGGTAGTTGTTTTTATAATTTCAGAGGCTACCTTTTATCCATGTTTTTTTTTTTTTCCAGTACACTGTTCCCAGTCGGTTGGCCATTTTTTGTTGAGCTCACATTTGTGTCAAGTGAAAAATCACTTTTCTGCCATTGGTGGTGACATCAAGAGTTTAAGCAGTTTGAGTTAAAGTTTCTCATTTGTGTAATTTTCATAAACCCCTCATTAGAATATCATCATACGTTGCAAGAATAGTTAAGTTGTCATTCATTCTGTGATGTAAATGCTCAAACCTTTTACCAACTGTCAAGGTCAGTCCAAAAAGTATCTGTATGTTGATTTAGGTTCCTTTATTTTTGTTGGCATTTGTTTTCTAAATTTAAATCCTTGGTTGATTTTTCGTCATACATGGGTTAAATCATTATGAAGCTAAAAGAATTTATTCTGACATTTTTTGCTTAGCCTTTTGACCTTGGGATCAAAGTCACATGGTCTGCAGGCATGATATGAGACTGGGCTTTAGAACATTTGGTTAAGAGAACTTATGATGTGTCTCTGATTGTCTCTAGTAGTTCATCATCTGTCAGCATTTAATTGTTACCAATCTAGAAGCCATATTGCATCCCATTTTTTTAAAGGTTAGAGGACTATAGTAACCTTGCTTATGTCCGTCCATTTTTCTTTGTCATTCTTTCCTTTCCATTTTGTAATTTTAAATTCATTTGAAATGAAGGGATGAAATTCAGTATACTTATACATCATCGCTATAAAGTGTGATGTGTATCACATTGGGGTCCAATCTGCAAGGTCAAGGCCATATCTCTGTAATTTGTTTCCATCGCACTGTCCCTTTCACATTATAACCTTTAAGCTGTTTCAGATTAATCTTGGTATATTTATACATCATCACTAGGTGTATCACATTCCGAATGGTCTAAAGCCCTGACCGTTATGAATCACTGCCATCTCACCTTTGTCTGCTGAGTTCGAGTCCAGACTTGACTAACGTGGGTAAGTGAGAAAGCCTGCCAGTAGCTTCTCATGGGTCAGTGGTTCTTCCCAGGGTTTTCCAGGGTTCTTCCTCCACCATTAATACTGGCCGCCATGTATAGCCTATCTTGTGCTGAAAAATGGCGTTAAACCCTACAACAACAGCAACATTCCTGTTCTGTCCTCAAGGTCAAGGTCACAACTGAACATTTTATGTTTCTATCATATTTTGTCATTCTCTATATAACTTGCAAGGCATTTGAGATTAATGTATGAAACTTGGTGTATCTGTACTGAGTCATTATAAAGTGTTGTTTAGCACTTTCGGAGTGCAATCTTGAAGGTCAAGTTCAGAGCTTATTACTTTCTTTCCATCACACTTTCTCATTTACTCTTCAACTTTAAAGCTGTTTGAGATCAAGAGATGAAACTTGAAAGTGTGTCATGTACCACATTGAGGGTCCTATCTTTAAGGTCAAGGTCACAACTTAGTATTTTACGTTTTCTATTATACTTTCCTTTTCACTCTAAATTTTTCTATCATCCATTCTTTTTCACTCTTTAAATGCAGAGATGAGAAAAACCACTGCAGCTTGATATAAATATATATCATCATTACTAGGTGTGTTTTGCACCACATATGTGGCTTCAGTTATCAGTATTTACACCTTAAATGCTTCCCCCCCATGAAAAGCATTTAAATAGTATCCACACCTATTTCATCAATCTGTCTGCTAGTCACACTTTGCCTTCCACTACCTAATTATAATTGAGGAATGAAAATTGATATACATGTGTATGCCCTATCTTCACAAACAGGTCACATTTCCATCACACTTTTCATCTTATCTTTAACTCTTACAGCTGTCAAGAAACTTGGTATTCATGTACATCAGCACTAAAAGCATATCAAATACAATGTTGAGGGTCCTGTATTTAAGGTCAAGGTCGGAATCGATGTATGTTTTCCATTTTACTATCTTTTCCACTTTTTAAGTTTGGAGCTATTGATGCAACTTGGTTATTAGCATGCATGATGTGTACAATATTTGGGATCTTATATTTAAGGTAAATATCTTTTTGTCATATGTGGTTTTATGCTTTTTAACATGAGAGGTGGTTAGGATAAATGGATTTTACAAAACTGCAGAAATTGACAACACATAAAAATAAGTGTTACTATAGCCAAGTGGAACCGTGCAGGTGTCCTAAGTGGTTAGAGCATTCGCCTCAAATTTGTCACTAAAGGATGTGTGGCATTGCATGTTTAATTGTAATGGTCTTGATCATAGGACCATACAGACCATTTGAGGCATGTGGATGTACCATGGTACACATACAATTTGATCGTAGCTCATCATGTATCACTGCTCTAGTGGAAGTAAGCCCTGTCTAACATGGACAAAGCACCAGTACCTTGAAATCTGATGAAACTGTTGACCAAGTGTAGAATATTCATTGCAACATCAATACATGTCATCTGATTGCAACACATTGTATATATTGCAAAAGCTAATATCTATAATGGGCATGTTTTCTTTTTATATTTGATGCTATATTAATGGAATTATTATCATCGAAAGTGACAGATTCACACATGATTTGAAATAAGCATTGATCATATAGTTATCGCGTGACACCTCTTTTCTTTGTTACAAAATGTTGGTTATTAAAACTTCATGAATATTCATGACATTTTCAATCCAATCAGAGGAGAGGTAAACAATTTGGTCAGTGATTGTAGCACTTTTCCTATAATATTCCTACACAAAAAAAAAAAATAATCCCTCAAACTTTACACAATTTTGACCTAATTTTTGGCAATATAAATAAATGCATCATATATCATCACAGTTGGCATATTCCATGCTTTATTTTGATACCAAATTTATATATCAGAAATGCTTATAAACCAACTGCAACAAGCATCGAATTTGTAAAACGCTAGAATCACCCCGTGTCAACAATGTATGCCATATTTGAATTTTCAAACAGCTGATAAAGATGTTAACTTTTCTACAACTGATGTTCCAAAACTAAACTTATTATTAATTTCATACAAATTGGTGTGCCAGAAGAACATGGCTAGCTGAATTCCTTTTATGTTTTTTATCGTATTAATGCTTGTTGTACGATTTAGGTAGTATACAGTCGCAAAATGAGCCTGCAAAGCATAGATATTCAACCACTATAAATTTGATCAAGTTGTCTATGCTGTAAATATCTGAACTGACAAACAGTATTCTGTTTTATAATATTTTCAACCTTATTCATTATGTTACTGCATTTGTTTAAATTTTGTAATGGGACATTGATGAAATAAAATTTTAAAAAATTGCATCATGATAAAAAAATCATTGCTATCAAACAAATGAAAATTATCAGTATGAACATTAAAAAAAAATTTTTTTTTATTACTTTGTCGAGCATAGCAAATTAACTACACACAAACTTATGTGATTTCTGTGCATTGATAACATTTGATAGGACTGATAATGTTTTCAAAATACAAAATCAAAAATACAAAGTCTGAAAGTGAATCAATTTTTTGCAGGTATATGATATTGAAACATTAGGTCTAAGTGACACTGTTCAACATCACAGTATGTTTGAAATTAGGTCTTGCAACATGTTTCAATGGCAATTATGAATAAACATGGCATTTTTGTTGTTTTTCGAATTTAATTTTCATATGAACTATTGCTATTTTAATACATTAAGTCTCTTGTCAAATATTGATATGCTTTTCATTTATAAATGAAGCTATTGAAGTAAGACAACAGATTGAATGAGCATTGAATTCAGTAGGAAAATACAATAAGAATATCAAATTTCATATTTATATCTCAACAAAAAAGAAAAAGTTATAACATTCGTTTTTGGAAAGAACATTTTGCTTTGGTTCCATGACTGCTACATAATCTGAGTACATTTATATAAGACACAAATTCTAGAAATTTGTAAATATTTTGGAACTTGAACATTTCATAACTTTTTTTCTATTAGAGATACTTAAAAAATGAAACTGTTTAGGATGCTGTTAACCAGATCTATATTAAGAAATCAAGTGTTTGCAGTTATTTTAGAAAAATTACTGACGTTGCTACTAGTGACCTAGTGGTTAGAATGTTTGCCTATGATGTGGGAGGGTTTGGGTTTGAACCCAGGACGAGTCATACCAAAAAGACTTATAAAAATGGTACTAACAGCTGCCTCACAAGGCACTCAGCATTAAGAGGTTAGTGTTAGGATTGGTCAGCCTGGTTTCAGGATAATGTGACTAGGAGACACGTCATGATACATGTCTGCTGCATGATGCTTCAGTGCTAGACGTCACTATAAACATCCCTACTACAGACATTGTAGCAGTATGACAGAAAAATTGTTAAAGATGTGTTAAAAACTCAAATCACACACTTGTGTATCACAGTCAAGGTTTTATCTCCAAGATCAAGGTCATAGATACATATTTTTTAAATGCCTTTTATTTCACAATTCCATTATTTTGGAGCAAAGCGAAACTTTGTTACTTTCGATGCTTGCCCAGCAACTTTACAGCTGTTTTGAAAGTCATAGAATTCATGATTATGGACTTCTGTAACCCTGCCATCATAGGCATAGAAATTTCCAGATTAACATCAATCTTAGCATATAACCTGATATCTTTAAACTTTGGTTTAGTTTGACGAGTGACATCTGCATGTTAGGGATGGAATCTAAAATGGTTAAGTTTGTTATTACTCTTTACAGAGACTTTTTTGGTCAAGGTTCTAAGTCCTAAGTGAGTGTAGTATCTAAGACAAAGTGAGCTTATGGGATCCCCGTGTCCAGTTTACATCATGCATCATCTATCACCATTTGATATTATAAACTTCTTTTAGAAAGCACTGAGCCAATTCCAGCCAGATGATGCTCACTATATGCCAATTTGATTTATGCATTTCATTTTTATGATATTTATGATAAAACATAACGTTTGCAAAATCGTGCTTGTTCCTATTGCTGGCACCCTGAGACTCAAGCGCAGCAGTGAATTACTATATTTATTAATTTGTTTCAAAACTTTTGCATAAATAATCATTATTTATAACTTATAGATATAATTTTGCCCAAGAATTTTTTTTTTACTATTATCCAGTGCAAAAATTACCTTCAATTGACACACTGACCTTGGGAATGCATTTCTGGCATAAACTGTCACCTATTTGGACTGTCATGTACAGATAGTAATGATTAATTATGGTCATCATTAGTAATCAAAACTTTTGAGGACTTCTCAGAAGCTGCTCAAAAGAATTTGATCAGAATTTGAGTGAAAGCAATTTGGCATGTAAGGGTGTCAAGTTTGTACAGAATATGTTGAATCATCATAAAACATGGTCATGTTATTCCATCTTTGATAACTTTCAGTGAACAAAATTTGACTAAACCCGTTAGAAAATATCATTACATGAAGGACTTTCAGTTTTCATAGACAAATGATGTCAATCTGCCATCAAATCTATTTATTATCAGAAACCAGTCAATGATACATTTGACTGTTTAATAAGAACTCAGCTTAGAATCTTTTTGAAGATGAGCCAGATTAATTCTTGGACTTTCTAACAAAAAAATTGCACTGCACATAATGAATTTTGACTTCCTATTTTAAGGATTATTCCTGTTCATGATTATCTTTCATGTTATACTTATTTTGTATTATTCTCTTACCTTTTTTCTTGTAATTGTTAATTATTTTTTATTTGTACAAATGTTGCTGATCCATTCTCAGATATGGCCACTATTACTTAAGGTAGAAAAATCTTTGAAAAGCTTTCTCAAGAAAAGTGCAGAACAGAATTTGACCAAATCCGATAGTGCCCTTTTGTAAAGGCAGACAGGATACCTTATACAAATGATGATTAACCAGTCAGATGCCTGTTTTGTGTAAAAATTGCACAGCTAAGTAAATCATTCTTCAAGACCCAAGACCAGTATTCTGTAACTGTTTTCAGATAAGTTAATCTGCCTTTCAGCTGCATGAACTCAGATAGAATCGGTTACAATGTCAAGACAATTAAAAATAATGTATATGTGTGTGTGTGAATGTATGTATGTATGTATGTATGTATGTATGTATGTATGTATGTATGTATGTATGTATGTATGTATGTATGTATGTATGTATGTATGTATGTATGCATGCATGCATGCATGTGTGTATGTATGTATGTATGTATGTGTGTGTATGTATGTATGTATGTATGTATGTATGTATGTATGTATGTATGTATGTATGTATGTATGTATGTATGTATGTTACTATCTGTATGTGGTTTAACACCATTTTCAAAACAAGATAGGGTGTTCTTGACAGCCAATACAACTGGTGGAGGAAGAGCCAGGAAGAACCACCAACCCACAAGAAACTACTGGCAAGCTTTCTCATGCACCCACAATGGATGAGCCCAAAACATAAACATACACAGACAGAGACTAGGTGACAGTGGTTGCTTTAGACTACTCAGCCACTCTGTGCTGTATGCATGCATGAAGGTATGTATGTGTATATTCATGTATGTATGGATGCATGCATGCTTGCAGTATGTATGTAAGTCACGTGACATTATGTTATCAAGTGAGGACATTTTTCAGGGATCATGTAATGTCAAATATCTATTTATCTATCTTTTTAACTATCTTTGCAGGTGGTGTTGATAGACCCTGGCTGCTTTGCAGAAATTGAGGAGTTAGTGAGATCGGAGACGAAGGGAAAGGGACACATTGAAGTCCTAAGCCTGAAAGATGTGGAGGAGGGAGATGAATTGTTGGAATAAATTGTGTACAGTAGTTCATTTTTGTTAGGCAATAATTCTGGCATCTTTATGTATGCCTGTATGCACCTTAAATTGAATGCAATCCGAAAGTATATTAGTAAATAAAAGTTTGACTCATCAAATAGGGGATCTCTTGTTTGTTAATTTAACATCTTCCTTTAAGGAATAATCTATACACAGAGGCACATTTGGCTACAGTCTAGGCCCAAAGATTAAAAAAAACATTTTACTTAAACAATGGCTTAACTTAAACATCATATTTGATTGGATAACTTCAAGCCATTGACAGTAAGAGTATGTCAGTTCTAGCAGGCTGACCCTATTTTATTTTTTAATTTATTTTTACATAAAGTGTTCATGTAGGGATATAATGACTAAATTCTTGTTATTTACTTTATACACTGTCTCAGCAAAGGAAGATAATTCTTATTGTTCTGTTATGGTATTAATGGTATAACTATTTTTTGTTCTTGTTCAGTAGACCACTTCCCCACCCTCATTTTTCTTCTGATTGTTTAAAAATCTGAAATTATACAATAATTTTAAAAAATAAATATTAATTTTGTTTACAATATGAATGGGTTTTCAAGCTTTTACAGATATTTGGCAAAATTTGCACCTTTAAGAGTATACCATTGAAAATTTAATGGAGGCAACAACAGTTTATAAGGAAACTAATATATTTATCGAGTAATCCTGATCTCTCTTGTTTAATTACTTTAGATTTGGCTATAATAAGGTTGATTGGTCCTGATTTGCCCTACCGGCACAAAATATAGTTGTAAAGGGACTTGATACAACATTTTAGATTGCTGTTGTATGGAACTGTAGTGAACCTTACATTTCTAGTGAACAGTTTCATATTATGTGTGCTTGAAGTGATTCGGCACATTTCAGCTAACTAGATAAATAAGAAACTTGCAGTGATATCTATCCCAATTCACTTTAAGGAAGAACAACAAATCTGGTCATGGGGAGTAGTTTTGTGTAACCCAGAACTTGGGAGACAGCTGCCCTCTGGGATTAAAAGACCATAGAGATCAGATGGACTTTTTGCTTAAATTTACGATAAATATCAAATGTTAAATACATTAGATACACATACATAGTATTTAACCATTTATCTAGTGTGTTGCTGTGAAGAATGTTGACTGTACTTGTGCTAAAGCGCTCAATGCTGTGTTATTAATAAAATGCCTGTTACCTATAAGATTCCATACCAACAGGCCTGCCTGAGAAATTTCAGGCAGTGAATGCTTTGTTCAGCCAAAATTTTTAGTTTTATCCTTCTTGTATATATGTTATCTATAGAGTTCAGAGCAAATTCTAATCATGGTCATATAACTATTTTTCATTTTGAGCAAATGGTTAAGTCTTAAGATATCTTTAAAAAATGAGATCCATGCAGGATGTCTGGCACATGATTTCATTTTGCACATCTTCTGCACAATTGTTGCTATGGTGCTTTTTGTCATGTACAAGATTGGACATTACCCACAGCATCCCAAATTGATAGTACCATTTATTTGTTAATTTTTATTTCATAGCTACTTGGTGTCAAATAATAGCTCCAACAAAAGCATACACACAACTGAAATTTATTCCAGAAGATTATTGTTCATTGTACAATTTATTTATGTAGTTTAGTGCAGCTACTGCTAGATGTCAGATATGCTGCAAATAGAATGCAGAATTGTGGAAATCTGGCACATGGATTTCCTTTTGGAAGATCTCATATCTGAGGAGAAAGACAACAACCTTATTGATTTCTTTTTGGGACATCTCTCATCTGAGGAGGAAGACAACATCCTTGTTTATTTCTTTTTGGGACATCTCTTTTTTGAGGAGGAAGATGACAGCCCTGTTGACTTCTTTTTGTTAGATTTCTTATCTGAGGAGGAAGAAAACATCCATGGTGATTTTGTTTTGGGCAATCTTATCTGAGGAGTAAGATGACAGCCTTGTTGATTTCTTTTTTTGGGAGATCTCTTATCTGAGGAGGAAGACAACAGCCTTGTTGATTTTGTTTTGGGCAATCTTATCAAAGGAGTAAGATGACAGCCATGTTTTCTTTTTTGGAGATCTCTTTTCTGAGGAAGACAACATTCATGTTTGATTTTGTTTTGGGCAATCTTATCAAAGGAGTAAGATGACAGCCATGTTGATTTCTTTTTGGGAGATCTCTTATCTGAGGAGGAAGACAACAGCCTTGTTGATTTTGTTTTGGGCAATCTTATCTGAGGAGTAAGATGACAGCCCTGTTGATTTCTTTTTGGAGGATCTCTTATCTGAGGACAATAGCCATGTTGTGCCTGCCATTTCACAGAAACAGTGGTAGTTTCAAAATCTGTACATCTGCAGACCATTCAAGGTTTACTGGATTTTAAGTCAATTTAAGAGGTACAGAAATACTGTCGAAACTGATTTCATTATTTTTGTACAATTTTTTGTAAAGGGTGTTTATGGATTAAAAAGGTAATAAAATAGGGTTGACCTGCTAGAACTGGCATGGTTTTGACTACTATTGACCAGTTAAACATGCTTATAGTCAAATCTTAACTTCAGAATATTTTGTATATTCTTCATGCTAGCTGTTATTGTCACAGAACAATCGAAGCATAGATACTTGAGACTCCAAAATGTGTCAGTTATTGAGAAAAGATAAACATCCAACACAGAAGCCAGGCAAGTCACTTATCACTTGTTTATTTTTGGACATTTTTACTGTATTGTTCCACAGCAATGGACTCAATTAAAAATTCTCAATATTGTGTAAACATCTTAGTTACTCACCATGACAAAATTGCCATGTTATGATGTGTTTGATACATCTGTACCATATGTCTCTGCTTATGCTTAGTCTCCCCTGGAGTGTCTATTTCTACTAGGTTGTCATAGTGTGGTGTTTAACAGCACTTTCAACACATTATTGGCTGTATCTTGTCAAGTGCCTTTCCCAAACCCCAATCCAGCCGATTTGGGTGTGTATTGAACATGCAGCTCATGAACTAAAGTCCAATTCCCACACTGACATATAATTGACGTCACAAGTGTAAGTATCACTTTATTAACAGCTATGCAGTGAAGACAAATTTTACAAGAGCAGATGTCCTTAAATTATTTTGACATTTGCTAAATGTGTAGATTAGTACTGGAAATAGTTATGTGACTTTGTAACTTTAAATTTGTTAATGTCATTTTTCAACTTGGGTAATTAAAAATTAAAATAGAATTGTGAATTTGGGTTCAGACTTTGTGCTCAAGAGACATAAATATTGGAACAGTTGTCATCAAGTAAACATCATTTGTACTTTATATTGTTTGAGAATCTTATTTGGGAAAATTTATGATCCGGGATTTTACAAGAAATATTTTGATGTCCGGCTACAAATGTGAGAGTGATATATATTTTTACCAATGTGACAGAAATCTGGTTTATTTGTAATCCATAATTGTCTCTAGTGGTCAAAATATGGTGTAATACTTATAAGTTATGTTAAGCATTCATTCAATATATTATAGGAAAGTATATTTGTGATGGGATGTATTATTATATATTTTTTTTGCCAGTCCTTGGAAACAAATTGCCTCCCACTCCAGAGTGCATCATTTATCATCAGCCTGGTAAAATCTTTCAGAAGATTAAAGATGCAGTCACTTGACTGGGATTTCCTTGTTCTGGTACCAACCTTACCAGATTATATTGGACTAAGTGTTAATCTTTTTTTTCTGCCTATACTGTCAAGCTTTGCATTTGTCAGATTTGTAAACACTGAGGCATTCATATTCCTTGAAAAATGATATACATTATCCATTGTAAATTTACTTGTGATTCATGTATACAAAATGTTTGAAATTTAAAATAATGAAAATGTTTTTGACTTGGAATCTTTGTTATTTGATTTGTAAATGGTTCCTTGCATTATTAAGACTTTAAAATTTATGTGGTTATGGTTACTGAGTCAGATATACAGAAATTTGATATATTAATAACTGCAAACATCACCAATAATGTCATAATTATATTTTTAATTGGAAATGCGTTCATCCATGATAAATTCACTTATGATTCATGTATATAAAATGTTTGAAATTTAAAATAATTAAAATGTAATTCAGCACAATGGAATTTCTTGATCATTTGATGTATAAAGTGACTTTATATTATTTTTAAAATATTTTTATCAAATGATTACTGTTTTTAATACAGTAAGATATTGTTCACATCAAAAATACATACAATACTTGATAACATCACAAATTACATCATGTACAGCAAAGAAGTATTGGACAAGTGCTAATGGTTACGGATCATTGCCATCTCACCTCAGTCTACGTGGGTTTGAGCCTCTGACTCGGCCAATGTGGGTACATGAGAAAAGTTGCCAGTAGCTTCTCGTGGGTCGGTGGTTCTTTCCAGGGTTTTTCTGTGTTCTTCCTCCACCACCAATACTGGCCGCCATGAATAGCCTATCTTGTGCTGAAAAATGGCTTTAAACTCTACAACAGAAGAACCATTCCCAAAGCCTGTGACCTTTGGATAAATCCCAGCAAACAATGATCCATTAATGAATTCACTAGGACTTACTTTTCCAGTAGATGAATTTAAGATTTAAGCACTAAGGAACATAACAGTGTGGGTGTGTGCATGCATGTGTGTGTTTGTGTGTGCAAGTGCAAACCTGGAAAAGTTAGATCCTTACAATCATTGTCCTGACAGCATCAGCCAAACATTTTCAATAATCTACAAGTAACTTAATGATATAATTGAGGGACAAACATTGGAACTGTAAAGTTCTTATAACAGAAAATGTTTCTATAGAAAAAAGTATATAATGACTCAAAACTAGCTACAATTTTGAATCTTTAATGGTAATAAGATGTCTCTCAAGTAAAATAATTTGAACAAATCTGTAATAAACAATACAAGACTTCCAACAAGAAAAAAGTAACAACTTTAAATAAAGCAATTTTTGTTTTTGTGTTACTGAAAATATACCCCAAGTTTGTAGATAAAATACTAATGAAATATTTTTACATTAAGAGTTTTTACTGACCTAATGTGAATGCAACAATGAATAAATACTCTGATATATGAAACTGTTTTTAAAGGTATATGTACATCAGGTTAAAAAGTTCATAAAACTTGCTTTGATGACTTGTTTACACATTTTTTTGTAGTTTATGAAAGTATCTTAATATACAAAAACACTTGCATCATTTGTGTACTTGTGTATATTCAAGGATTGTTACTGGTGAAACCTTGAGAATAAGGAAAATGGCCTGCTGTTCATAGCGTCAATGTTTTCATCTTCAAGTTGTGTATTTTATATATAATGAAATGAAAACCTCAACATTTCTTAATGATGGCCTCCATTTCTAGCCAACCTACAGGAAATGGATCAAAATTCTAAGACCAGTGCACAATGAAGTTTGTAGGGGTTGCTGAGAAGAATGCTGTGGTATGGTGTTTTTAACCGCACATTTACACATGTAAGGTTATTTCATGCTGAAGCAATATTTATATGCATTTGTATGAGACATGGCATGATGGCCAATGTATAAGTACCTTGTTCAGACATGGCATGATGGCCTTTGTATAAGTGCCTTGTTGAGACATGGCATGATGGCCATTGTAGGAGTGCCTTGTTGAGACATGGCATAATGGATATTGTAGGAGTGCCTTGTTGAGACATGGCATGACGGCCATTGTATAAGTGCCTTGTAAGAGACAAAGCATGATGGTCATTATAAAAGTGCCTTGTTGAGACATGGCATGAAGGCCATTGTAGGAGTGCCTTGTTGAGACATGGCATGATGGCCATTGTAGGAGTGCCTTGTTGAGACATGGCATGATGGCCATTGTAGGAGTGCCTTGTTGAGACATGGCATGATGGCCATTGTATAAGTGCCTTGTAAGAGACAAAGCATGATGGTCATTGTAAAAGTGCCTTGTTGAGACATGCATGAAGGCCATTGTAGGAGTACCCTGTTGAAAGTCATGGCATGATGGCCATTGTATGAGTGCCTTGTTGAGAGACGTGGCATAATGGTCATTGTATTAGTGCTTTGTTGAGACATGGCATGATGGCCATTGTAGAAGTGCCTTGTTGAAAGACATGAAATGATGGTCATTGCATAAGTGCCTTGTTGAAAGACAAGGCATGATGGCCATTGAAAAAGTGCCTTCTTGTCAGACATGACATGACAGCCATTGTATAAGTGCCTTGTTGAGACATGGCATGATGGCCATTGTATAAGTGCCTTGTTGAGACATGGTATAATGGCCATTATATAAGTGACTTCTTGAGACATGGTATGATGGCCATTGTATAAGTGGCTTGTCGAGACATGGCATGATGGCCATTGTAAAAGTGCCTTGTTGAAAGACATGGCATGAAAGACATTGTATAAGTGCCTTGTTGAGACATGGCATGATAGCCATTGCATAAGTGCCTTGTAAGAGACATGGCATGATGGCTATTGTATAAGTACCTAGTTGAGATATGGCATGATTGTCATTGTATAAGTGCCTTGTTGAAAGACATGGCATGGCAGCCATTGTATAAGTGCCTTGTTGAGACATGGCATGATGGTCAATGTATAAGTGGCTTGTTGAGACATGGCATAATGGCCTTTGTAAAAATGCCTTGTTTAGACATGGCATGATGATCATTGTATAACTGCCTTGTTGAGACATGGCATGATGTTGATTGTATAAGAGCAATGCTGAAAGACATGGCATGATGGTGATTGTATAAGAGCAATGCTGAAAGACATGGCATGATGGCCATTGTAGAAGTGCCTTCTTGAGACATGGCATGATGGCCATTGTATAAGTGCCTTTTAAGAGACATGGCATGATGGCCATTGTATAGGTGCCTTGTTGAGACATGGCATGATGGTCAATGTATAAATGGCTTGTTGAGACATGGCATGATGGTCAATGTATAAATGGCTTGTTGAGACATGGTATGATGGCCATTGTATAAGTGCCTTGTTCAAAAGATTTGGCATGATGGCCATTGCATAAGTGCCTTGTTGAGACATGGCATGATGGCCATTGTATAAGTGCCTTGTTGAGACATGGCATAATGGCCATTTTATAAGTGCCTTGTTGAGATAGGGCATGATGGCCATTATAGAAGTGCTATGTTGAAAGACATGGCATGATGGTCATTGGTGAGACATGGCATGACAGCCATTGTATAAGTGGCTTCTTGAGACATGGCATTATGGCCATTGTATAAATGCCTTGTAAGAGACATGGCATGGTGGTCAATGTATAAGTGGATTGTTGAGACATGGCATGATGGCAATTGTAAAAGTGCCTTGTTGAGACATGGCATGATGGCCATTGTATAAGTGCCTTGTTGAGACATGGCATGATGGCCATTGTTAAAGTGTCTTGTTGAGACATGGCATGATGGTCATTGTATAAGTGCCTTGTAAGAGACATGACATGATGGCCATTGTATAAGTGGCTTCTTGAGACATGGCATTTTGGCAATTGTATAAGTGCCTTCTTGAGACATGGCATGATGGCCATTGTATAAGTGCCTTGTAGGAGACATGACATGATGGCCATTGTATAAGTGGCTTCTTGAGACATGGCATTATGGCCATTGTATAAGTGCCTTCTTGAGACATGGCATGATGGCCATTGTAAGAGACATGGCATGATGGCCATTGTATAAGTGCCTTGTAAGAGACATGGCATGACAGTCATTGTATAAGTGTCTTGTTGAGACATGGCATGATGGTCAATGTATAAGTGGATTGTTGAGACATGGCATGATGGCAATTGTAAAAGTGCCTTGTTCAGACATGGCATGATGGCCATTGTATAAGTGCCTTGTTCAGACATGGCATGATGGCCATTGTAAAAGTGCCTTGCAAGAGACATAACATGATGGCCATTGTAGAAATGCCTTGTTGAGACATTGCACGATGGCTACTGTAGAAGTGCCTTTTTGAGAAATGGTATGATGGCCATTGTAGGAGTGACTTGTTTAGAGACATGGCATGATGGCCATTGTATAAGTGCCTTGTTGAGACATTTCATGATGGCCACTGTAGAAGTGCCTTTTTGAGAAATGGTATGATGGTCATTGTAGGAGTGACTTGTTTAGAGACATGGCATGATGGCCATTGTACGAGTGCCTTGTTGAAAGAAATGGAATGAAGGCCATTGTAGAAGTGACTTATTGAAACTTGGCATGAAGGCCATTGTAGGAGTGCCTTGTTGAAAGAAGGCATGAAGGACACTGTAGAAGTGCCTTGTTGAGAGACATGGCATGATGGCCATTGTATGAGTGCCTTGTTGAAAGACTTGGCATGATGGATAACCTGATATGGTTTTGACAAGATTCACAACTGTATCCTTCTGGATGTGAGTCGAGAAAACTGCAACTCCAAGAAGCAATAATACAACTGGCTAGTAACATGTAAGCACTGAGATTCTGCAATCAAATCAAATTCCTACAATGGATTATTTTGAACACCAAATGAAAATGTTGCCATTGTAAGGACCTTGCTTTAGCATAGTCAATATAGGTGTAGTGCCTCAGGACATGAGAGATGCCAACATCATAACCCTGTATAAGAACAAGGCGACAGAAGTGACTGCAACAACTACAGGGGCATATCACTTCTCTGCATTGTGGATAAAGTCTTCGCTAGAGTCATCCTGAACAGACTGCAGATGCCTGCTGACAGAGTGTATCCAGAGTCTCAGTGTGGGTTCCATACAGAGGGGTCCACAATCGACATGATCTTCTCCATCAGGCAACTGCAGGAGAAGTGCAGGGAACAACACAGACCCTTCTTCCTGGCTTTTATAGACCTCACCAAAGCATTCGATCTGGTCAGCACAGACGGACTCTTCAAAATCCTGACGAAGACTGGATGCCCTCCAAAGCTGTTAAGTATGGTCCAGTCCTTCCATGAAGACATGAAAGGTACAGTGCAGTATGATGGCTCATCGTCCGAAACATTCAATATCCACAGCGGAGTGAAACAAGGCTGTGTCCTTGCCCCCACGCTCTTTGGCATCTTCACTGTCCTGCTTAAGTACGTCTTTGGAACATCCACAGAAGGGATCTACCTGCACATGCGTTCAGATGCCAGGCTGTTCAACCTGGCACAACTGAAGGCAATGAGCAAAGTAAGGAAAGCAACCATTAGGGACATGCTCTTTGCAGATGATGCTGCTATAGTCACTCACACAGAAGCTGAACTACAACACCTAATGGACCGCTTTGCTAAAGCATGTGATGAATTCGGGTTGACCATCAGCCTAAAGAAAACAAATGTGATGGCTCAGGACACAGACGCTCCCAGCATAATCATCAACAACTACAAACTAGAAGTAGTCAGTGAGTTCACTTACCTTAGCTCTACTATCACCAACAACCTCTCACTCGATGCCGAGCTCAACAAGTGGATTGGAAAGACATCAGCAACTCTCTCTAAATTGTCGCAGAGAGTGTGGAACAACAGCAAGCTGACATTGAACACTAAGTTCTCTGTTTACTGTGCCTGCATGCTTAGCACTCTCCTGTACATCAGCAAAACATAGACCCTGTATGCCTCTCAGGAGAAACGACTGAGTGCCTTTCACATGCGTTGTCTCCATCGCATACTCGGGATGACCTGGAGCGATCGTGTGATAAATAACGAGGTGCTTCAACAGGCCAAAATTCCCAGCATGGTCACACTCCTCTGCCAATGTCGCATCAGATGGCTGGGCCATGTGCGTCGAATGGATGATGGACAGATCCCCAAAGACCTTCTCTACTCTAAGCTTGCCTCAGGCAGAAGATCAATCAGACAGCCACATCTTCGCTTCAAGGATGTCTGCAAGCACGATATGAAAGCTCTTGAGATCGAGGTCAACACCTGGGAAGAGCTTGCCCTCGACAAGTCTAGCTGGCGACATACTCTTCACAGGTCTGAAAGCCAGCGAGGAAAAATTGACAGCTCGCCGATGAGAAAAGATCTCAGAGGAAGAGGATGCAGTTCCAACCAAGACCTGACTCAAACTTCATGTGCAGCAATTGCAGCAAGGATTGCCACTCCAATGTGGGGCTTTATAGCCACAGAAGATATTGCACAACTACAAACTGGGACACCTTCCATGGGCGCATTTCCATCTCTCTCAAGACTAAAGGAAGCCAACAACATATATAGATAGATAGATATATATATATATATATATATATATATATATATATATATATATATATATATATATGCACACACATTACAGCTTGTTACCACAAAAAATTTTGTTCCATGGTATTTCTGAATTTAAAGTGAAATACACAACTGTATAAAGTAGTTATATTTAGGCAACAGCTATCTAATTTTCTGGGGCAAGGTTCTGGAATTTCTATTTTATTTTCAGGTCTGCCTTAAAGAGAGATAATATATGGTTATATTCATTACATTATGTTACAAAAACAAAATTATTTTGAGATAAAAGAAAATAATAAAACATCCCAGCTTGAAATAAAATCAGCCTCCACCCACCCAATTACATGGTCAAAACCATATGGGCAAATTTGCCATCTGTATGTTAGCTGCTGTATAGCTTATCTTCTACAAATTTAACTGAAGTGGAATGATTATGTTTACACTATAGCTGATAAGCCATTCAAGGGCTTGATCATACAAATAGGAAGTATTGACTGTGGATCCTATAATTTACTATGTTATTAATATAAAAGAGAAGGAAACATTGAATTGATGTTAAATCCCATATTAAAAAAAAAGTGGCAGAGAGGGACAGCAACACTCAACAAATGAAAAAATATTTCATGCATCTGAGAAGTTACATAAAATACATAAAATAAACATTCTCCTGAAAATCTTAGGATGATTCTGAGTCTTCTAAAGGAATGCATGTATTTAACACATTAACATTTAATAACAAATAACTTTAAAAAATGACATTTTTTTTCTCCTGTTTATAAATAAAAGTTTTTCAAAAGTTGGATTTGTTCTGAATATCTTTTACAATATTTCTTTTGGCTGCAGTGATGACATACATGACATGTCATACATACGATTTAAAATTTATAAATTGTATCAGTTGAGAGTCCAAATTAATTTGTGACAAAAAACAGCTATTCTGTAGAAGTATTAATAATTTTGGGAATTATTTTTCCATGAAAAATTATTTGTAACAAGCTTACTCTGGAATTTATATAAATTTCTTACTGATAGAAACTTGTATTAAAAAAGTACCAGGGTATGTACCACTGGAAAAAAAGTACCATGGTATGTACCAGTGGAAAAAATATTACGATATGCTAGTAATCTCATGCATACACCTCTAACACATACAAAAACACCAGCAGCCAAAAAATAGGTAAACTTTTTTAAAAGGAGGGTGAGTTTACAAGTGATATGTTATTGGAAGAAAACGATTCTATGATTTTATATTAAATGTAGGAAACTTGCACTCCACTTTAATATACTAGTTCCAAACATCCACAGAAGCCCACAAGGATTGACCAATCTTCAGTTTGGCATAGTCAGTGGTCCAGAAATTTTCAGGTAAATCAGTGTCATTAATTAGTTCTCTGTTGTCAATTAGCTTCACCTTACACTGGTAAAGCAGATCAGCCAAAAACTCCTCTTCAGTTCTGGTTGTATTCATCACATTACTGTCACTTCTTGATGCAGAACACGTGGTTTCATCGACCATTGTTGATTGTGATGCCTTTGCTATTGCTACATTGTCTTCTGATATTACGGCAGGAAGGGTTTGATTATTAATACCACTTTTTTGCTGCCTATCGTCATCTACCCAGGCTGAAATTTGTGGTTCAGATCCTTGCTGTGTTGTTAAAATTGCATCTGCTTCCAGTGATTTTGTTAATGACGAGACTCTGCAAAACATGGATGGTCTAGTTTTGGTGCTTGTTACAACAGTGTTCACAGAAGATGAGGTCATCAAGGTAGATTTTACTGGATTAGATTTTGGAATCATGGTGTCTTGTACTGTTATGTTTGATGACGAAAATCCTCGAGTTTGAGGTGCAGCTTTTCTTGTATTGACAGGGCTTAACTGATATGTCTGTTTTATCATACCAGGTCTAGAAAGTGGCATTGATTTAATCTCTGGTTGTGTGTTAATGATACTACTGGGTAAAATGGCAGGGTGTTGGAATTCTCTGTGTGAGGCAGTTGTACCGTTTGTGACTGTTGTGCTGGAAGAGGATTTAAACGCCTGGCTGTATTTACCATCGCAAGAAATGCTCATCTTAGCGAAACTATCACTTTTAAGAGCGAAACCTGAAAAAAATGAATGAAGAAGTTTGTAAAATTTTATACTTGTATATAAGTTGACCCTTTTGAAACAAAGATTTTGAGACTGTATTGTAAAATACATTAATATTACAAATTTAATGAGTAAATAATGACCTTTATACTTTGTTAAGTAGTTAATAACATACAAGTAAAACATTTATATTAAAAAACATATTGCCTATTCATACTGAATTCTATATGTATTATTCATACTGAATTCTATGTGTATTATTCATACTGAATTCTATGTATTATTCATACTGAATTCTATATGTATTATTCATACTGAATTCTATATGTATTATTCATACTGAATTCTATGTGTATTATTCATACTGAATTCGGGGCCCTTGAGTGGCCAAGTGGGCTAAGGCGCTGATGATTACAGATCACTACCATCTCACCTCTGTCTGCATGAGTTTGAGTCCAGGCTTGGCTAACATGGGTATGTGAGAAAGCCTGCCAGTAGCTTCTTGTGGGTCGGTGGTTCTTCCTGGGGTTTTCCAGGTTTCTTCCTTCACCATTAATACTGGCTGACACGTATAGCCTATCTTGTGCAGAAAAATTGTGTTAAACCCTAAAACAACAATGACAACAACATACTGAATTCTATATGTATTATTCATACTTAAGTATACTGAAAAAATAGATGACTAGCTTATATGTCAATACAAATAATACAGATGTTTTTATTTCAACTTTGAAGTACTTAATAGAACTGATAAATTACAGAACAAATATGTGTTCAGTCACCTAAAAGTGGAGCATGTAACTGTCCATCTATCTGTTGCGAATTCTGTTTCCAAACAATAACTCGGGCTGCACACCATCTACAGTTATGTAAATGTTTGGATAGCTTGCACTCGGGTTAAAAAAGTACCCATTATATTTTCGGGCTCGATGATCGGGGTCTCTTCCACTAATGGAAGAAAAATAGTTTCTACACAATTACTTGAGTTCTCATCATCTATGATCCTTAAATTTGTGGATAGCTTGCACTTGGTTTTAAGAAAGAACCATACTGATTTTGAAGTTAAGGTTACTGTGGTTGAAATAACAAATGGTTTTCACAAAATGACATTTGTTTTAGATCACAGTCCTGGAAAAAAAATCTTTGCAGAAGGCTTACACCTGGCTAAGGATTGATGTGATGTGATTATGACTTTTAATATCGCTTTTATTAATTCAGTAATATTGCTATAATGTCTGCAGTGTGGCAGTTTAAAGTGATGTTTAGCACAGAGGCATCATGCTGCAAACATGTAGCATGATGTCCCACCCAGTCACATTATCTAGACCAACCAGTCCTAACAATAACCTCTTAACGTAGAATGTGAAGCGAGACAGCTGTTAGTACTATTTTTGTAAGTCTTTGTTATGACTCACCCCACCCCCGATTGAACCCATGACCTCCTGCATCCGAGGCAGACGCTCTAACCACTAAGCCACAGGAGTGGTAGAAGACCTATAAATTTTATGGTCAAAGGTGACAGAAGAAAAATATTTTCTGCACATTAACATTAGATCTATATCCCAAACCTGGAAGAAACTTAGTGGACAATTTACGTCTGGGGTAAGGAAGCCTTTTGGGTTAAAAAGTCAAAATCAATGACTGAAAAAAGAAAAGTGGATTCTTCACATTATGTCTAAGTTGTTTGCATCAAGAACTATAAAATATGGAGTGGGGATATAATGTGTTATTTACAGCATTATTGTTGTACTTGGATCAACTTTTTATGTTCTAGTCTTCAACTAGTTTCAGTATGAATGACATCTGGATGTAAATGGCTTTAGTCTTCAGTCTTGACTTCAAAAATGATGGCAAATGTTAATCACCTTTTGACTGATCAAATATTGGATTGTAAGACAATAAATTTCTCAATATTGCTAACTTGACAATATCCAGGGTACAGTATGTCAATTATTTTCAATTTCATGGTTTCTACTAACTACATATTAAAGACCAAAAAGGCAGTGGCATAGAGGTTTACGAGTGTGCAAGTCTAACAAAAAGTTTATGAAACACTCATAAGATTAATTCTCATTCAACTAGATGGGACAGCTAAGGAGGATTTCTTTTTTCAGCCCAAACCTAACCATGTGGAGCAGATAGAGACACGACATTTTAGAGTTGTATAAAAAAAGTAAATTACAGCAATTCTTCTCCACCCTCCAATCTGTTTTTTTCCTCTTTTGCTTGCAAGTGATTAGATAAAATTCTGGCAGCATCTCTGTAATAATCATTTTGTAAAAACAACAAGACTTTAACTAACAGTGGAAATACTTTAAAATAGTCACTGTTTTTTTACAGAAACGAAAAGATTTATATCTACTGAAATGAATTTACAGTAAACAGATTATCTGTATGCATGACTATGATATGAATCTATGGCTTTTTACCAGCATGCAAACCAACCCATTGGCTTGAAAAATTAGGGGCTGATTTCCGGGACCATGGGGTGTGTACCAAATTTGTTCTTTTCTCCATAAGACTCAATTACATATATCAGTTTAGAAATACCTTTTCATTTTTGCCTCATTACTTTGGAAAGAAATAATCAGTATTATAAATTTTATAGCAAAGCTCAATTTAAAAACCTGAAAATCACTGTTAGCCATCTAAAATTCTTAAATACAAAAATGAAATACCCCAAACAAAAGGGAATCTGATTTTTGTCTAGCTTTTGAATTTTGAAATATAAGGCATAACTGTTGGTGACAATGGTGTTAACAACAATGTTTAGGTGCTGTTAACGTTCTTTTGTTTTAAAGTCACGTAGCTTCAACGTCACTTTACTGAACCAATACTTTGGAATAAATCATGTTAATAGTTTGTAACCTGAAACACGACATTTAAGATTTAAAGCAAATATCATATTGCTGGTCACATACAAGACAATGCATTTTGTACGACTGATTTGCCCCATCTCCCTCACTCATGTAAGTAATAAAATTTGCTTTATACAGTCCTGTGATGATAATGAGATTGTAAGCAAGCTGACGTAATGTTAAATATACCACCACATCCCCTTCATTCCACACTTGTAACTCCATGAAAGAGAAGAATTTATAAGAGGACAGTAATATGTACCAAGTTTCACATCAATCCATTAAACAATGTTAAAACAAGTTACGTTCACAAGATTGAATTTATCTTCAGGATAAAAAGGAAAAAATGGCAATAACTCTGACAAAAGTTGCAGGAATTTGACAATTTACTGAAATCTATCAGGATAGTTGTGTTGAGAAGATTATCATACACTGCAACAAGATACCCCCCAAAAAATGTTAAAAAAAGTTGCTGGATAAAGTGATTTGTTTTTGTGCATATCTTCAAGTGAAGACCTCAATATTTACCATGTTTTAAAGCAATGTAAAGAAAACTGCAAGACTGAGTGTATTAATAAAATTCTGGCACATGACATTAAGGTACTGAGGACCATAAAGGAGATAACTTTGACAAGGATTACTATATACTAGATTAAAGAACCTAAAGCTAAAATAAAAGTATACAGAAACATACATTTGGCACTATTTAAGTAAGATGAATGTGTATGAAAATGTGTGGGGAAAAAAAAGTGTGGGAAAGTACCTGAGCTACCATGAATATTTTGATTTTTCTCCTGACATATGACAAATAACTGCTGGCCATTGTAATAAACCTGAAAAAGATAAAATATTAACCACCTTAAAATCTACATTATAAGATCAGAGAGGTACATTGAACATGTACTATGGTTTAAAAGAGTAAACTGACAACAATATTTGTTTTCCACACAAATGAGGGCAAGCTAATAAATCACACACCTAGTGATCTGAATAGAGCATCAGTAACTTGTTTGTTTTGTATTGCTGGTTATGCAAATATTTTCATGGTCAGACTTGGACTGAACTAACAATTTTGACATTAGATCAACTAATATCCAGCACTGACCAATCAGATGCAAGAATTAGAGCTTAGTCTATGTTGGAGTATGTGAATGCTTGTTTAACATTCAAACCTTGAACTGGCATATGTATTGGCTTCATAACTAAGGTCACTGATTTTCTTCAAGTTCTTCAACCCTGACAACAGCCTATACTAAGCACACCCGAACCACCATAATAATAAACTACACCAATATCCACACCACCCTAAAAATAAACTACACCAACATCCATACCACCCTAATAATAAAGTACACCAACATCCATACCACACTTAATAATAAACTACACCAACATCCATACCACCCTAATAATAAACTACACAACATCCATGCCACCATAATAAGCTACACCAATATCCATACCACCCTAATAACAAACTACACCAACAGCCATACCACTCTAATAATAAGCTACACCAACATCCATACCACCCTAATAGCAAACTACACCAACAGCCATACCACTAAAATAAGCTACACCAAAATCCATACCACCCTAATAATAAATTACACCAATATCCATATACCACCCTTAGATAATAAACTATACCAACATCCATAACACCCTAATAATAAACTACACCAACATCCATACCATCTTAATAATAAATTACACCAACATCCATACCACCCTTAGATAATAAACTACACCAACATCCATACCACCATAATAATAAACTACACCAACATCCATATCACCCTAATAATAAACTACACCAACATCCATACCACCCTAATAATAAGCTACACCAACATCCATATAACCCTAATAATAAACTACACCAACATCGATACCACCATAATAATAAACTACAACATCCATACCAACCTAATTATAAACTACACCAACATCCATACCACCCTTATATAATAAACTATACCAACATCCATACCACCCTAATAATAAACTACACCAACATCCATACCATCCTTATATAATAAACTACACCAACATCCATACCACCCTAATAATAAGCTACACCAACATCCATATCACCCTAATAATAAACTACACCAACATTGATACCACCATAATAATAAACTACACAACATCCATACCAACCTAATAATAAACTACACCAACATACATACCACCCTTATATAAAAAACTCTACCAACATCCATACCATGCTAATAATAAACTACACCAACATCCACAAAACCCTAATAATAAACTACACCAACATCAATACCATCATAATAATAAACTAGAACATCCATACCACCCTAATAATAAACTACACCAACATCCATACCACCCTAATAATAAACTACACCAACATCCATACCACCCTAATAATAAACTACACCAACATCCATACCACCCTAATAATAAACTACACCAACATCCATACCACCCTAATAATAAACTACACCAACATCCATACCATCATAATAATAAACTACAACATCCATACCATCATAATAATAAACTACAACATCCATACCACCCTAAATAATAAAAAACACAAACATCCAAACCATCATAGAAACAAACTACACCAACATCCAAACCATCCTAAAAATAACCTACACCAACACCCAAAACACCCTAAAAATAACCTACACCAACATCCATATCACTATAATAATAAACTACACCAACATCCAAACCATCATAGAAACAAACTACACCAACATCCAAACCACCCTAAACACAACATACACCAACACCCAAAACACCCTAAAAATAACCTACACCAACATCCAAACCACTTGAATATTAACCTACATCAACATCCAAACCATCATAAAAATAGCCTACACCAACATCCAAAAAGACAACCTACATCAACATCCAAACTGCTATAAAATTTGTCTATACCATCATCCAAACATTCTAAACATAACCTGTACCAACATCCAAACCACCCTAAATACAGCCTATACCTACATTCAAACCACATTAAAAATAACCTATACCTACATCCATTATCTACCCTAATAAAAACCAAAATCAATAACCAAGCCACTGTAAAAATAACCTACACCAGCATCTAAACAACCATACAAATCTTCACCAAGATCCAAACCATCCTAAAAATACAACACCAACACCCAATCCATGCTGAAAACCTACATTAATATATTAACCACCCATAAAACTCAAATCAAATCTTCTTAAAGAAACTATTCAACAGAATTTGACCAAATTTGATAAGACATCCTGGAATAAAGAGTTTTCATGTTTGTCCAAATGATGCTAATCTGCCACTGATGTTTCAAAAAATTTTTTTTAAAAGACTTCCATGCTGAAAACCTACATTAATATATTAACCACCCATAAAACACTTAGTTCCAAAGCACCCTACAGAAACATCAACATCATTAACGCCATTGTATAACTGGTAAGAACTTGCATAATTAGCAACATTCAAAACTAGTTTATGATGACCATTTAAAGGACATTCACATTTTTAGGTCACCTATCTACAAGATTAAGTGAGTTTATAGTATGCATCATCTGTCAAACACCAATGGGACATTATCGACCAAATTTGGCATAAAGCATTTATCTGTAAAAAACCAATGGGCTAATATCGACCAAATTTGGCATAGAGCATTTATCTGTAAAAAACCAATGGGCCAATATCGACCAAATTTGGCATAGAGCATTTATCTGTAAAAAACCAATGGGCCAATATCAACCAAATTTGGCATAGAACATTCATCTGTCAAAAACCAATGGGCCAATATCAACGAAATTTGGCATTGAGCATTCATATGTCAAAATCCAATGGGCCATCATCGACCAAATTTGGCATAGAGCATTCATCTGTCAAAAGCTAATGGGCCATTATCGACCAAATTTGGGATTAAGCATTCATCTATCAAATATCAATGGGCCAATATCAACCAAACTTGGCACAGAGCATTCATCTGTCATAACCAATGGGTCAATAACAACCAAATTTGGCATAGAGTATTCATGTCAAAAACCAATGGGCCAATATCAACCAAATTTGGCATAGAGCATTTATCTGTCAAAACCAATGGGCCAATACCAGCCAAATTTGGTATTATCATTCATCTGTCAAAAACCAATGGGCCAATGTCAACCAAATTTGGCATAGAGCATTCATCTGTCAACAACCAATGGGCCAATATCAACC
Source organism: Potamilus streckersoni (assembly GCA_016746295.1). Taxonomy (NCBI): domain Eukaryota; kingdom Metazoa; phylum Mollusca; class Bivalvia; order Unionida; family Unionidae; genus Potamilus; species Potamilus streckersoni. The sequence goes on from JAEAOA010000334.1 coordinate 1,060,323, forward strand.
AAATTTGGTATAGAACATTCATCCTATGGTTTTCAGTTTACGTATCAGCATTTAATGGCACTTATATACTGTCAATTACAGTTAAGTTGCAAAACATTAAAAACCTTACCCAAATGATTTTAGCAAGATTTTAAACAAATACAAATGTATAGCACTACAAAATAAAAGATAAGGGAAAACTGTTAAAATTTTGTAAAATAAATAAAAACATAGCAAAAACTATATAAATTGTTAAAATAGTGGATCAAGTTTTTTTCCATATAAATTCAATCAGAAAGGTCCCAAGATTTTCTCAGATGGTATATCATAAAAAATTCCTTGATTAAGTTTCCAATCATACACTTGTGTGTCACAGGGTCAAAGTCAGTATACTGGACAAGAATTGTTCCACTATCATTGAAAACTGGTAAGGTATGCACTGTGGTTGAGATTTACCATTCAGGATGTTTATAAGGTATGTGTCCTATAATGGGCTTAATGTTTCAAAGTTTGTTTGTGGAATTTATTTCCACATGGTTTATCAGACATATAGAACATTATAAGTTATTTAAACAATATTTCAAGTCAGTATATGGAATCTCTCCCTAAAGAAACTATTCAACAGAATTTGACCAAATTTGATAAGACATCCTGGAATAAAGAGTTTTCATGTTTGTCCAAATGATGCTAATCTGCCACTGATGTTTCAAAAAAATTTTTTAAAAGACTTCCGCAATTTTGGCGACAGGTAGCATCCATTTGAACAAAGGACCAAAGTTATATTCAACTACTATAGTCCGATGCTACATCCCTGTTTGTTTGTAAACCCCAACCTCTACTGATTTCAGTAACAGAAACATTTAATTTGATAAAAAGTGCAAAAAACTTAGTCAATTCATTCATTGATTTATATTTTCTAACTTGACTGTTATTAGGTTTGCCATAACACCATCATCGCCTGAGCATTTCATGCTTAAGGGAAGTTTTCAATGTAATAGACGGATATGCTTCAGACTCATTTCCAGTTCCTAGACCAGTCCATGTTCAGCAAAGGGGTGAATGCGCGAATAAAGATGTACATACATATGTCATCTGCTTCCGATATTTACAGTGTCGAATCAAGCAATGGAAAAGAATGACTAAAAAAGATTACACCAAAAGCGTAATGTAAATGACACTGTGCTGATAATTATGAATAAGACTAAAAGAAAGATTATGAATCCTGGACAGAATTGTTTTTAAAACATATGCCATCAACAACGTTGCAAGAATGAAGAAAACTGGTGATTGATATCAAAACCATGTATATGACCATTATGCTGAGAGATATGTAAGACCGTTTCACAAAATAAAATACAAATTGAATTTCACCTCTTGGTAGGCTCGTTTCCTGCTGACCTTGGCCCCTCCAAGAGCAGAGGATAACCATTGGACTGGGGTGCTGAACACAACTCCATCTCCATTCTCTATGAGGCCTTTGGAATTTAGGCTGGCTATCTCTGTCTTCCCCTGCAAGAATTCCGAACATTCAATTTGAAGTGAATCAAAGTAATTTTGATTGAGCCTAATGAGTGAAAAAAATAATTAGTTCTTAAACAAGAACCCTAACTGACCTGCAATTATTATAGACTTGAAAAAAAAAACAGCATTATTTTCTTACTGTCAATTTTTTGCTATGGGCATTAAGTTTTGTGGCTTTCCAAACACTGTCCTTCATTTTGTCAAAGCTTAAATTAATGGATGGGCTTTGTGTTTTCAGTTTGATTATTGATTGTGGGCATTCAGATTCATGATTTGCAGTAATCATAACATTTATGAAACATATAAATGTGAATCCGTATCAATAATTCTATCTCAGTCTAACAACTGTACAATAACTCTATCCAAATCTGTAACCTCTGTGCTCCTGTGTAAAAACTGAATAAAGAGCCAACTTTGTCTTAAGTGCATGGCTCTGAAATATAATTTTATAAAGTAATTGAGTATTTATTCAAACCAAGTTGTTTCCATATAAAGTAGAAAAGAGCTTTGTAGGTATATGGTTGCTACTTAGCATTATTCGTTTCACCTACTATTTTCGATCTGTGGCCAAGTCATATCAAAGACTTACAAAAATGGTACTAATAGCTGCCTTGCTTGACGCTCAGCATTAAGAGGTTAGTGTTAGGACTGGTCAACCTGGTGTCAGGATAATGTGATTGGGTGGGACATCATGCTACATGTTTGTGGCATGATGCCCCAGTGCAAAGATATCACTATAAACTGCGACACTGCAGACATCGCAGTGGTATGACTGAAAATTGTTAAAGATACATTAAAAATCTAAATCACACATACATATACAAACCTGTACAATTGTGACAAGTTTTCACTGCAGTGCAACTGAAGCACTAGGAATGCAATAACATCCTCAATATTTTAAAAACATTTTTTAATATTATTTTGATAAAAAAGGATAAAATTTTTAATAATACTATATATATACACATACATACACACACACACACACACATATATATATATATATATATTTATATATACAGTATGTTGTTGGTATAGGGTTTAATGCCATTTTTCAGCACAAGATAGGTTATACATAGCGGCCAGTATTAATGGTGGAGGAAGAACATTGGAAAAACCCGGGAAGAACCACTGATCCATGTGAAGATACTGGCAGGCTTTTTTATGTACCCACCCTAGCTGAGCCTGGACTCGGAACTCACGAAGACTAAGGTGAGATGGCAGTGATCCGTAACGGTCAGTGCTTTAGAACACTCTGCCACTTGGGACTCATATATACATAAAAAAATTCTCCTATTTTGACCTCAGTTATCTCACAAGAGTGTTTTAGGTTGGTCCTGAAAAATTCCTTTTATGTTATGATAATTTTTGCCCGCTCACCTCAACCCATGTTAAGTCGACAACTGCATTATACTGGGCATAAATTTCAGTCCAAAGTAACATGTGGACCCTCTTATTTTCACGAAGTGCAACGTTTAATGTGAACCTCTCAGAAATTGTACAAGAAATGGTCAGCAAATGAGATTGATTTTCTGGCACAATTTTGATCAGTTTTGGTAGTAATGTTTATTTTGTGTTCATTTTATTTTTGCTCTGTAAGATTAGCTTAACTGGTGAGTTTATTAATTTATTATGTTCGCTACATATTATTTATTTATTCACAAAGACAACAGTGTGTGCAAATTACAATTTAACTTTAAGAAAACGCAGAATCTTATACATCAGCTACATGTATATTTTATCACTTCCTTTATGACTATTAAGATGCAAGTCTGAATTTTGTTTAGAAATACATGTATACAAGAAAAAAGAGCTATAACAATCAAGGAGATAAAAGTAATGAAATATTATTTATATGTACAAATAAATAATCTATATGTAGGGGAAAATTACTGATCAGCTGAATATTCAAAAGTCATGAAATTGTTTAATATGCACATATGACAATTTATTTGATAGCATTTTATGACAAAATAGCATAACATGTCAGAACTATTTTCAAAATATCTATGGCTTATAAATTGAATGCAATGTAGTTAAAATACAAAAATATATGTTAAATTTACCTACATGTACATGTACAATCAACATATATATGAACAAAATGTGGATATACATGTATTTTGTTGTCAGTTTGAATCTACCATACATGTACATAACACAAAAGTATATAAAATATTATAATGTGTACTGCATTATTTTGTTAGTAAATATAAAATAGGATCAGTCTGCTTTTGCTTAATCTGATGCTGATTTGTAATGAATGATTCAAAAGCACTTATGTTTTCATACATAAGCTTGGCACCCAAGTGACACGATAAACAATTTAAATTTTTTAATACATTCAACCATTTCACTGTAATGGGCTAATCACAATCATCATTATTATAATCAGCGTCTTGCTGGCATGATTGTGTCTGCTTGGTTGTCAGTAAGTACATCATAAGGCAAAGCAACATCATCCTTCCTGAGCCTATGGTGTCCACAATTTTTTTGTCAGCCATCAATTAAAGATACATTTCTGATTGAGAGTCTCACAGTTCTTCTGCAGCCAAACACTGCTTGTGAAATTCGTTATCAGAAATTTATGGAAAAAAATATAATGGAACGAACATTTTGAATGGTTTTCAGCGATGCTTTGTTCCATGTTGCAATGGCATACATGAGAGTATCTAGCAAAATTGGTTTACAAGATCGTTTTTTTTTCTCAACTGCAAGCAAATAATTACAAACTAAAGCTTTCTGGTAATGTATTTCAAATACCTGAATTATTCCTTGGTCCAGTGGCTGAAGCTTACTGCTAACACTGGGAGGAAGAAAATAGAGTGTAATTGCTTGTAGCTAAGGTCAATAATGTCAAACTGAAGTCTCTAATTGACCAAGATTTTTCTAATTAGGTCAGCACATTTTGTTATTGCTGATGCCCGTGTTTTCATTTTCTTAAGGTATGTTTCGTTTACTCTTCAGTCACTCAATTTTGGTTGTCCACCTTCTCTGCTGCTATAATTAACCAAAAATTTTAATGACACCTATACAATACCTAGATCTTGGTTCATGTATGTTTATCATGATAAATCCGTGTGGGGTAGCTTGCGCATGTACAATGAAGTTTTTAAATTTTATTATATCCATATCCCCTGAACACCAAGTTTCATGAATATTTCATAACAAATGTGTATTGGTTCCATTAAAGACAATTAAAATATTGCAGCTATCTCTGATCACCAAAACCTTGTTTAAAATGTAGTGATGGAGTCAGAGGAAAAACTCAGCTGTGCATATAAAATATGGTGGCCAAAAATATTGAGAATTAAAACAATATGAAAAAAACATAATACACTGACATCATCAGGTAAATCTCCTATAAAAACAGTTGAAGATTATCTCACTAGATTTTCAAAGTAGTGATTTAAGCAAATAATATTAGTATAAAAATGGAGGAAAATGAGCTTATGAAACATCCCATCATTAAAAACTAATAAGCATCTCGAGACAGTGTAATTAGGAACTGTCGATAGAAAAAACTGTCGGTAATGTCACTAATGCTTGTTATCTCAAATTTAATGCTGTGAAAAAAATGTATTTTCTGTATAGATTTATGTACGAGTGCTTTTTTGGATTAATTGAAAATGGACTTGTGATTGATCATATTAATTCAAAGGATAACTCTTTTTTAAATTTACAATTGTTACACAAAGTCAGAATTGTAAATTTGGAAATACTGGCGGTCTACGATGTGAAAGAGTTATTAAGTCTGTAAATACAGAGGCAGGTTTACAAATTATATTTCCATCAATAAATACAGCTTGCAAACTTTCGGTATTAACCCAGCTTCTGTATATCGTGTCACAAATAATATAATCAAATCTACATTTTCAACTAAATATGATCAGCGAATTACATTTAAATATGCTGCCACTTTTTGAATAAAATAAGAAAATATTTTTGATTTAATATTTGCTGGGGGTTAGGTACAATATGTCACAGATAATTATAACAAAATCAGTAATTTCAAAGAAACAAAAATCACGTTTCAGAATATCAGATAATTATAACTGTTTAGTCTCTCAAATTCTGACTCAATTGCTTCAAAATTTTGCTTCCTTCCTTGTATTTCTTGTATAATATGCTCATTTACTGCCTGGGCAAAAATATCAAAATGATGATTATCCTCAGCATATTCGATTGCAGAGTATTAGTAGTGCTGTGATATACATCCTTAACCCATTAACCCCTGGAGGTTTTTGTGGTTTTTGCCTGAAATGCAAGTAGGAAATCAATTTTGGGAGATATTTTTAAATACGTTAAAATACAACGAATTGGAAGCAAATTCCGGCTTACTTGATGCCCATTTGTGTTAGAAACATCAATTTTCATTGGCTCTTTCATCTGAGCATGAGCAGAAGGGTAAAAACCAAACTTTTTTTTCTTTTGCTAAAAGGACCCATCAAATTCGTGTCGAGACCACTCTACATAGTAAATGCCCATCTTATCCTAATTTTTGCAGAGGTTCACATGTCTGTGTGCAATTCAGACTGGTCTGTCTTTGATCTGAAGCCTAAAAGTCTAAAATCCGGACACAAAACCGGATCACAAGCTCAAGAGAATTTAGGCTGGAAAAAAAAAATTGGGTCCAAAAAGTGATGTTTTTCCCTCTGTATTTTGTAGTGCAACAAGAACATCCATATTATTTGGTATCATCGTAAAGCTACATCTGTCTACTTTTGTATAATACCACCCACTATATTGTGTCGCACATAGCCTTAACGATACAGAGCTCACAAGTAGGCTACCACCTCCTGCCCCGTAAATGCGTAAATGTGGCACTAGGGGTTAATGAGTTAATCCAATTAATAGATTACATAATTTTAACATATTCAGGTTTTACATAATTATCTCTTTCATGATATCCATACACTATAGTATCAAGCAATTGGTTTTCGCTACTGTATAATGTCAGTACCTTCCTCCGTAAATTTATCTCTGCTGCTAGTTCTGACCCTTGGCAGAGGTTGCGGTTGATCATCAGGTTGTGGTTGAGCTGATTGAATATGGCCAGCAATATCAACAGGTTATGTTTAAAGAGCTTTCTGTGTTGCTTTAGCGGCTTTAACAATTTTCTTTGTTGGTACGACAATTGGTTTAAAAATTTGTTCTGTACCTTCTGCAAAATTCCTTCCAAGACTCCTGACCGATAGATATTTTTTAATTGCCTCTAGTTGCTCTCAGGCTAATCTAGCTGTATTACTATTATTATTACTATAATACTGATTTAATTATAGCAGCACAGGTGGACGACCAAAATTGAGTGACTGAATGAGTAAACAAAACACACATAAAAAATGAAAATACACGCATCAGGAATAAAGTAACAAAATGAGCTAACCCTAATTTAGAGAAATCTCATGGTCAGTTAGAGGCTTTGGTTTGACATTATTGACTTTATAGTTTCATTTTCGTAGGAACCTTTATTTTTGACAAATAATGTCTCAAGTGAATGGTCTGTCCACCTCCTCTGCTGCTCTTCTATATGTTGGTGAGCACAGAAATTGTCTATTATTAATGCTCTCTTTCGCTTTTCAAACTGGAAGCGGTGATCTTGCTTGCAAAACTATATGGTAAAGATATCACATCATTGAGCTATTTGACTTGCATTTATAATCAATGGGGAGAGAACATGTTTTTTCAGATCTTTCTACTATTAATGGCTCGATCTTGTCGCTTTCTTACATATTTCCAGCCAAGAGCAAAGTTAATCTCTCTTTGGACTTGTTTTCCTACATGGCATTTGTTTCCTTTGAAATCCATCATCTTGTGAGGCAGACATTGCCAAAATAGCCCAGGTTCTAAAGCTTTGTATATGTCACATGGCTTGAACCTAAGATTTTTGGTACATGGTTTTAAAACAAATAATATAGCACTGTTTAAAATGATCGATAACCACCCATTTAAAGCTTTCCAAAGTTCACGTCCCAGTCTTTTTCAAAATGCTCAGCCTGTTGATGGATATAAATGCTATCTACTGGGACATCAAACCTGGCAGTACATTTTCTTTCTAATACGACAAAACTGTCCAAGTTCATACATAGTTTTGGTTTTACCAGCATTTTTCTTCCAGCCTGAATTAGTATTTGATGAAATGTATTTTTTTGCCAAATCAACAAACTTCTCACCTTTTTAAAGTTGGAGCAAAATTTCATGCTTCAGTTCAATGTTTTGGTTTGAAAGCTTTCTCTTGAAACATTACTTTCTCTCCCACGAAACAGTGTATACTTGTTAACAGAAAATAAACAGAAGAAAAAAATTCTTACTCAGCAGAATATCACCCTAATATATTTAAATGCTGATATTTATGCTCGCAAAAGGATAATCTCAGGCACTTGGCTTCTATGCTCTGACAGTTGAAGCCCTTTCATTTAGTTCTCATACCTGAGGTCTTCTTATTTTTGTTTTGTTTTGTGATTAGTAACATCTCTTCTTTTGGTCTTGCAGAAAAATTAGCTTCTATTGTTTTAATTTATTTTCAAAATCCTTGTGAATACTGGTAAAAAGAACCAAAGATAGCTAAATATAAAGAAGAATTGGCACACTTCAAAGAATCAAAAGTCAGTTTCCATGGTAGGCTTGCTTTTGCAACAAAATTCCTGCCAATAAGTTCAAACAATGAGTTTATTTCACACTACCAGTTGTGTCTATTCACCACCCGAGCATCTATTTATTTGCCATTTGGAATTAAAATTCTAGTACAAACTTTCATCAATGTCTGCAGGGTAAAGAGTATACACAACATCAACTTGCTTTAAAAATACTCTTTGTAACCAATGCTAGTGAAAGGATTGCCATTTTTACTCACAATGAATGTACATGAACATATATTTTCAAATGAATTAAATGATCTTTATTTACAAGATACTGCCTTATAGTTAACCTGGATCTTAGCTATTTCGCACTTTACCCATGTCATGCATCAATGGCAGGTACATTAACGCATTAGGTAGATATTTCTCTCTCACATGTGATTTTGTTGGATTCAGTTTTCAGTGATAACATATTTAAACATTTGAGTACAATCAAATACAATTCATTTCTCTATATCCATATCATTCAACGAGTTATGTGTTGTTGTCATAATGGATGCATACACTATGCACGATAAACAGAATTCTTGAATATCTTTTTTCTTTAATAAATTGCTTATGATAAATAGGAATAAATTAATAATAATAATAGGTTAGTTTCTTTCATTTTATTATCAATTAAGCATTTAGTTTAATTTATTGCAACACCCAGTAAAATTAAGTGCAAGAGATGGGAATAAATATCAAGTCCATCTTTAAAATTATTCTACCAGTTTTTATTAACCCTGATACATTGGGACCCAGTTATGTCAACAATTTGATTACACCCCCCAGCATAATCAAAATAACCAGGTTAGAGAGAAAAGAAAGAGAGAGAGAGAGAGAGAGAGAGAGAGAGAGAGAGAGAGAGAGAGAGAGAGAGAGAAATTGTTAAACTACTGATGAAACATTACCATGAAAAGCTAAATTTTGCATTCTAAAGATCATTATCCCAGTTGCACCCCCTTTCCCTGCACCAGAAAAAAAATCTCCACCCACAGACAGAACAGCATTACCTTTGCAGTAAGCATAAGGTTGTCTTTCCCTGGCATCAACTTTTGGGCACTGATGAGAGTCTTCAGAGAGGGACACATTTTCCTGAGACCAGGCTTTGGTGCTGGCATCACTCCAAGTGTCTGCAAATTATCGGTGAAGATTTTTTTCTTTCAGTAATCACCAATAAATCGTGCTACAAACTAACAATGTATGAGTTAATGATTTTTGATATATATATATATATAGATAGATAGATATAAAACCATAACCAATAGAGAATATTTAGCTGTGGAAATATTGTTTTCATTTTATGTTGTTCAATGTAAACATTTTATTAGTTATTGGATAAATAACTTGGTTAAAACATTGCTCAAGACATGTGCTGCTTGTTTCTTAACAAGGTATCTATTCTTGATAAAGCAAGAAACACTAGGATACACAAAATTATGGCAATGTAATTCTGGTTTTCACAGCTTTCAATCACTGCAAGATAAATTGCAAAAACACAAATGTGTTATCCCTTCTTAAAAAATCTTATTTGACAAATTTTATATTTAAAATAACAAAATTTACTAGCTTTTTTTCTAACCGTGGAATTTTTGGACAACCATAAATCCTGTTCTTTGTATCTAGGCTGGACTGTATTCCCTTGCATAGCTGAAGTATCCAACTCTGGCCAGTCAAATGACTTGAACATGGAATTAAAACGGTCATCATGAAAATCATCTTCATCCTCTTCCTCATGTTGCAGATTTCCTGCACCTACTGAGGGATTTTCGTTCATAGTGGAATCTTTCACTCCAAGACTCTCCAGATTTGATTTTTGGCCCTGTATCTGAGAAAGTCTTGCCATTTCCATTTTCTTGTCAATTCGTCTTTGAAGTTCCTTGGCCTTAACTACAAAAACATCTGAACTCATGGATGTTCCACTTGGCGAAATACTGGTATTCTTTGCTGATGAATCTGCTAAAACAGGAGAAAGGAACACTTTACTTCTCTGTGACCCAATTTTATTTCCCAATTTAACTGCCACATCATTCTGGTTACATGTAATAGATCCAAGTTCACTGTCTCCTCTGACATCATCTTGTTTATCAACACCTCTTACCTTCATACCTATTCCATGTTCTGATAGCTTGTCATCTCCTTTAACATCGTCCTGTTTTTTGTCATCACCTCTTGTAGCAGTAACTATTCCATTTTCTGATATATTTTGTCCAAAGCAGTTTAGGTCATTGTCATCTTCCTGTTCCTTTGCGGAAATGTGAAGTTCTAAATTACGAAGATTTGTATCTATCTGCGGTGTGCCATTTGTAAATTTCCCTCCTGCTGGGTCATCTAATGCACTCTGTAACAAAAGATAAACAGTTTATTCATCCGGACAAAACTTTCTGCATTATATATCCTTAAGGTTTAACAGGTTTTAGTTGATTCAGCTTTGTAAACAAAAATTCCTCGAATGAACTTATGCACTCACTACTGGCTGAAAATAATTTCGCAGGTATTAATAATTTTCTTGTGTACCCTCCTTTAGTTCTAAGTATAAACTCCATCTCAGATATTCTTGCGAAACTGACATCCTAATTTTGTAATATGTTTTTTCTTAATATCCTCAAGTTAACATTTTTACAAGAGCGGTAAAAAAAACTCTTGAGACCTTGTTCCTGAACCTGATATTATCTCAACAGATATCAATGAATTCATCTGAGAAACCATACAATATATCTAAATGATATTAAGTTTGGTTAAATCCATAAGGATCATTATTATCTAAATGATATTAAGTTTGATCATTATTATCTTTTCTAAATACCTAAGTTACTAAACTGGCATCATTCAATATATTACTCAGCTCTATGTACAATTTGGGTTTTGATAAAAAAAAATCCATTCATATTTGTTTGTATTATTACGCATAAGCCGTTAATGACAAACTAACCTTTGACCCTGAAATCAATTTCAGAGTGCTATAAACTTGCTTATTTACTGAAAGGCAACTAAATAAAACATCTGGTAAAAATTCATTTCCATATGGATATCATTGTGTTTTTATGCTCAGTAAAGTATAAAATGTAAACACTGACCTTGGACTGGACTCCACTGTGTTAAGTCTAGTTTTCAAATCCATTCACAAATTTATAGGATAGTTTGTTGTCAGATATGCAATATTTTCATTTAGGACAAAAGAAAAGTCATAGCAGATCATTTGTTAGTGTTGGTTTGGTGAATTATGGCAAAGCAAAACATGCACATTATTTAGTGTCAAGGCAACTGGAGAAAAGTGCCTTGCCCAAGAGATCACCACAAGGCTGGTCTGATGATAAGATTTGGACCAGCAATCATTTGGTCATAAGTCCAACTTTCTAATCACTAAGCCAACCCAACGTATACCCATAATCTAAAAGTCATGGCTATAGATACCTGTCGAGGTCATCTTGGTATATTTTTAAAAAGGGCTCTTTGTTCCCATTTCCTCAGCATGATATCACCAATAATTTTGTTAAAGTGCATTTAAAATCAACCAACAAACCAACTAGACCAATTAAATATTGCAAAAGATGTTTTAGTGAAAACATCAAACCACCATTCATCACGAGAAGTGAGGTTAGAGGTCAAATCACTTTCATTTTAATTGACAACAGAGTACATACTGTTAGAGTGGTTGGCTTCCGTTAGTCTCGAGAGACGATGGAAATGCGCCCATGAAAGGAGTCCTAGTTTGTTGCTGTGCAGCATCTTCTGTGACTATAAAGTCCCACACGGGAGTGGCAATCCTTGCTGCAGTTGCTACACTTGAAGTATGAATTAGGTCTTGGTTGGAACTGCATCCTCTTCCTCTGAGATCTTTTCTCATCAGCGAGCTGTTGTAACTTTTCCTCGCTGGCTTTCAGACCTGTGTACAGAGCATGTCGCCAGCTGGACTTATCGAGGGCAAGCTCTTCCCAGGTGTTGACCTCTATTCCAAGAGCTTTCATATCCTGCTTGTAGACATCCTTGAAGCGAAGATGTGGCCGTCCTATTGATCTTCTGCCTGAAGCAAGCTTAGAGTAGAGAAGGTCTTTGGGGATCCGTCCATCATCCATTCGATGCACATGGCCCAGCCATCTGATGCGACGTTGGCGGAGGAGTGTGACCATGTTGGAAATTTTGGCCTGTTGAAGCACCTCGTTGTTTGTCACACGATCGCTCCAGGTGATCCCAAGTATGTGACAGAGACAACGCATGTGAAAGGCGCTTAATCCTTTCTCCTGAGAGGCATACCAGGTCCAAGTTTCGCTGGCATACAGAAGAGTGCTAAGCACAAAGGCACGGTACACGGTGATCTTAGTGTTTAATGTCAGCTTGTTGTTGTTCCACACTCTCTGCGACAATCTAGAGAGAGTTATTGACACCTTACCAATCCGCTTGTTGAGCTCGGCATCGAGTGAGAGGTTGTTGGTGATGGTAGAGCCAAGGTAAGTGAACTCACTGACTACTTCTAGTTTGTAGTTGTTAATGGTTATGCTGGGAGGGTCTGCGTCCTGAGCCATCACGTTGGTTTTCTTTAGGCTGATGGTCAGCCCGAATTCATCACATGCTTTAGCAAAGCGGTCCATCAGGCATAGTAGTTCAGCTTCTGTGTGAGTGACTATAGCAGCATCATCTGCAAAGAGCATGTCCCTAATGGTTGCTTTCCTTACTTTGCTCATTGCCTTCAGTTGTGCCAGGTTGAACAGTCTGCCGTCTGAACGCATGTGCAGGTAGATCCCTTCTGTGGACGTCCTAAAGGCGTACTTAAGCAGGACAGCGAAGAAGATGCCAAAGAGCGTGGGGGCAAGGACACAGCCTTGTTTCACTCCGCTGTGGATATTGAATGGTTCGGACGATGAGCCATCATACTGCACTGTGCCTTTCATGTCTTCATGGAAGGACTGGACCATGCTTAACAGCTTTGGAGGGCATCCAATCTTCGTCAGGATTTTGAAGAGTCCATCTCTGCTGACCAGATCAAATGCTTTGGTGAGGTCTATAAAAGCCAGGAAGAAGGGTCTGTGTTGTTCCCTGCATTTCTCCTGCAGTTGCCTGATGGAGAAGATCATGTCGATTGTGGACCTCTCTGCACGGAACCCACACTGAGACTCTGGATACACTCTGTCGGCAAGCGTCTACACACTGAGACTCTGGATACACTCTGTCGGCAAGCGTCTACAGTCTGTTCAGGATGACTCTAGCGAAGACTTTACCCATGATGATGAGAAGTGATATGCCCCTGTAGTTGTTGCAGTCACTTCTGTCGCCCTTGTTCTTATACAAGGTTATGATGTTGGCGTCTCTCATGTCCTGAGGCACTGCACCTTCATCCCAGCACTGGCAGAGAAGATCATAAAGGTGTGTGAACAGCACACTGCCGCCACATTTGATGACTTCTGCTGGGATACTATCCTTTCCTGGGGCTTTACCTGTGGTCAGTTTCTCTAATGCCAGCTTTAGTTCTGTCTCAGTAGGTTTCTCATCTAGTTTGGTCAAACAAGGGAGGTTTTCAATGGCGTTAAGAGTATTTAAGTGACAACTCCATACTGATACAACCTTCTAATGAGAAAATGCAGTCAAAGATTTTCAAGAAAACCAAATGGGAAGATAATTAGCAGCTTAGGTTAGTATCATTCTAATATAGGACCTGCTACATTTTGCAATAATTGTTTTAATGAAAATCCCATGTCATTATGACCCTCCATTCCAGATAAATAGTCTTACCAAAATTATCACAATGTCCCATGAAACAGCCATATTGGAAGATGTTACATAATAATATTTTCATTGGGACAAATTAATAAGAAATGTTTCAGTGGAAAATAGCAATGTGTTGAGATCACTGCCGCTATTGCAGCCATTTGGAAGGCATCATTTTCAGTATAATGTGACTGGGTGTGGCATGATGCTACATGTCTGTGGCATGATGCCCCAGTTATAAACATTACTATAAAATGCCATACTGCAGACATAATAGTGACATTACTCGAAAATTGTGAAAGCTACATTAAAATCCAAATCACACACATGCATACAAAAGAATGGAGTAATGAAAATATATCCATTCTGAAGGAATAGCAATAGCACATCTATTCTCAAGGAGTAGCAATAATACGTGCAAAGGAAGTAGCGGTGATAATACAGGAAGTAGCAGTGATAATACATTCATTCTGAGGGAGTAAAGACAATGCATTCAGTCAAAGGAGTAGCAAGAATACATCCATTCCAAAGGACAGCTATAATAATTCCAATGGAATGAATAGTGATATACCTCCATTGTAATGGAATAGCAATAATATGCCCAAAAGGAATAGCAATAATATGCCCAAAAGAAGGAATAGCAATATGCCCAAAAGAAGGAATAGCAATATGCCCAAAAGAAGGAATAGCAATATGCCTAAAAGAAGGAATAGCAATATGTCCAAAAAAAGAAATAGCAATATGCCCAAAAGGAATAGCGATATGCCCAAAAGGAATAGCAATAATATGCCCCCAAAAAGGAATAGTGATATGCCCAAAAGGAATAGCAATAATATGCCCAAAAGAAAGAATAGTGATAATATGCCCAAAATAGCAATATGCCCCAAAAAAGAATAGTGATAGTATGTCTAAAAGGAATAGTGATATGCCCAGAAAAAGGAATAGTGATAATATGCCCAAAAGAATAGTGACGATATGCCAAAAAGAAGGAATAGTGATAATATGCCCAAAAGAAGGAGCAGAGATAATAACTAAAGGATAACACTTTCATTGTTTTCAAAAAGACCTCATGATGAAACTGTGCCAAGTTTCATGACTCCCCTACCTGAAGTTTGGAGTAGTGGTGATAGCAAACTTAAACAAATGGCAAAATTCTACTTAAAGAAAGTTCATCTCGTAAGCACTTCTGGTGGTTGAACAGTAAAACTAAGAAAATTTCCAATAGAAACCAAAATTAGAGCAAAGTTATTGAGCAAATGTTTTTCCTTTTTAAATGATTTAATTGTGAATTACCATTCTAGGATTTTGACTTTTCACCAAAGTCAGCAATTGTTTTATTGAAGAACATTTTTTTTTCAAATTAATCAGCTAATTTTAAATGCAAGCTCCTTCACAATGTCAGTATATTTTGCAACTTGTGGATTTCATATATATATATATATTGATGAATTATTACATAGAGCAGTTTTCAGTCATCACAAGAATGCATACAAATGACGTCAAATGATATCTGCATCAAATCATTGCAATATATCTATATCCATACATAGAATGTGGTCCAGAGATAGGCACTTCTCATTTCGGTATATGGGTGTCAAGTTTTAATAATACTTTTATGTATATATTTTGAAGTTGCAAAACTGAATCCACTGGGTTTGCATATTTAGCTGTTAATATGTTTTCCTAGAAGGCTGACTCCCTTATCTCCAGTCCTTTGACCTCGTGCCATCCTCTTCTGGGAACAAGCACATGACCAAATGGATTACAATGCTGATGTGTCACAACTAGCCAGTGAGTGCCATAACTTGCAGCACATGTTTAATTCCTACTTGGAATGAATTAGAACTCTCCATTTTGTTTCTGTGTCAATGTTTTGTGTCAATGTATCTATCTTTGTATCATCTGAGTTCAAAACCAATTAGATATAATATTACATAAGTTCAAACTGTACTATTATTACACAGCCATAGAAACTTTTAAAATTCTTTGCTGTTTATTGTTTGTCTTGTGTTTTCTAACTGACCTGGACAAAGTCTTAATGACACAAAAATGTTTGGCTAGTTGTCAGTTTGCTGCATCTATCTTGATTAAGCTTTACTGTATGCACAATCCCTTGCTAGATTCAGTACACTTTAAAGGACCACTATTTGCCATATGAATTGTAATCTTTTATTACATTGTTTTACAGATATAAGATAGGTAAAGGAAGATAACTCTCCCCCATCCACACAGTAATTGCAAAAACACACACACACACACCACTGCATGTGAACAAATGTTTCTGCCTAACAAAATTTGAGATGGCACACACTTAAGCTCTGGCAGGTATCAAGTTATATTTCAGTTGATGACCATATTTATTCTTGTACTACTTTCACATTGTAAATTTAGATTCCAGTTTGAAGTACATCAGAAACTTTCACATAAAAGATTATTGGGGGGGACATTTACTCTATTTTAAGATTCTTTTATTATAATTTATGGCTCAGAAACTGATTCCGAATTTTGTAAATACTCTTAAATAGGTTTTCAAAAATTGTTTCTTTGCTGTTGTTGTGCCCACATGACTTGTGCAAGTGAGATAGCTTTAAGTCTGCCTGCTAAAAACACATTTCCCAAATCTGAAAACTTTGATATTAGTAGGGAAAATACACTCTAGAGATATATGCGTAAATGGCTGACCACTCTGGTGGAAAAACAATGAAAACTGTTTTCCTGAATGAAGAGCAGTTATCTGCATATATGTTTATAAATGGTCAACATGTGATCTCATCTACAAATAGGTATATTAATAGACATAATGTGACCTTTTCTGCAAATAGATTTAACAATGGACTTCAAGTGACCTCATCTGCAAACAGGAATATTTATGGATATCATGTATCCATATCTGCAAATAGGTACATTAACAGACATCATATGACCTCATCTGCAAATGGGAATATTTAGATATCATGTGATCTCATCTGCAAATGGGAATATTTGTAGATATCATGTGACCTCATCTACAAATAGGAATATTTATGGATATCATGTAATCTTATCTGCAAAAAGTTATTTTAATGGACATTTTTATTACCTTTTCTGCATTTTTTGTTCTCTTTGAAAATAGATTTTCCAAACTCTCATATGGTACTTTCCTCTTTACACCAGCAGTTTGCTTAAAACAAACTGGTTCTTTATCTTTCACATTAACTACAGTTTTACTGGAGATCTTGTTATTACTTTGTGAACATATGCTGACATCCGCTTCAACACTTGTCTCATGTTTTGATTTGTGCCCAAGATACTGGTTGTGATAGTTTGTATATCTTTCATTCGTAATTCCTGACCATGATTGATTCAGTGAAATGTTACTAATGGTAGTTAAACTTTGAGCATTAGTACCTACAACAGAAAAATCCATTTGGGAAATTTCTCCTCTTTTATAGCTGAATTCAGATCCACTAATTGTGCTGGCATCTTCATTCACAACTTTTGATGGCTTTGATATTTTCATACAGGTGTCAGTAAAATGCCAAGGCTGTAATCTACCAGCATCATCATCACTCCTAAATGCTTGAGACAATGCTGCTTCCCCATTAGTATTTTCAAGTTTAGTGCTGTCTTTGCTGGTGTCTGAACTTAATAGATTATCCCCCTCATTGGTAGACTTCAAAGCCAGGCTTAGCTGTTTCTGTTTATAAAACAGTTCTAAAACAATTTTCTGCCTCTGTCGTAGGTTTTGAATAGAGGTGCGAAGACGAAACCTTTTATCCAAACTTTTATTTGATGTTCGCACATCTCGTGACAGCTGTTCAAGTTCAGACTTGTGCCACTCCTTCAACTTTATCAGGATATCATTGATGCATGTCAGCCTTTTTCTCATTTTTTCTGTAAATAAGTTGGTAAAATAATAATTCCACAAAGAGTAGACAAAAGCATGGATGTGTGTAAACAGTAATTATATATTCTTGGTGATATCATTTAAACTGGCTGAAAAAAAAGAACTTCAGTAAATTTAAATTTTAAGCAAAATTAAATTTTACAGACATTATTGGGTGTAAAAAATTTTGGTGAAATTAGCAAAAACTGATCCTAAGGAAACTAATTATTTTCATTATGTAAATAAACAGATTTCAGCATGGCTTCGTCAGAATATCTTAGAGTTTTTGGTTAAATATGCATTCAAAATTAACCTTCTCTGTTTAAGGTACAAATACAACAAAGTAAAAATAAAAATAGATCCAAAAATTATGGTTGCTACCTACAGCAACTATTGCGTGTGTGGAGAACTAAAAGCAAGCAGACTATTCACTACATTTTCAAATGCAATAAGACCTGACTGCTCTAAAATGGATGATGTATTGTGGTGTGTACAACATGCCATTTTTTAAACCAAATATTCTTATTTTCAAGTAAGATTGCAAATTTTACAGAACATGCCATATTAACTCTATGTGAAATATCAAATTCATCACATTGTTAAATTAGGGCTGTTACTTTAAAACATATACCCCCAGGGGGAAGGCACTTACAAAATCAACCAACCCACAACAGAAGCAGTTTAAAAAAATTATGATCCACCGTCAGATGTTTTAATAAAAAAACACTGCCCCCTACAGAAGTATATTTATTTTTATATAATTTCTGGCTATGGGTGAGTGGGTGGTAGAAGCGATTTTAATATTGGGTTGCAGACAGAAGCGATTTAAATGACAGCTAGCTGGAGGTAATCTACTGAATTCATACAGATCATATAATCTACTGCATATTTTTATTTGTACTCATTCATTATAAGCAATCTTTTGTCTTTTTGTTTGTCTGTCAGCCAAGCGTGTCTCTGATACTGTGAAATTTCAAATTTTCTTGGTGTCTTCTTATTTGTAGATGTCATTGATTAGTCCCTTAACAACTAATTTAATGTCCATGAATATAGATTTTACATTAGGGATTTATATTCTATTACATAAATCATGAATTTGTATCCTTACTAAACTGTGTGTTTACTAAAATGATCACTATGTTCTACTATTTTACTTTTGTCTCAGGCATGCAGCTTTTAATGAGAATAATAGTTTATTTTTGTATTGCTTTAAATGGGTGGTCAGATGCTATGAATCCTTTATTTTTTAAATAAATGTTTTGGTAGACTTATAATAAATGATTTGTCAGAAAAAAAATCATTAATGCATGTGAAAGTGATGTTGCATTATTTCTGCCTACTTTTACACTATATCATTTCTTGTAAGGGATCATCCATAAAGGAGGTCTGCAAAGATGGGAGTAGGGGGTGTTCAAATGTGGACAAGGAGGAGGGGGTTTCAATGAACATGCGGACATCTGCATGCTAGTACTTTTTGGTTTGATATTCTGTGTTGAACAGCTTCTTTATTCCTACTGCATGCATTTCGTATGTTTTGCGGATATCTTTTATGGGTTATACCTAAGTAAAAATTATTAATCTCAATTTGTACCATTTGTGCCACACAATATATATGAATGGGTTGGCATTAATACATAGGTCTAGCCCCCAGAGCCTGAGGTTGATTACATGGCCAACATATTAGCCCTGCTAGTTGGGGATGTCTGCAGCTGGGGTAAGCCACCTGCAAACAAAAGTGGACAAGGGGAGAGGAGTGTAGGAAAACAGGTATTATCTGCAGACGTCCTTTATGGACAATCACTAAGAACATATATTTCAGTTACTAATGTCTTATTTTTATGCTTTGTTGCAAGACAAATATAAAGTTTTTAAAAAAAAAGAAATATAGCAAGTCAAATATTTTTATATCATAAATTATATTTTTAAAAATGGATGAAAGTCAAGGAATCGTTTTTTTCTAAGAGTATTCATAAAATCAGTGTCATTGCAGTTAACTACTAGTGATAATGCATATCAATGTCAAATGCAATGGGGAGACTAAATCCAAGATAGTTCGAATGTATTCTTTTCTTGGATTCCATGTTTCTGCACAAAATTTAAAATTAAAGACTCACTGTACAAATTCAGTTCCCAATGTAAACCTGCACATTAATATTAAAATTCAATAACTTTTTGAGTGCTCATGATCACATTTGTGTCAGTATAGACACATCTATGAAGACAGCTTTTGTGAAAAGAAAACCATAACAGCTGCACCATTTTCTGGATTGACACAAATTTGTAATGTGTGCTTGTATGCTTTCAATACTACACAGATAAGTCAGCTGCTGATTTCAGTAACAAGTCTTCCAAACTCAGGTCTGTAAAGTGACAGAAATTATGTTAAGAAAACAATGTCTCTGATTTTTATCAGTTACATGTAGGGCAAGCTCTCGAAAGATTCTTTTCACTAAAATTTTACTTTCATTATCAACCAGTCAGGTACAGTCAAACTATGTATACTCTATTTTATTTTCATTGATTTATAGTATGGTTCTTATTCTTTCATATCTGTAGTAATGCTAGTCCTTCTACAACTCTCAATGGTTGTATGCCTTTTTCGACCATTCTGATTTGACACACTGTAAGATAATGTTCAAGTGATTGAAATACCATGGGATAACCAGACATAAAATCAAATAAAATGGTCAAGTAATCTACCATGCATGGATGCAGCCAGGATTTCATCAAAGTTTTGTGTATTTGTGTGTGTGTGATCTCCAATGAGGAAGTGGTGGCAGAAAGAATAGCCATTGTTAAATATCTCCCTAACACTTATATATGTCACTCTTTCTTACTGTTCCACTCTGTTAAGGCTCTACTAAAATCAAAATACTCAAAGAGATGTCATCTCTGGTTGTATATCGATTATTACTGTGATGTCATTAGGCATGGTCACATGACTGCTGTGGGGTCTTGGTTGGTATGGCAGAAGACTATAGGCTTACTCTATATTTGACAGCTAATTATGATGATGTCAAAAGAACTAAATTTTTTCTAACAATTTAGTTGGGTCAGATTACATGTATATACTTAATTCATAGTCAATGAATAGGCTCTAAAATGGATGTGTTTATTTTGGAGCCATGTTTCTCCATCACATTCAAGATCTGAAAAGACCAAAAGTGAAATTTATTTAATTTAATGTGAGACTTTAATGCCAGAACTCATAGATTCAGTGATTTTTGGGTTAAAAAAAAAATTCTTCCCAAACAACTCAATTTGGTGCAGATTATATTGTTTTTTAATGATAATGAGAATAATTGACATGTAGAAATTGCAAAAGAAACAAACAATGTCAGATCAGGAAATTGATACCTCTTGGGAAAAACCAATAGGACTATGCAGAAATAATGATAATATTATTGAAATGGAATATGTTGTTACAATATGAGTGCCGGTTCTACAACTGAGCAAAATACATCTTGTGCAACTATTCTGTTGTTTCTAACATCAATGTAATATGGCAACAATTTTGCACACATGAAGCTGACCCACTTTATACTTTAGTCTCTTGCTAAATAGTATTAGATTTTATAACAAAACTATGCACATTTTACTTTTATCACACCTTTAATACAGGATCACAAATATTTGGATTGTAAGAAAATAGAAGTTACAATTTTATTAAAAGTATTGGTACCAGTAAAACTAAAGGAGATGGTAAAAAAGAATCAGGATGAAACAGATTATTAGTGTAGTAAAGAATCCATATATCAGAATGACATTAAGTATCTCTTCTTCATCAATTTCATCATTAGTTAATCTCACTGCTTGAAAATGTCATTTACTAGATAATAGTAATCCAATTTGTAATACAAATCCCAAATGATGGCTTGGAACTAAGTGCCAAAAGGTCTGCTGAAAATATCATCATCCTCATGATATACATAGGAATAACCAAACACAAACAGGACAAATTTTATCCATCATGCTTCGAGTTTACACAGTTCAGTCAGTTTGTTATGCTTAATGTCATTTAATTATTGCACATAGAGACCATGTAATTCATTTAATATTACATCTGTATGTGAAAGTTAGTCTCATTATTCTTTTGTTGTCATATTGGTTCTGGCAACTATAGATTAACACACATTTAATTATGTTGTATGGCGGTTCTCTGATGTACGCTATGAGCATTATTATGTTGATTGTTTCTGAATATGATCCTCCTGCTCTGTGTAAGAATATTATTCTGTGCTGAGAACTCCATTTCACTGTCTGCTGTCTGAAGTGCATATGCATAACTAGCCTGAACAAGTTACTGTTCTTTATGGTTATACAATTTTCAACATCTCACAGGTATGGCACTGCTACACTGCTACTGGCAGCGTGAAATGAAAAACATCACGAAATGCACTTTTAAAGTTAAAAGTTGAATAAAAATTGCATAATGCGCAAAGCACATTTTATATCTGTAACATTGACATACTTTGTGGAATGCGTATTACTGCTTTAAAAGTACACAAATTCGTACAAATTAGGTGCACTCGAGGGTACTGGCATAATTTTTCTGAACCGACTTTTTATTCGCCTTAAATTGTTAGGCGGGGGTTAGATGCGATTTTAAATATATATTAATTTTTTTTTCTTCTGACAACCGCAACAGCGATTTCTCATTTTGTTAACACAGAAATGATATTCTTAATCAACCTTCCACTGTCAGAACCAAAACAGTTTGAAACACAACCTCATACAGAAGCTTTTATGAAGTGCCGTCCCGAGGGGGGATATATGTTGTTCTGGAACAGCCCTTATTTACAAGACTTGTCCAAGAACAGAAAAAAATACTTAGAAACCCAGGTTGTTCATTGACTGCTTATGCTAATGAACTCATTTCATTTCAAATCCGCCTTGGATGTGGGAGATCGTGGGTTTGATCCCCGGTTGAGTCATACCAAGACTTACAAAAATGGTACTAATAGGCCTTGCTTGGCGCTCAGCATTAAGAGTGAGTTTTAGGACCCGTCGGCCTGGTGTCTGGATAATGTGACTGGGTAAGACATCCTGCTACATGTCTGTGGCATAATGCCCCAGTTCTAGATCTCACTCTAAACAGCCACACTGCAGACATTGTAGCGAAATGACTGAAATATTGCTAAAGCTACATTAAAAATCACAATCACATCATATCATTTCAAATCAGAGTGTAACTCTGTGAGACAATCAGAAATACATGTACATATTACTGGTATTTTGTAACTGTTTGATGACCAGAAATACATATACATGCTACCAGTAATTTGTAGATGTATGCTCCGTGCATTGACCAGAAGTACTTGTACATACTACCAGTAATTTTGTGCTCTACTTTGTCATATATTAAAGCTGTACAAAATACCAAACTATAGTGGAATAAATATGATTATGATGTCCATAGATGGTCAATATTTGACAACTGTAAATCAAATACAACTTCTTCCTCAGTTATTAGTTTCTCAATTCATGTTATGTGCAAACTCATACAAAAATAACAAGAGAAAAATGTGAAGTCAACAAGCTTTGTAAAATTAAACAAAATAATTTATTTCCTTAGAAAACAATGTAAAAATAGAAAAGGGAACTTAGTTTATTAAAATAATCCAAAAATTAGCCTTAGAATTGAAAATAAGAAGTCCTAACATTAAACAGTTCTAATTAAATAGGTTTAAATCTTAATGAAAATTCACTAAAAACATTAGTCTTCATGCAATAGGTCACATCGTTACTTACTACAAGACATTTATTACTCATGACAATGTAGCACCAATTAAGAACCAATAATAAAAACAAAAAAAATGTACACATGTGTAACATGTGGGCCCACATGACCTTGGAAATAGCCAACCATTATCACTCTATGTTTAGAAACTATTTGAATCAGAGGGAGCTAAAAATAATGCTAATGTAACACGTTTTGCATTCTATACAAACAGAAATTACTAGAAAAAAATCAAATCCCATGAAATAATCATTACAATAAAATGTAATGAAACAAAAAAAAAAAATAAAACAAATTTTAAAACTTACAATTTAATTACATATACAAGACAACTGCATTTAAATGTAATTTTTGTAATTCAAACTGTTGTTTCATTTAGAGGCATCTTTTTTCTAACTATGGTAATGTTGACATGGATCAATAAAGAAAATAATAAGTTAAGTAATGAACATGGCAAATACTTATTTTCTTTGCAAAGTAAAGTTAGTTCTTAGTTTTATTTCTGATCTTAAATCACGGAATCTAAATATTTTTTGGTGACTATTGTTATGTATATTTTAATTTGTGTTACTTGTTATTTTATAATTCATTATATCTATGGGTAACATAAAATTGTCTAGCTAACTTTGTCCAAGTTCAGAGACAGTTTTGTAAACAACACTTTACTTTATTCTGATGAAGGATAAATATTATTATTATTATTATCTTAAACTGAGTCAAGGACATTGTGTTTACTATGTTCTTTATTACAATTTTAGTAACAAAACTTCTAATTATAACTAAGATTTTATCTTGTAAACTTTTGGAACCTTATAGAATAAATTTTTTCATTAGGTAATATATTTTTGGAGAAAATGATAATTGTGACCTAGATCTATAAACTCTTGTTTACAGATAAAAGCATTTACTCTTGCAAAAATGTCTGAAGCAGAAATCAGTCTTATTGTTGTGTCCTGTATTTCATTTAGGCTGAAATTTATTAAAAATTATTTATTATTAGAAATACAAAGTGTTTATTTAAAATAATATTCTTGTAAATAGAGACTTAGATTCATAATGAATTTCAAATAAGGATATATTCTTGGATATTATTATTGTGATTCAACATAAGACTATTAGTACATCATTACTATTCAGGCCATCACAGGCACATCAAAACTTTCAGCATTGGATTTATTTTAGAATACCACTATAGTCTAGTCAGGAGCTTTAACCATTAGAACTTATGTTAGAAATTCTAGGATTATTTGGAATTTAATATGCATTATACATTATTTATTTCTATGAAATACTATAAAGCTATCACTGTTTCACTGACTTTGTGATCATTAGAATGTAATTACTTGAATTATGATGCACTGTGTAGGTAAATTCAAGTTTGGAAACTGAGATTTATTTTAACACTGATATGATTATGTGTTCGACATTTATGTGGAGTATAAGCCAGCCAGAATTTATTTAGATGTCTGACATAGCTATTTTCATTTTTGTTAACAAGTTTCTTCATTGAATACAGATAAAAAACTACATGTACTGCACAGAGTGGAAACTGATACACTCAACAAAAATGTATTCCATTGTCAGTTGTAAGGGTAGACAACTCTGGTTGTTAAACCAAGAGATGTGCTCAATTACCTGTAGTTAAACTATCTGAACATTCTTTGGAGTTTTCAATGGCTGAAGCAAGTTCAGAATGCAGCTTTAAAATCCTTGCAACAATTTTCTGTTCTCTTTCCTGAAAAAATAAAATGTGACCATTATAGACAGGTCAAAAGATATTTTGTTACATTTGTAGTAGGGACATTTTATATGATTCAACTGTTTTCCAATGTTCTGGTCTTGTACACAGCCATATTGGATAGAATCCTCATTATTCATTTGGTTCAACAGGTCAGGGACTATATAGTAAGTGAGAACAACAGGCATTTGTGTTCATGCAAATTAATTAAATGATTATTTACTGGACTTATAATTAGTTTTAGATTTTGAAATTGATATTAGAGACAAGATATATTGATTTTTTAAAACTAGCAATAAAAACTTGTATTTAGTTTTAAAAGAAATAGATATTTTATAATTGAATTCTGACAATCTCTGCCAACCTTTACTTATAAACTACATTTATTTAAGATTTATATTTTGAAACAGAGGATGAAAATGAGTGCGAGTCTGATCAGATATACTATAATCATTTATGTTTTCAAACCAACTTTTGGACAACTCGTTAGTGAGATATCAAATATTTAGTTTAATAAGGAAATATATTCTGTGTATTAGAAACAATCAAGCCAGTTATATAAATATGATATCAGTATGTCTTCTAAGAAGTATGCTAGGCTGATGTATACAGAGAGCTTTTGATTTTTAATGTGGGAATTTGGAAACAGTGAATAGAAACCATTAAAGAAATATGTAGCCTAAACAGCTAATTCCCTAATGTAGCTGCCACCCACTCTACTCAGCTACAACACTTTCAAACATGTGCTAGATAATGTTTTCCATATTAGTTGCACCAAATTAACATTTTTAGAAATGTAGCAGCTGAAGTTGCATGCCCTTGTTACTTATTAAGAAACATGAATTATAGATAAGACTAAATTGAGAACTATATCATTATATTTAGCCTGAAACATTTATCCTGTGGGATAAAGTTTGAACTTTATTTGACTCGTTCACATCTATATAACTACACACACTATCTTAGGTATACAGTTTGGTTGTTGTGTTTTGCCAGTTTTGTTAATCATGATAGTTTACACTCAAAGTCAGTGTAAATCTAACTTTTAACAATCTATCTTAATGTGATTAAATGTTCAATGGGTGTTTTGCTGCTATAATGTTGTAACAGTATTCAAATTACTCCATTTGGAGTTTGACTCCAATTAATAACTCTGGAATACACCAAAACTAATCCTTCATTTTCTATTGTTATAGCTATAAAAATGTCACCTGTGGGAACAGATATAAATCTATACAAATTCTGATACCAATGTATAAGAAGAATTCTTTTACTACTTTGCAGTAATTTGTATCATGCATGCAATTATGATTTAATGAATCCTCTTGTGGATTTTTTAAAAAAAAATTCTACAAAGATGACACAAAAAAATTCCAAGATCAGAAAAGCAAATTTTCAAGTAAATTGGAGTTTCTCTGTTGCTTACCCAGTCATATTATTGATGGAATGTAAGCCTGCTACATCACGAATCCAGTCCTATTAATAGACAAAAATCATCTTCTATCTCACTTAGACTTTGGGAAATAACTCTTTCTTCCCCTTGCAACTGCCTGGTGTTGCTGTTTTTGAGCTGAGTGTTATACTAATGAGGATAGAAGCATGGGAGACTTTTTAAGTAATGCATTCTTCAAGAAAAACAATTCACTTAAGAATGTGCTTTCTACTTCTAAATATGTTCTCCAACCACATTAATGTTTGGAGAATATGTAAAAGGAGGATGGAGCATCCAACTTCTACCTACGGAATGATTGCTGGATTCATCATGTTAATGATAGCCATTCTCCTAATTACAAAAGCACAGTCTAGGGTCACTTGATATATGATTAAGAAGATAATTATTGAAATCATCTAACCTATAAAACTTCCCTGGCTAATCCAGTAAAGCTGATAGGCTATGCTGATTGTTTTAATTGGGTCTAGTGTTCATCTGGGCTGTCACCACCAGACCTACCAGATTCAAGGTTTGCATCAGCAAAGCTAAATTTCTGAGAGAAAACCTCCAAAAAGTTGACTCTGCATGCCAACAGCTTCTGCCATATCTTGGATTGAAATGTTACATTTGAACACAGGACTTGCAGAGATTGCCCACTACTACTACTACTACTAATAACAATAACAAAAAACAATAATAATAATAATAATAATAATAATAACAATAACAAAAAACAACAACAACAATAATAATAATAATAATAATAATAATAATAATAATAATAATAATAATAATAATAATGACTATATTACGCCTAATCAATAGAAGCTCTAAGCGCTTTACAGCATTTGACAACATTTCTGAGTAAGCCAAGCATGCAATCCATTACAGTGTCAAAACAAGGGCTTGAGGGACGATAACATGAGAAGAAGCTTGCATGTGCCACAACTTGCTTCTCATAGGATCTTGCATGACTGTTGCTCTCAACCTCTCCATGGGAGTGAGTGAGTGAATATCGACCCTTTGACTGCCAACAGACAGTAACCTATTTTTGGTTACAAAGTTTGGTTGTATCAAGAAGACCAGGAATTGTTTTGTGTGATAGTAGCTTTAGCAAAGTGTGTACTAAAGACTTGAATTTATTGGAATTGAGTCGTGTTAAAACCCAGGATAGATTACAATCTGGAAACAGGATGAGATCAAAATTTGCTAAAAGTCCAATGATCTTTATCATGCTCAATATCACATCTACCATGTTACAGTAATGTGTCTAATTTATAAAGCAGTAGCATTTGATAGTAAATGGGGCCAACTGTTTCTGTTTGTTTAGTTGAGGGATTGAGACACTCAGAGGGATGTTACTGATATCGCATCAGTCCCTGCAAATATGCTAGCTTCCCTCATATGCCTTGAGAGTGGAGGGCCTTCTTGCTCTTGATATTCTCTCCATATTTGAAAATTTAAACAGTTCATCTTGCAAGACTGTCCAGAAAAGAGCCAAGAGTGAAGAAGAAGACAGTACAGGCTGGGATAGAACACCCATGTTGCTTGAAAAAACTCAGGTTGGCTGGAATCTACCTGTGTAGGACCATTGATAGAGCAAGTAGACTGGTAACCTAGGACTTGTCTCATCTGAGGGGATATCAGAATCATCTTGCATTTCTGACCCCATAACTTTTGGTAGCTGAAGACCATGGGGGTCGGGGGATTTATGCAAATGCCCACAATCTCTACCTACTAATTGACAGGAAGTTCATGACCCAAGCTTCTGGGTCTGGAACTGGTGACAAAGGTGGGAGACTTGCAATTCCTGTCACACTAAACTATCCCAGTAATTGCAAGAACTCTCTTGCTGAAATCCAAGTCCTGAAGGAAATGGACTTCAATGACCTGGATCACCCAAAATTGGTCTGAGATAATATGGTGATCTATTAAGCCTGCAATTGCAAAACTGCAGGAGTAAGCTGCTTGCAGTTAGGTTGTCTTCTTGCATTGGGAAAGGTATGTCAATATCTAGAGTTAGGAGGCTTGAATGCTAAGAAACTTGATTTCTTGCTGCTTCTGTATGGTTGCCTCCTAACTTGATTAGACTGTTGTCTCCTAGCAATGGGCTAGAATTTTGTTACACGTTTGACTGAAAAAAATTAATCGTCTCTAGTCCACTTATCATTCCTCAACAGTGGTGGGGGCTGATTGTTTCAAAAAAGGCTGTGTGGGTTAAGCAGCAAGTTGGAGAAGCAGTTCCTGAGCCTCTGAACTTCTTCAATTTTTCTTCCAAAGAGTAACGGTGACCCAAACAGAGTCACCCATAAAGACTGGGTATGATGAAAAATGAGCAACATGAACTACAGACATGCATCACATCGTATCATATCTAAGATGGCCAAAGCAATCAACACAGTGGCCTTGGAATGGTGAGTTGTCTGGTAAATGACTCAGCCATCGACTCCAAGGTATGGTCATTGCCAATGAGACCAAATCTAACACTGAAGTTCCAGGTTTACTTTGGTGTGGCATAAACTCAATCCACTTTATATAACAGTGGAGTGGACATGTGAACATCTGCTCGATTTTTCTCAAGGGCCTGGAGATCAGTACTGAAAGCATCTGCAAGAGTTTTTCTATACCACTGAGTTGAGAACATCACTGGTATTTGACTTTCTGAAGAGAAAGCTTTAGAATTCCCCAGGCAGGTCAGCAATCCTACCTGACAGCCAGTCACTCATCTCCTTAATTTTAGCAGATTGCGGAAGGAACTAAAAGGACAGTGTCTCTTCCTTGTCAAACGCTACCAATGCTTTAACTTTATTGTTTTCAGTAGTGGTAGGAAGTGAAGGGCATTCTTAAGTTGCAAACAACCTATAAATTTCCTTGACCAAGGCTTTGAAGCTAAATTCAGTTTGTTCCATGGCTGGATCTGAATAATTTGTAGGAGCTTTGTCACATTCACTGTGTTTCAAATCCTGATTTAGTTCCACTTGCAACTCTTGCAAACCATACCAGGTGGCATCGATGTCTCAATTTCATCCTTTTTGAAAATGTCACAAACTCTCCCATGTGGCTAAGCAGCAAACATACATAAGTCCAGCAGGACCTGAATGTCCAGCTGGTTTTCCAGGTGTATGATCGGCCCAGATACTGGCAGAATATGAGATGCTCCAGCTATCACAGCTCAAAGATCCTGGCTGGTTGCACAGATTTCTCACTGAAATCTCTATCATGGTAAGGGTATGTTACTGGTGGTACAGCTTAACAGACATATCTGTCTCTAAGATCCCCTGTAGATCCTAGCTTGCTGCACTATTTTATCAACAAGGTCTCCATGCTAGGATAGCTGGCAACAGTGAGACTATATTATAAAATGGATCCACTGGTACAAAAATCATGCAACCAGACTTACAGGCTCGATGGCTATGCTTGAACATGTGGAGTGACTTGTACACACTGGGAAGCCTAAAATTGAGAGGACACTTCCCATGAGTTGGAAAAAGGTGTAGAGTGAGAAAGTGAAATTAAGGTAATATCTGTCATGAGATTAATAACTGTGTCATCATTTCCTGTACCAGACAAAGTAGATTTCTTCTCCATGGCTGCTTGCAAGAGACTAAACTTGGGAGGAGGGTGGCAGTATCCCCAAGATTTCAAATAGAAGCTGGCTTTGGATGTACAAAGAAAATGTCAATATTATCTTTCCTTATCTTATTTTGTCTTTCCTTCCCTTCTGATGTCTTCTGGACTAATGTAACCCAGACTTCCTCTTTCAACAAATTACACATGGTACAGACGAAGTACACTTAGTACATACAATATAAAAGTCAAGGTTGTTTTCCTTTCCTTTAAACATTTTGCATTTCATGCATTTAGCTGATATTTCTTTTGAAATGACACAAGAAGACAAAACAAACATAAATTTGCAATTTAGTATTTCACTAACTCACAAATACCACTAGATTCTATTAGAGTAAGCAAATATGTTTTGAGCTAAAATGTAAATGACAACATGAGATCAATGATAGCATGTTTTTTTGTGGTCTTAAACAGAAAAAGTACAAAAAGTTGACAAAGCGACTCAAATTTGGAAAAATTTTCTAAAAATAATGTAATCAGTATACAATCTGTATAAGAATGATTGTACAACACAATAAATCCAAATTTAAAGTTGAATGATCCAATTTTAACACTAAGATGGCTTGGACTGTTTGAGGTATAGTGTATCTGTTATCAGTACAGCAGCAAAGCTTAAAAATTAGCGACACCTGGTAGTGGCAAAGGAAGGAAATGGGCACGAGCTATTGCCCTTTGCTGATATGAGATAGACAGGAAGATATTTTCGTCTTTTAGTAAGTTAGTAAGGCTGGATTTGCATGGTATCAGGCATATATCTCTAACATTAATATGAGTGGGGAATGTATTTAAAGGAAAAATGCATTTAAGCAAATATTAAGAATAACTAAACTTTTTGCAAACTCAAGGACTGTAATCATGCCAAAATGGCGACAGTCAACCAAATGAGGACAGATGATATGTCATTATCTGTATGCTTTGCAACTAAGAGTTAGCCCTAAAATCAACAGGTGTTGGTCAAGGTACATGCAGTAAAGAAATCACTTTTCTTTTTTGACTTATCATGACTATATACTTTCATCAATAAATCCAAAAAGTTAAAGATAATGGAATACATATCTCTAAATAGAAAATAAAATCCATATAACTATTTATATTTGAAGTTGATAATGTCTTAGATACTTAAAAGCTCCTCAAAAAAATGGATAAAAGTGCACACAGCAAACTAAAGATTCTGTTCTAAAGTTTCTACCTGTACTTAGGCAAATTTTATTTTTGATTTCTGCTTGTGCTAGTAGTTACTTTATATTGCTCTGACAATTCTGTTGTCAACTTCAGAAGATGTCAATGGTTTTTGGCATATGAATCAGCACTTGGCATTTCCTTTCATTACATGGTATATTAATCATAATACCACATGGATAAACCCTGATATCAAACAGGTTTTAGCTTGGATGACCTAACCACAGCTGTAGCATATTTAATTTGCATGTAAATAAAACTGCAAAAGTTGTGTTGTTCTTGGCACAATGGACATGTTAATTAAAAAAAGGAATTGTTGACAGTGGCATTCAATGATAATGGAATATAGAGTGGCACATGTACAAGAGTAAAATCACAATCATAAGGTAATTAAACAATACAAATTACACTTGTTCTGAAAACTCTCTCTCTCTCTCATATCTAAGCATATTTTATTTAATTCCAAGTTGAAAGAAGAAAAACATGATGGAATAACTGTCTTTGTCATGGCTATTCATTTTCTAACTTGCCTATTCTAATGCACATTTAATTAACTATATTTATGTTATGCAATTGCATCTGATGCAAGTTAACTTAATACTGACAATCATGCAAATATTTTAAATTTCCTCTCAATGTGGAGGCCTGCATTTTTTCTTGCATGATCTCTTCTCCAAAAATGAAATATTATTTGTACACATTTTTTGCATTTCTGGAGATTCTCTGTTACATACAAAAAATTACATGGCATAATATGAAGTCAATTCTGAGTATAAGATGAAGACCACATTTTCTGGTCAAAAAGAATCGACTTGTGACTGCTAATATATGGTAACAAATTTTTATCCAGTGAGAAGACTATTCTTGCATGGTTCACCTTGTCACTGGAGAAATCCTGCACACAAACATAGGAAAAATGCTTATTTTAAATGGCAAATCTGATAGTTTTTGTCAATACCCGAGTTTGTTGGTCTTGGTGATAAATGTCCAAACTTTCAATGATGGTACTGCCTGAGGAAGGAATGCCATTGTTCTCCTGTGACTTCTGTTTGCTTACAGTGGAAAATGGGGTTGCAAAAAATTGAGAATCACTTTGTTGTTCAAGGAAACTGAAACATGACATCTGGCTCTGTTTGAAATTGGGCTGTACTGTATAATACACAATTGAAGATAACATTAATTCAATGAAGAATAAATTAATAATAAGGATGATAACCAATACCTCTCCTGCACTTTTACATCATATTCTCGTCCATCCTTAGTTTTCTTTATTATGAACCTCCATCTTTGGGAATTAAGTAGTTTTGAAGAAAGGTAGCTGCTTAATAGAAGTTAATTTCTGCAATAATATAAACTTAAAATGTCTGTTAAAGATGGCAACTGCTTAATACAGGTGACCTTTTAGCCTAGAATGGCTATGTTGAGCTGAGTTTTTATTCTTGGACACCAGATTTTATAAATTTATAACCATTGCAGACCATATATTGTGAACACCAATAATTTTAATTCATACATATATAAATAATGACCTCCCCTTTCCTAATCCAATCCACAAATAAAGCAGCAAGAAAACTAAAACTTCATTGTTCAAAACTGCCAGATTTTGCACCCATTAAATAACTGAATTTAAAATGTATCTGAACATTATTAATACTGTACATAAATGAACATTTAATTTTTAATGTTCTCTTTTTCTTACATATTAACTGAAAGGAATAAACCGTAATTTTCTGGGTTATGAAGGACATCATGGTGAACATAAGTGTAACATTACTATGATGCATCTGGTCTATTGCTGATACATTGGTCAACTGACCTGGGAAAAGAGACCTGTACCATGTTTTATTTAGCAGTGAAGGACCACTTTTGACTTTTACAGATTTACCCTGTTGGACGTACAACACCACAGAACAAATGGACATTAACAAATCTTAGATTTCTTTTGTCTATGAAGAAAATTTTATTTGACTACTTTGATAAAAACAATGGTTCAACTGAATTCAATATGGAATATAATTTTTAGAGAAGTGGGAGTTATAATACATATACTTCTGTAAGTACATGCACCAAGTTATGCGATAATATAACAATGTTGTAATTAAAATTACACATGTGCAGTAACCAGTGGTGTTTCCGTCAGTACATGCATCAAGTGTAATGTTACAACAATGATAATATGATAACTACACACCACTTAATATTAGATCAGAAAAAATATGACATAAGGAAGTAAATATAAATTCACCAGTTAGAAGTTTATTGACAGTGAAACTGCTACATATTTGAAATGTAAAGAAGTAACCTGCTATGTGTGATTCAAATACTTAATCTGACAGATCTATCCAAACTTACATGTCAAAACACTTTTTCTTCTTTGATCATAGGTAGGTTCTTGTGTATTCTGACATTCATCTCTGTATGTCTGTGAATATAATATAATATATATATATATATATATATATATATATATATATATATATATATATATATAATATAATATAATATAATATAATATAATATAATATAATATATATGCAATAGACACAGTCAATATCATCAAAACATAATCACATTGTATGCTTTTATTAAGAATATTATGAAAGACAAATTATATTCCTGCACAATGTTTGATGGTCCTCTAAGAATGTTGACCAATGGGTCTCAGTGGCCTTGCCCTTTTGCCAAGACATGCAGTCTTAACATAATGAAAAACCATGTTTTTCTTATTTGATTTACCATGACCTCTGGAATCCAGAATCTATAAGTTTCTTTATTACCAAAAGAAAAGTCTGGTCAAGAAACTTGATCTAAAATGTAGTTATTCAATAAAACCCCATTTTTCTTTGAGGTACATTACCTTGACCTTTACCCTTATGAAATCCAAAATCCACAACTTCTCTCATAACATTAAGTGCAAGTCCTCTGCAAACTCTTATCAAGATGCATGTTGTAAAACTCGTTATTGTGCAAGAACCATTTTTCTTCTTTCAATTACTGTCATATTTAAGCTTCCTTCTTACCAAATGTGAAAGTCTTCCATAATGGTGCATGATCAAGAACTAAAGTTTATGTGCAAAAACAAATTTTCTTCCTCCAGTGACCTTTGAGGCCATATTTTATTTACTCCATGTGCAATCTATAAAGTTTGGCAAATGTTAGCACTGTAGAACTGAAGTTTATCACATACAAATAGGAAAAGTTTCAAACCAGATAAACTGGGCATATAACAAACTAATGTTTTGTGAGACTAATTTTCAAATACTAGCAAAGACAGAAATTATAAAAGAAAACACGAGACTCAGTTTTTTTTACATTTCTGAAAGTAGATAAGTATTATAAACTTAAAAACTTTAAGAAATTGTTTTCAAGTATATAAAAATTCTGGAGTCTAGGGAAAAATTAGCTCTCAAAGTCTTAAGATTTGGCATCAAAATTTATATCAGAAAATATAAAAAGTAATTTCTGGCAGATCAGCTTGGTTTCAAATAATCTTGAATGTGAATCACTTCAAAGTAAACTGAGTCACTGGCACACAAGTGCTGTGGCTGGGAAAACCCTTCTCTAATCAAATAATTTTAGAACAAATTTCAAATGCACCAGGATTACAATGTAATTTAATTATTAGATATAATTTTTATTCCATGTACATACATAAGATAAACAATTCCTAATTTGAAAAATGTCTGAGGTCTAAGTCTGCAAGGAAAACAAAAAAATTAGTCACAAACTTAAAGGAGACCAGAAATCAATGGAAATATTGAATAATAATAAAAGCACTATAGAAGAAAACCTTATTCTGAAGTATCATCTGCAACAATAACACCAATATTTAAAAATGGGCATATCTTCAAGGAGCTGAAATTCCATGACTTTGTATGCAAAATTTCCACGTTTATTCTGTTACTTTCGTGATGTGATGTCATAGTAGCGACTCAAGCATCCTGACTGGCAGTTGCCAGAGTAAAAGACGATGTAGTTCTGCATTGCTTATGGGTGTAATAACACATTAAGAAAAGGCTAAGGGCATAATTATTTTCCCTAAAAATAAAGATGTAAGAAAGTATGGATACATTACCACAAGCAAGTCCTATTCAAAGCAACACCATACAGTACTCTGTGCACATTACATTTCTCAAAGATATGTTATGAGACGGATTTTGAAAGCAAAAGAAAAACTATAGGATACACAAATGCTAAAAGATGATGCTTTTCCAGACATACTGCTGGATATTTCAAATCCTAGGAAAACTGTTAAATGTGTGAGTTATGAAAATAGGCAGAAGGCAGAGTAAGTGAGCACAAAGTGCAGCAATCAATTCATAGATATCTGATCTACACCAGCAGTGCTAAAAAAATCTGATAGTCTTGACACCTGGGGTTCTCTAATTTTAGTTCTGGCCCATCCTGTATTCAAAGGGACGTGCCTGTTGGACTTGTCAAAAAAATTGTTTGCCTTTGGAAACTTTGATCGCTCTGATGAAATGAGTAAAAGTATTTTCAAGATGTTGACATACATGCCTAAACACAGCACAATCTAAATCAAATCACAACTGTCCTAAGTGAAATTGAGATCTGATTTTAATAAAATGGAAGCTATGCTAAAAATAAGATTCCAAACCATGACATGGTCGTGTTTTAAAAAAACACAATATAGAGTAATCTCAAATTCTTTTAAATTTTTTATAAAAAAAAAATAAAATAAAAAAAATTTCAGTTTATGCCTCTTACTTGTAGTATGTATAAATAGTAATCTGTATTAATTGGAACTGATTTAAAACTATTCCTTGGACAGTTTCAATTGAAGTGACTTAAAGAAAAGAAGTCTGGTATAAAATCAATTCACACTGACCACACCTCCATGCCCCAATGTGAGAATGCCCATGAGAAGTGCCATTTCTCCATGTGACATGTCTTATTATCCTTATTCTAGAAGCACAATTATAATCCTTTAACTTACCATTTTAGCCACACTTGTCAGAAACTGAGGCAAGAGACTCTGACTTTCAATTTCAGTTTCATCTAGGTTCTGTGAAAGTTGAAAACAATAATGTGAATGAAGCTATAGAACTGTTCAATTAGTAAATTGGATAATAAGAAAAGCGTCCATCGGAACTGTAGCTGTTAAGATACTTATGAATTGTTCCTTAACTATCCCCATCAAAGAGTGGCAGCCTATCCATGGCTAGTCTAAGTGAGAAAAAAAAGTGCCATTGAAAAGTTGTCGTAAATCACAAGAAACCAAAATCACAAACTGAGCTTTAATAATTTTCCACATCATAAAAATTTACATAATATTATCTTTAATTATGTTATGTCTATGATGTGTGGCTATTAGCATAACATCAGCTTTGTCTAAATTAATGACTATTTGATGTTTACTGCATTTGGAGAGTTATACAAAGCATTATGCAAATTTTCTTGCAACAGCTCTTTTTTGATCAACCAATATCATATAAAATTTTGTCATCATCAAAAATCAGTCTCAATATTTACTTTAAGCAACTGAAATAGATCTATGAGGTACTCAAAACATCACGTCTTTTATCTGATGTGACGTGTCAACATTTAATTTTCTAGCTTGCAAAACTGATTTAATCAATTAAGAGTTGCTGTTGAACCAGAGAAGTTCAAACTTTTCATTTAAAATATCATCATCAACAGTTTAGAAGCTTTCCTAAAATCAACCAACACAGCTCACATTGTATCTCGACTGTCTAACACTTCATGCCATTTCTCAACATGCAGCAAGAGCACTTTCATAAAGCAAATGATGTCAAATGCTGTCCATTGCACAAATGATTTTGTTTATCAAGAAAGTTTTTAGGGAGTCTTGAGAATTTGTTTTCAGAAGGCAGGATAGCATGAGATGGGCCCAAATTGTTTATTTCATGATAAGAAACTGACTTTACAAGAAATGATTTGTTTTCATACTATGATTACGTATTTATTTCTAAAAGGAATTTGTTTTCAAATTTGAGAATTTGTTTTCAGAAGGCAGGATAGCATGAGATGGGCCCAAATTGTTTATTTCATGATAAGAAACTGACTTTACAAGAAATGATTTGTTTTCATACTATGATTACATATTTATTTCTAAAAGGAAATACAGTCCATAATAATCTTGGCCCAATGAAGTGGAATTTTTTACTTTTAAATTTTGCTCACATTTGAGTACCTGAAAAATATTTTCATGATATATTCAGACAGACACGCACACACTTTGATGTCTCTGTAGGACAAATGACCTGTTTAACTAATTCAGGGCAATTGTGTGATGAATAGATTACGATTAACTGAATGACCCTTATACCCATGTTGTGTGACATTTTGTGCAATTTTTTTTATTCGTACCAGTGTTGTTGTGGATTTAAGTTCTGAGATG
This sequence comes from Potamilus streckersoni, assembly GCA_016746295.1. Classification (NCBI taxonomy): domain Eukaryota; kingdom Metazoa; phylum Mollusca; class Bivalvia; order Unionida; family Unionidae; genus Potamilus; species Potamilus streckersoni. The sequence goes on from JAEAOA010000334.1 coordinate 1,098,109, forward strand.
ACCTGCTTATAAACAATTTATGGAGAGTGAAGAAATCAACAATACAGTTTTGTAATTAAAAATAAAAATATTTGTTTACTGACAAAATAATCTAATGAAAATTTAGACCCATGGTCTTTATTCTGGGCTTGACCACTGTTGGTAGGGAAAGACTAACTGATGTGTTGCCACTTAAATCATTAAGCATATACACAGATATATGGTAGAGATCTCAACAGTATCTATGTTATGTCCCTGAGCCAAGTTCCTGAAGATAGGAAAAGATCATGTGTTGTCATCAAGATTCTATTATAGTATGTGTTGACACTAGGGTCAATAACTACATGTTTTGATTCTCATACTCATAAGAGAAACAATTCAGGAGTTATTTGAAATTTTTGTAAAATCACCATTACCCTCTCCTAGCCATACCCAGGGGAGCATGATTAAAGTTTTAAAGTCATAGGTCTATCTTTGACCCAAGTTTCATATGCCTTAACTTTAAGCAAGTAGTATAGTTTAAGGACATTACACACATACAGACCATGTTACAATATCACTGCACTTCTATGAAAGCACAGGGATAAAAATAACTGGTACATATGTTAAGTATATGTAATTTAATTACTTTTGTGTTAGTTTTAAATGTTTTATTTTACTTTTATTTCATTATATGTTATTGTAATGATAACTTTATTCACTGGATATGATATATTGTTTGGAAAATTAATTTCAGTTCAGTAAATAACCAGTATTGTTACATTGTAGTTTTAGCTGACTTAGTTCCTAACCTTGATTCAGAACTGGTAAACAACTTTTTTATTTCTTTCCTAGAGTGAAAATCATTGATTGTAATCTAGGTCATACTTGGCATACATGTCAGTTCTATGTAAACATTTTTTAATTATATCTTATAGATTCTTTCATTAGAATCAAATTTGTCCATGGTAAACAAGATAATTAATATATGGTCTTACCACGCCATTCAAACTAAGTGACCACATGACCCCATCTTGTGATCTAAAATTGCATTTATAACTAATGTTTTATAGGGATTTAATTTAGTTGTAAATTCATACCTTCGGAGCTCAAATGTGTTTTGTGTTGTGACTAATTCTAGTTGTAAATGTTTTTTAAAAAAATTTAAATTCCCTGGAAATATCTAGTACTCATCAAATTCTTGGACAAAGACATTTATTGGAAATTATTCAGAATTATAAAGCCAGAATATTAATTTTAGTGATTCAAAAAGAAACTGTTAGCAGCACTAAACAGAATCTAGATGTCATCGCCTTCCATCGTGGAACTTCATCGGGATTCGAACTTTGATTCACTTTGAACTTTTAGTGATAGGACTTTATGTTTAAATTCTAGTATTAATTTTTGAATTAGATTCAGAAACTGTCCTTTTTCATATTTTTGCCTTTTTTTCTAGAGAAATAAATTATTTTGCTAAATTTTCCAAAGCTTATTGACTTCACTCTTTTATTTGTTACTTTAGTACAAGCCTAGACATGTAACACATAATATTTACTTAGAGAGCATAATGAAAAGTAACTACAAAATATTCTCTCCACAGGGGGAACACTGAATGTAAGTACACATTATTCTCTTCAGAGGGGAACACTAACTGGAAATACTATCTTCACACTGACTGGAAATACTATCTTCACACTGACTGGAAATACTATCTTCACACTGACTGGAAATACTATCTTCACACTGACTGGAAATACTATCTTCACACTGACTGGAAATACTATCTTCACACTGACTGGAAATACTATCTTCACACTGACTGGAAATACTATCTTCACACTGACTGGAAATACTATCTTCACACTGACTGGAAATACTATCTTAACACTGACTGGAAATACTATCTTAACACTGACTGGAAATACTATCTTCACACTGACTGGAAATACTATCTTCACACTGACTGGAAATACTATCTTCACACTGACTGGAAATACTATCTTCACACTGACTGGAAATACTATCTTCACACTGACTGGAAATACTATCTTCAAAGCGAAGCAATGAATATTACTTAACTGATTCTTCAAAGAAGAACACTGAATGCAACAACACAATACTCTCTTCTGAGAGCACTGAATGTAACCATTCAATAGTCTCTTCTGAGAACACTGAATGTACCTATTCAATACTCTCTTCTGAGAACACTGAATGTAACTTTGCAATACTCTCTTCTGAGAGCACTGAATGCAACAACACGATACTCTCTTCTGAATGCACTGAATGTAACTATTCAATAATCTCTTCTGAGAGTACTGAATGTAACTATTCAATACTCTCTTCTGAGAGGAACACTAAATGTAACTAATAAATGCTCTCGTCTGAGAGGAACACTGAATGTAACTATTCAATACTCTCTTCTGAGGGGAACACTAACTTTTCAATACTCTCTTCTGAGAACATTCCAACACAATACTCTTCTGAGAGCACAGAATGTAACTATTCAATACTCACTTCTGAGAGCACTGAATGTTAACTATTCAATACTCTCTTCTGAGAACACTGAATGTAACCATTCAATACTCTCTTCTGAGGGGAACACTGAGTGTAACTATTCAATGCTCTCTTCTTAGAGAAATACTGAATGTAACTATTCAATGCTCTCTTCTGAGGGGAACACTGAATGTAACTATTCAATACTCTCTTCTGAGGGGAACACTGAATGTAACCATTCAATACTCTCTTCCGAGGGGAACACTGAATGTAACCATTCAATACTCTCTTTTGAGGGGAACACTGAATGTAACTATTTAGGTGGCGCTCTACAGTTTCGTATTTAGCATAGGGTTAAAAATTTAAAGAAAAAGCATTTCCCAGGTTTTCCTCGCTGGTTGTACTGGGTATATAATAAAGACTTTGTATATCTTAGGTGTTGTTAAAAGAACTTTTAATTCCCTTTATTTTGGTGTATGATTGATGGGTGTAATTTGGGTTAGAGAGTATACAGCTTGGGCTCACTTGAGGTGTGCTCATGTTAAAAAAACTGCTAGCTCCACTTGGTCATTTTCACTTACTGTACTTCAGAGGTAAGTTGTAGAAAAAAGAGCCGATAACTTTTTTGTTTTTTCAGATATTTTGTAATTTGTTCATTGTACTTTCAGAAACTGCTATTGCCTACTTTAGGAAAATTCGTTTTCCCTATTTTAATAACTGCTAAAATTAGTGTACTTTTCACTAATTCAGGTTAATTTGTCGAGCACATGGGTGCATCCATTTTGTTATACTGTATGCTTAGATCATGTACAATTTTCACAAGTACAGTATCCAAAGAAATGTCATCCACATTACATCAAAGTATCATAGAGGTATGGCAACATTCTCTCCACTGTGCATGTTAAAAATGCAAACAACTTCACCTTACGTACATCACTCTCTCAAAAGTACATAACTGGTGAGCGCCACCATAAAGAGCATTTGGGTTTACACTATAGAGTTATATTTATAATGTTTTTTGTATTAATATTGGCTCATGTAGTTTATATTCACTACATTTTAGAACTTAAATATGTCTCATCATTCTAAAATCTGCTTTAAGCGGCTGCAGGTAGGTTTGAGAAGAGTTATGTCCCTTGTAATTGTAAACAACACAGCATTGACTAGTGTCAATTAGAAACATGTGTAGTTGTTTTTTTTTTAAACTTTCGCATTCATTTCACCATTTTCAAGGAAGATGTTATTACTTCTTCTTTGAACTGGTAATAATTTGAATTTTTTTTATTGACAAATTAAATTTTATGGGCAAAGAAGAAAAAAAATCAGAAAAATCATTGTCATGGTATTTAATTTTTTTTTTATTTTCAGAAAAAAATTTCTATAGTATCATATGGTCTTGGTTATTAAGCTATGTCAGAAATATTTCAAAATAAATTAACAGCTCAAGAATTAATGACATATAAAAGAGCTTTAGCTCGACATACACAAGTCACTAGCAAGTATCACATTTGGACAGGCTCACATGACCGACATGGTTATGGAATAGTTTATGTAACTTTTCGTGGGAAAAAAAAGATAGTTTTGGCTCACCGACTAAAGTTCTATATAGAAACTATGGCAAACCCACTACCATCTCAGTGTGAGGTATCGCATAGATGCCATACAAAGACATGTATTAATACTTATCATTTATCTTTTGAACCAAAGAAAGTAAACATGGTTAGAAAAGTATGTAAAGCCAATGGTGAATGCCAAGGCCATAGGGGCTATGGAAGTTGTATACTGTGATATTAAGGTATATTTCATAATTGTACCATGGTGTTAATTTAAAGGATTTAAAGTGTATGAATGTTCATTCGTTACAAAATTATTTACTGAGTTGGCAAAAACTGAATTTTGAATAAGTGTTCTGTTGCATTTTTGTTTGCGTTTGATGTAGCGTGTATATTTGTATGGAAGACTCGATTTCCTCTCCCTATCTTTTGCTGTTCTTTGATCTCGTTCAACCATGTGCTGAAATACTGGTTCAGACTGATTACAAACAATTCCACGAGACTCAGCCAATATGAGTGTAGACTTTCCAGTACCAAATACAGAGCTATGAAGGGCCGAATGACATAACGCATCAAAATTTCTGCTCCATACTGATGTCTTCGATGCATATGTAAAAATCCTACTGTGCAAGCTCTCACATTTATTTGTGTTTAGAAGGCATGAAATTTTACTTAGCTTGACATCTGAGACAAAATTTCTTAGTACTGATTCAAGCTTTTCAGTATCTTCGGAACAAAGATTTAAATGTTTAGCATATGGTAGAAATTTCGATGAATAGGATGCTAAATGGGCAAGGCAGACTAAGGAATGTTTTCGGCAATTTCCATGCTCATTACTGAAACATTGAATAATATTTTGGACCGCTGCCTTTGCCTTTGCCAAAAATACTTCCTCAGAACTGAAAAGTCGTTGAATGCGTACAAGCTCAAAATGTACTCTTCTCCTGATAGCAGTTGCCAATTTTTGCTGGAAGAGATGTTTGTCCTTACTAGGAAAAGGACCAGTTAAATTTACATTTCTGACATGTTTTTGAAGTGTGCGCATTGCATGCACGTAGCATGTATATTGTCGTGTGGGTCTTTGAACCTTAGTCAAATGTTCCCTGACAGTCTTTTCAAGCTGAGCGCTTGCATGACAAGTTAAAGAATCAATTTTTAGTATGTTTAACATTTCAAGCTTATTTAAATTTTCCTTTGCTAACTTAGTTTCTGTGGAGGACATCGAGTCTTCTGTGCGATGGTTTTTCTTGCAGTTTAAGTGTATGCATGTTTTCTTGCTACATAGTTTGTTTGCAATGGACACACAGAGTGGAAGTTTTCTGCTTGTGGTATGTTCCATGACTATTGCCACAGACTGTGTGGCAGATTCCCCCCCACTCTGTGGTCTGTGGTTGTACGCTGTGTCTGTCTGTACATGAATGCCTTTGTATGTTAGCATGTTAACCTCTTGAACAAATTTTTGATTTTCAACTAAAACACATTCATTAACAGATATGATAGTACTAGAGAGTTTGTTTAGTTTCTTGTATAAATAGCCCGAAGGAGGAGGTAAAATGTTCAGGCAGGATATAATGAATCTTAGATCAGTCACTCCAACTTTTGTCTTATAACAAGGAAGTGCCAACATCTCATTTAAATTTCCTGTGACTGGTCCTCTCCTTGTCTGTCCTTGGCACTTTTCTGAAAATGCAGCCTGTTCTGATTCCTTCAGGTTGCAGCTGGTGCATGTAGCTGTTAAAAAGGCACATAGTCCTTGAGTTCTGCTTTTATTTGCGGACAGTATCGCTTGCAATTTCCAAGTCTGTCATGCATTAAGCGCAAGTTTTCCAATATCATATTTAGTTTTGAGATGTTTATAATGACATTTTCACTTAAGTTATTAACACATGTTGCCTCACGTGACCCAACAAAGAACTTTTCTTTATTTTGTCTCTCCTTTTCAGGGCGATGCTTGGAGGGCACTTCATTTGGGCCACAGGAAGATAGTGATTCTTGATAGCCATCAAATCTTGGCCGCTTTATTAGTGGAGGGGCAGAGCCAGATTGCAAACTAGATCCTGATTGGTCACTCTTGGATACTTTTACACCAGAGTTCCATGGTTGACTGTGTTGTGTAAATTCTTGTGGACGCTTTGCTCTTTTCCTAGGTCTGCCTGCAGCCATGTTTTCTTAGGATGTAGGTGGATGTAGTATAAATGACGTCATGGTTACCAATTCTTCCTGGTTGTGATGGATCTTAGACAGGATGTGACATCATAGTCAGGCTGGGTCTTGAAGCAAACCCCACACCTTGGTGTATAAAAGTCTGCATGTTTTAATTTTTTTTATTTAATTGACCATGTATTGCAGTCAATTTATTTCATTTTTGTTGTAATAAATTATGTCTGTAATCACCAATCACATTCCCTGTCCATGGAATGGTCTCACCAGGAATTAATTCCACTTGACTTTTTATTTCAATTCTTTGGCATACAAGCATTAGTACAGATTCAGTTTAGGTTACTAGTACCAAAAAAAAAGTAATTATGTACAAAAGATATATTTTTTTCTGCTGTTATAAAGTTACAGCATCAAGGACTTATTTTTCTAAATCCAATGCAGGGCAATTATTGTACTATTGTCTCAATGTTTATGAAATTTTCCCCACTTTTCTCTCTTGATTTCAAAGTAGACATGACAAAGTATAGTATATAAGCTGGAAAATGATCAGAATGCATTATTTAATGTTTAAATTAAAAAATAAAACAAATACTTGATAATCATATACTCATGGATGTCTTTCTTTCATGTCAGAAATATAGCATCTCCCAATGACGTTAGAGTACATTTTGGACGTCGTGAAGCTACATTCAAGCTACTTCAGAGGGGTGTAGTAAATTAACTATGTCGTTATCATTTTGGAAGTAAATACCATGTACAATATATCAAAATATTTGAAATTGACTACAGAATATGACTAGCTTTTCAATAAGTTGACAACACATCTTCAGTGGTTCTTTAAAGAGCATTTGGGTTTACACTATAGAGTTATATTTATGATGTTTTTTGTATTAATATTGGCTCATGTAGTTTATATTCACTACATTTTAGAACTTAAATATGTCTCATCATTCTAAAATCTGCTCTAAGTGGCTGCAGGTAGGTTTGAGAAGAGTTATGTCCATGGTAATTGTAAACAACACAGCATTGACTAGTGTCAATTAGAAACATGTGTAGTTGTTTTTTTTTAAACTTTAGCATTCATTTCACCATTTTCAAGGAAGATGTTATTACTTCTTCTTTGAACTGGTAATAATTTGAATTTTTTTTTATTGACAAATTAAATTTTATGGGCAAAGAGGAAAAAAAAATCAGAAAAATCATTGTCATGGTATTTAATTTTTTTTTTTATTTTCAGATAAAAATTTCTATAGTATCATATGGTCTTGGTTATTAAGCTATGTCAGAAATATTTCAAAATAAATTAACAGCTCAAGAATTAATGACATATAAAAGAGCTTTAGCTCGACATACACAAGTCACTAGCAAGTGTCACATTTGGACAGGCTCACATGACCGACATGGTTATGGAATAGTTTATGTAACTTTTCGTGGGAAAAAAAAGATAATTTTGGCTCACCGACTAAAGTTCTATATAGAAACTATGGCAAACCCACTACCATCTCAGTGTGAGGTATCGCATAGATGCCATACAAAGACATGTATTAATACTTATCATTTATCTTTTGAACCAAAGAAAGTAAACATGGTTAGAAAAGTATGTAAAGCCAATGGTGAATGCCAAGGCCATAGGGGCTATGGAAGTTGTATACTGTGATATTAAGGTATATTTCATAATTGTTCCATGGTGTTAATTTAAAGGATTTAAAGTGTATGAATGTTCATTCGTTACAAAATTATTTACTGAGTTGGCAAAAACTGAATTTTGAATATGTGTTCTGTTGCATTTTTGTTTGCGTTTAATGTAGCGTGTATATTTGTATGGAAGACTCGATTTCCTCTCCCTATCTTTTGCTGTTCTTTGATCTTGTTCAACCATGTGCTGAAATACTGGTTCAGACTGATTACAAACAATTCCACGAGACTCAGCCAATATGAGTGTAGACTTTCCAGTACCAAATACAGAGCTATGAAGGGCCGAATGACATAACGCATCAAAATTTCTGCTCCATACTGATGTCTTCGATGCATATGTAAAAATCCTACTGTGCAAGCTCTCACATTTATTTGTGTTTAGAAGGCATGAAATTTTACTTAGCTTGACATCTGAGACAAAATTTCTTAGTACTGATTCAAGCTTTTCAGTATCTTCGGAACAAAGATTTAAATGTTTAGCATATGGTAGAAATTTCGATGAATAGGATGCTAAATGGGCAAGGCAGACTAAGGAATGTTTTCGGCAATTTCCATGCTCATTACTGAAACATTGAATAATATTTTGGACCGCTGCCTTTGCCTTTGCCAAAAATACTTCCTCAGAACTGAAAAGTCGTTGAATGCGTACAAGCTCAAAATGTACTCTTCTCCTGATAGCAGTTGCCAATTTTTGCTGGAAGAGATGTTTGTCCTTACTAGGAAAAGGACCAGTTAAATTTACATTTCTGACATGTTTTTGAAGTGTGCGCATTGCATGCACGTAGCATGTATATTGTCGTGTGGGTCTTTGAACCTTAGCCAAATGTTCCCTGACAGTCTTTTCAAGCTGAGCGCTTGCATGACAAGTTAAAGAATCAATTTTTAGTATGTTTAACATTTCAAGCTTATTTAAATTTTCCTTTGCTAACTTAGTTTCTGTGGAGGACATCGAGTCTTCTGTGCGATGGTTTTTCTTGCAGTTTAAGTGTATGCATGTTTTCTTGCTACATAGTTTGTTTGCAATGGACACACAGAGTGGAAGTTTTCTGCTTGTGGTATGTTCCATGACTATTGCCACAGACTGTGTGGCAGATTCCCCCCCACTCTGTGGTCTGTGGTTGTACGCTGTGTCTGTCTGTACATGAATGCCTTTGTATGTTAGCATGTTAACCTCTTGAACAAATTTTTGATTTTCAACTAAAACACATTCATTATCAGATATGATAGTACTAGAGAGTTTGTTTAGTTTCTTGTATAAATAGCCCGAAGAAGGAGGTAAAATGTTCAGGCAGGATATAATGAATCTTAGATCAGTCACTCCAACTTTTGTCTTATAACAAGGAAGTGCCAACATCTCATTTAAATTTCCTGTGACTGGTCCTCTCCTTGTCTGTCCTTGGCACTTTTCTGAAAATGTAGCCTGTTCTGATTCCTTCAGGTTGCAGCTGGTACATGTAGCTGTTAAAAAGGCACATAGTCTTTGAGTTCTGCTTTTATTTGCGGACAGTATCGCTTGCAATTTCCAAGTCTGTCATGCATTAAGCGCAAGTTTTCCAATATCATATTTAGTTTTGAGATGTTTATAATGACATTTTCACTTAAGTTATTAACACATGTTGCCTCACGTGACCCAACAAAGAACTTTTCTTTATTTTGTCTCTCCTTTTCAGGGTGAAGCTTGGAGGGCACTTCATTTGGGCCACAGGAAGATAGTGATTCTTGATAGACATCAAATCTTGGCCGCTTTATTAGTGGAGGGGCAGAGCCAGATTGCAAACTAGATCCTGGTTGGTCACTCTTGGATACTTTTACACCATAGTTCCATGGTTGACTGTGTTGTGTAAATTCTTGTGGACGCTTCGCTCTTTTCCTAGGTCTGCCTGCAGCCATGTTTTCTTAGGATGTAGGTGGATGTAGTATAAATGACGTCATGGTTACCAATTCTTCCTGGTTGTGATGGATCTTAGACAGGATGTGACATCATAGTCAGGCTGGGTCTTGAAGCAAACCCCACACCTTGGTGTATAAAAGTCTGCATGTTTTAATTTTTTTATTTAATTGACCATGTATTGCAGTCAATTTATTTCATTTTTGTTGTAATAAATTATGTCTGTAATCACCAATCACATTTCCTGTCCATGGAATGGTCTCACCAGGAATTAATTCCACTTGACTTTTTATTTCAATTCTTTGGCATACAAGCATTAGTACAGATTCAGTTTAGGTTACTAGTACCAGAAAAAAAGTAATTATGTACAAAAGATATATTTTTTTCTGCTGTTATAAAGTTACAGCATCAAGGACTTATTTTTCTAAATCCAATGCAGGGCAATTATTGTACTATTGCCTCAATGTTTATGAAATTTTCCCCACTTTTCTCTCTTGATTTCAAAGTAAACATGACAAAGTATAGTACACAAGCTGGAAAATGATCAGAATGCATTATTTAATGTTTAAATTAAAAAATAAAACAAATACTTGATAATCATTTACTCATGGATGTCTTTCTTTCATGTCAGAAATATAGCATCTCCCAATGACGTTAGAGTACATTTTGGACGTCGTGAAGCTACATTCAAGCTACTTCAGAGGGGTGTAGTAAATTAACTATGTCGTTATCATTTTGGAAGTAAATACCATGTACAATATATCAAAATATTTGAAATTGACTACAGAATATGACTAGCTTTTCAATAAGTTGACAACACATCTTCAGTGGTTCTTTAAGGTGGCGCTCTACAGTTTCGTATTTAGCATAGGGTTAAAAATTTAAAGAAAAAGCATTTCCCAGGTTTTCCTCGCTGGTTGTACTGGGTATATAATAAAGACTTTGTATATCTTAGGTGTTGTTAAAAGAACTTTTAATTCCCTTTATTTTGGTGTATGATTGATGGGTGTAATTTGGGTTAGAGAGTATACAGCTTGGGCTCACTTGAGGTGTGCTCATGTTAAAAAACTGCTAGCTCCACTTGGTCATTTTCACTTCCTGTACTTCAGAGGTAAGTTGTAGAAAAAAAGAGCCGATAACTTTTTTGGTTTTTCAGATATTTTGTAATTTGTTCATTGCACTTTCAAAAACTGCTATTGCCTACTTTAGGAAAATTCGTTTTCCCTATTTTAATAACTGCTAAAATTAGTGTACTTTTCACTAATTCAGGTTAATTTGTCGAGCACATGGGTGCATCCATTTTGTTATACTGTATGCTTAGATCATGTACAATTTTCACAAGTACAGTATCCAAAGAAATGTCATCCACATTACATCAAAGTATCATAGAGGTATGACAACATTCTCTCCACTGTGCATGTTAAAAATGCAAACAACTTCACCTTACGTACATCACTCTCTCAAAAGTACATAATAACTGGTGAGCGCCACCTTAACAGTCTCTTCTGAGGAAAACAATAAATGCAACTATTCAATACTCTCTTCTGAGGAGAACACATAATGTCACTATTCAAGTCTCTTCTGAGGGGAACACTGAATGTAACTATTCAATAGTCTCTTCTGAGGGAAACAATGAATGTAATTATTCAACAGTCTCATCAGCAGGAATATAAAATGTACTAAATAAATCAACATTCTCTTCAATGTGAAATGTTGAATGTTAACTTCTCCTCGAAGTGAAATATCAAATATAAATAATCAACTTTCTCTTCAAAGTGAAATATTAAATATAACTAATCAATATTCTCTTCAATGAGGTATATAAGTATTCTCTTCAATGTGAAATATCAAGTCATAATTAATCAACATTCACTTCAAAGAAAAATAAATATAATCAATATTCTCTTCAAAGAGGAACTGCTCAGGTAACTACTCAACATTCTCTTCTAAATGAAACACTGAACACAATCACCACTCTTCTTTAAAAGTATGCCATGTACATATAAACTTGCACTTTTATTTATTAAATTCTAATCCATATTGTAGAATACCTGCTCTGCGACATGTACTCTACTGGGAACATTAGAGACTGCTTCCCCACTGGACATCAGAGGAATCAGAGGAACCGAATCTTCAGACCCACTCATGCTGTCCTCTGTCTGGCTCCAGATCCTTTGTTTATTGCAATCATCTTCATTCTAGAAGCAAGAGATACTGAATAAACATGGGTATTATGTGCACTCAACTACAAACATCACAAAACCATCTCTGCAACTGCATAATTCTGACCTGTAGATCTGAGATTTTTTGTTCCTGTTTGTTCTATTTACCCCATATACTCACATGTAAGTCATGTTGAACTATTATGCATGAGAAGAACAGGACCCATGTTGTTTCTTCTACTAACTAATCCAAACAAACTGCAAATAGGGAGATCTGCAAAAGGTTTATGAAACATCAGATCTGGATCTGTGCAATTTGAAGAGGGATTCAACTTATATGTGAGTATGTATGGTAATGATTTGAGATGAACAGCAAAGACCTTGATTTTCCAGCGCATTGTATATTATCAATTCACAGTCTATGCCTATGCTACTTGCAACTAAGTTTGTCTTGTACATAATTAAGCATTGCATACATTGTAATTATTGAGATATCCTAATAATACCAACCACAATATTCTGACATCCTAATAATATACCGCTCCCTTGATAACTTGTGCACAGCGGGGTCCAAAATCATTGACCGAATTTTAAGTGAGAGCGCGAGTTGTCAAGGGACCTATAACAAACAACAAAACAATGGGATCAACATAAAGGAAATAGGGTAGTGGGTGGGGCTGGAGTGTTAGCATTGAATACTCAATTATAACTCATGCTAAGATTAACTGTGAATAAATATCTCTTCATAGTGGTTTTATTTTGTTTACTTTTTCCCTCACATGGTAACTTACAATATATTGAGGAGATCATCAAAACATTATTCCACATGGTTTCCGTTTGCTTAACACATGTACAACTTCACACATTGTGTACTACATCATTGTGCTGAATTGGATAAATTCTAGTTTTATTGGTTGATCCAAAGCAGACTTTTTTATGAAAAGATCAGCACTCATTTCGAGAAAACAATGTCGATCGAACGATGGGTAGATTTTATTGCAATAGAAGTGAAATGAAAAATATATAATTTACAAGGGTTTACCTTTACCAACATGAATTTAATGGGTCTACAAATTTTAAAATAACATAAATTAAAACACGATAATACTTGCAGTTTGTAACACGTTTGACAAATATCACTTCACATTTTGAAAGCATCTGTTAATATTTTGTGTTATTCTTTGATTTCTCTGCAACCTTTGTGTATTGTTCATGGTTGATCATCTCTCTGAACTGATATGGACAATTACTTGCAGCTTTCTTATTCGCTGAGCGTATTTCTCCCGACAATGAATTTTGTTTAAGTCTATGTCAGTGCTGGAATCTCCAAGGCCATCCATGGTCAGCCCTAAAACAAGATTCATTCTTTTTGCCATTTTTTTCTGCCTGGGCCTTGATAATTAGAATTGTTCCAGAGATGGGGACACCTTGTTCAAGCTGCTGTGTGAACCATGTGTACACAATATCTTTTGAACAATATCTTTCATTTGATTCCATTAACTGAATCAACATAATGTAGATAATCCCTAAATTTCTGCTTATCCTTAAGCCTACCTCTAAATGTTGACTCAGCAATTGTTTAGTTCATTGCAAATGTTGGATCTTTCTTCGCCATTATGAACCCTATCTATGATGCACAGCTTTTCAGTCAGAGTACACCTTTTACTTACTTCCTTTGCACTCCATGGTCACATTCACAAATAATTAGGATACATTAATGATACTTTAGTGATGTTAATTAAGTACATAAAAAGGTAAAACGATTTGTCAATAAAATGAATTTTGTGAAAGCTAATGACTGCTATTGACATGCTATTGAGTTTTGTTTTAATTGTACTTCCCTTGCTTGATGTGATACAAGACACATTCAAAGTGATAAAACAACATAGGTCTCTTTTAATTGATTATTTTGATGCAACAAACACTTCCCCACATTGTTGATCAAAACAAAGCCAGCATGTAATTAGGTTCTCACAGAAGTACTCATGGGTTTTTATGTGACATTTGATTGACTCTTTTCATGTTTTCATATAAGAGAATATGTTGTGATTATATTGTTTACATTGAAGCAAAATTAACAGATTAGAAAGTGAATTTCACAATGCAAGACATTTAATTGGTGTTTATTTCATTCTCTGTTGCCACCTGTTTGCATATACCAGAATATGTTGTTGATCACTCTTTTACCAGACTTTATTTACAGTAATTGGCAACTATTTCTCTCAGAAAAAAAACAAACATAATATGTGATATCTTATTAGAACTTGCAAATTTCACAATATGGATTCTATCTTTGGGGGCAATAATCACCAGTTCTGATGGTAAAATGAGCTACCATATTTATTTTTTCGTATTTTTATTCATACACATTCCAATTATCAAAATAATATTTATTTAAGTTTAAAATCTTTTGTACATATCACTTTTTATTTAAAAAATTCATTAAATTAGAAGACAAAATTTCCACTAAGAAGAATTATGTTTGCAAAAATGATCTTACATACCGTATTCACATTTTGTTTTTACAAAATTTAATGAATAGTTATTTTTTCATGTACGAAAATTTACATAAAATATGGTATGCATCAAGCTTCAATACCAATTCTTATCATTATTTTGTTCACGTTAAGCACATTTTAAAATAAATTATCTTAGGAGAAAATCGGGAGCAATGCCGGCCACCACGTTAAAAGCGGGTTTGTTGAGTTATATGGGTGTGAGTTATTGAGGAAGTGGTGTACCAACCATGATATTGGTATATCTAATGATACAATTAATGATATTTTGTTATCCTGATAACACCAACCATGATACTGCAACATCATAATAACATCAATATCAAGATATCCTAGTAACACCAGCCATGATATCAAGATATCCAATTAACACAAAACATAAAATCAAGATATCCTAGTAACACCAACAATGATACCAAGATATCCAAGTAACACCAACCATGATATCAAGATATCCTAGTAACACCAGCCATAATATCAAGATATCCAATTAACACAAAACATAAAATCAAGATATCCTAGTAACACCAACAATGATATCAAGATATCCTAGTAACACCATATCAATATAAAGTAACACCAACCATAGCAAGATATCCTAGTAACACCATCCATTATGTTAAGATATCCTAGTAACACCATATCAAGATATCCAAATAACACCAACCATGATATTAAGATATCCTAGTAACACCAACCATGATATCAAGATATCTAAGTAACACCATATCAAGATATCCAAGTAACATCAACCAAGACATCCAAGTAACATCAAGCCTCTGCATTAACACCTCCTCGTACTGGCTTGAAACCAGTAATGGCGTACATCATGCTGAGAGAGACCCGTCTCTGGGCCGCTGAGCATCTCTTTATGTGGGTGAGGGCATATTAGAAGGATACCTCCTGAGCTGCCTGCCTCCAATGCGTATCACAGGATCATTTGCAGAGTCAAAAAGATTGCCAAAGAGGCAAAGTCTAACATGGAGAATATTTCCACTATGTTACGAACTAGCCTTGACATGGCATAGAACGCATTCTTATCTACATTGTAAAACTGACGGTATTGGAATGCATCTGATACCAGTGCAAACATGGCTTTCTGAAAATAATACCTTCAAGTTTAAAGGGTAGCCAATTCTAACTGAAAGATGGTCATTAATCTCTTTAATCTTTGCCGATTGGAGAAAAAACTGGAAAGACAGCATCACACCTTCTCTATAACATCCACCAATGGCATGGCTTTGTAATCTTGTGAGGTGGAAGGGAGTGGGGGGACACTCCTAAGTGGACCACACCTTATAAATTTCCTTAATGGCAGCTTGAAAGCTGAATTCAGTCCACTCTAGAGTTGTGTCAGCATAAGATGGATTTGTTGCTGACGAATCACACTCACTTAGTGATCGGTCCTCATCTGACTCAATTCCACGCTCGGCATAACACAAGCTGGTGGGCATCGCATTGATGAATTAATTCGTTGTAGCAGTATTATAATTTGAGTCCAGCTGATCTGTTGTTAATCCAATGTTCCCTGACTTACCAACCCAAAAGTCATGCTCTGACATGTGGGAAGGCTTACCCCATCTGGGTTGCCTAAGATTGGGGGAATATTCTCCTAAAATATCCATAGGAAGAGAGGGATGATTTGCTCAGATCGATGGAGTTGCATCTTCGTCTTCTGTTCCAAGTGACACATCTTATTCAGTTAAGGGCATTTCCCTCCTTTATCCTCTCTGTTCCCTGACCAGCTATATATGTTGGTTGTGTGCAACTAACTTTAGCGTGGAGGGGGATCCTAACATAGATGTATTTTCTAACCAAACACTGCATATTTTGATTGCTGATTGAGACATGCAATTTTGCACTGTCATGGTTGTCCTCCCCCGCTTTAAGTCTCTTGCATTTCATACTTAGACATGGGCTGAATGGACACAAGAGAAAAGAAAAGAAGAAATGAATGCAGAAATAGTAATGGGCTGAAATTATTTAACACTAAAACACTGGATTAATTACAAAATGAACAAATGAATAAGCACATGCCACCAGTAAAAGAGTAAGAGAGTAACAGTTAAAATCGAGATTTTTGGTTGCCACACAAAACCTCTTGATGCATGCCGTAGGTTGCAGACCACTGCGCTAGAAGACACTGACTTAACGGACTGCTAATAAAGACGTCATAACATTATTTAAGGCTTTAATGGGATTAGTATAAATTAACCACTAGACTATCAAAACCTGAGTGTAGAAAAAATATTATGGTCATAAATAACAAGCGAATAGTAATGTGTGAAATTACTACAATGCTAAAGAGACCAAAACTGAAAGTATTGTGATTTTTTTAAAAAAATTTTTATACCAAGGCCCTATGGCTTTAATATTAGTTAACACCACAGAAATTAATATGACCTTACATATCAGGCAAAATTTAACTATATGATATTAAACAAACGGCATGAACGAAAAAATGTCCAATTCACACTCAACACAGAATAACCTTGCGTAATTCAACAATATAATAGTGGGACAGGGTCTTCCACACAAGTCCCAATAAGTAACAAAATCAGTCAAATGTTAGCTGATTTTGTAAAAATAATATAGGCAACCTGCAGGAGATAAATATATCCACTGAATAAATCCAAAACAATTTGTGGTGGGCCTCTAGTTAAGTAGTAGCACTGCATGTTCACTGCATGATTATGAAGCTAAAAGCTGGTGGTGATACCTGGTGATATCAAAGGTAGGTAATGGGCAAGAGTTACTGCCCTTTGTCTATCTAAAAAAATAGAATAAGATGATTTTTGTCTATTGTAGGACTGGATTAACGAGGTAGTAGGCTAATATTCCTAATATAATGTTATTGGGTAATGTACTGAAGGAGAAATGACTATATAGGAATGGCAGATTGCATATTCATGTCCCTTTGAACCTGCAAATCCTCTTCTATCCATTAGTGAATTTTGTGCAATATTTTACATGTTTAGACTGAGTTTTACCACTGGCAGATGACATATACTTAGATATATCAACAAACTTTAATTGTCAAAGCCAAACTTTTATGCCATGCATATGATTACCATGGTGATGGCAGATAAACAGGTGTGACTGTCCTACACATGGTTACCATGGTGATGGCAAATAAACAGGTTTTGACTGCACTATACATAAGATTACCATGGCGATGGCAGATAAACTGAATCTTTGCTTCAAGTTTTTCTGAACTGGAATTAGTGGAGATTCTATGTTGTCATCTGGAATAGAAAATGAACAAAAAACAAGACATCCAATTTATGTCAAAGTTTTTTATTTAACACTTTACTATCTATAATCATTCCTGTTAACACTGTTATATTACAACCTTAAATTATACAACTTGGTGCATGGAAGACAAATTCAATGGTTATACATTATCTAACTGCTCTTGATATAAACAAATATCTGCATCAGTAAAATTCAGCACCGTGCCTCTTATTGCCCATGTGGCTGTGTGTGGCAGCTGTCAATCCCCCAGTAATAAAACAAACTACTGACCAATCCAATCATCAGCTAGTTGTGAATTGTTTCCTTATCACGGTCACAAGCATTTCTGGAGATGAGCAAGAAAAAGTGGAAAGATGCAAGTCATACATTTCAAATATTAATAAATTCATCATATTTTTCCAACTTTCAGGAAATTTCCACTATATATTTAAAAGTTTGTCTCTTTTTTATATCTGAGACAAATTGTTTGAAAATACCCAATCTGAAAGAAAAGTTTATGCTAGATGAACGTTTCCATTTTTTCCAAGGTTTAATTATGCTGAAATAAATGAATAGAAACTTTGGTGATGTATGCAATAGATGCAATATTATAATGATTGTCTCTTCCCTAAGAGACAATCAATAGTAACAAATGTTGATAAAATTAATCTAGATAACACCTATATGCTATAATTATGAGCTTATTATTTTAATAAACAATACATTTTTAATTATCCTTCTGAATTATTTTTAATTGATAATATTCATGTGTCTGTATCTTCATACCAGAAAACTGTGGTGCTAAGAAAGTAACATTTATTTATGGATGGATGGATGGATATGTCAATAGGTATAGACTGAAGCCAAAACAGATAAACAGACAAACAGAAAAATAAAATGCAAATGGATAGATGCATAAATAGAAAAATAATCAAAATGGCTTATCGATTAAAATGAAATTCAAAGAAAACATTGTTTTGTACAGGTATACCAAGGTTCTTTTTTAAATTTACATTTATTATGTTAAATACAATTCATTTTTAAATATACATATATTATGTAAAATACAATTCATTTTTAAATATACGTGTATTATGTTAAATACAATTCATTTTTAAATATACATGTATTATGTTAATACAATTCATAGAATTTCATTCTTACCACTGCATGATATGAGTCTGGTGACCTTGGAAGGTTCCATAACACAAGACTTTAATCTGCGGATAAAAATTGAATATAAAATGGTTACTAAGAACAGGCACACAAACACACCTGTATAAATCCTAACAACTCAGCTCTGTCTGCATTGTTTTGAGCCTAAGATTCGGCGAATGTTGATATGTGAGAAAGCTTGCCAGTAGCTTCTAGTGGGTCAGTGGTTCTTTCCACAGATTTCCTGGTTTCTTCCTCCGCCATTAATACTGACTGCCATGTATGTGTGCTGAAAAATGGCGTTAAGCCCCAGAACAACAAAAACAACAACAAGACTTTTACTGTGTGGCATTAAGTTTGAACCAGTGACCATGTAAACATTACAAAATCATGCTTTCTGTAGCTAAATTACAATACTTTGTACATCCCAACACAGACACATGTTGTTTTCCAGTCTTGTATTCTTTCAATATAATGCATCATCCAAAATGACATTTATGTGAAAAAATTCAATTTACTATCACAATCTCTTGTATAATTCTCTTTCCATTTTTATGGCTATAACTTGAAACTATGTGGTTAGGTTGGCTATACATGCAACATAAATATTATGAAGGTGCAAATTGTTCATGTTTTTTTTGTTCATCTCATGCATAATACTTTTTAAACTAAGATTGTAAAAAGTTGATTGAAAAGATATTTTAAAATTAATTATTCTTTCTCCATAATGTTCAATTTCTTGGTTTCTTTCATCAACCAGGCACTTTCTTTGTTTAAATGGAATTTACTATGTCCACTACAAATACGTCAAAATCTGTATCCCTTTACAATGTCAAAAAATATTTTCTAGATTTTTTGTATCTTTTGAGCAAATGAAACTAGTTTTTTACTGATTAAAACTGATTAAAATTGTTAGTTACCTCAAAACCTACAGTAAGATTTTACTGATACAAAAGAGGATAAATTTATTGAATTGTTTAATGTAAATTTTGACTTATTTTTGTGAAGAATGGGAATAACAACTTTTATCTATTAACTTTTCTTAAACAACAGTCAGAAATTATTTTCAGTAATAGGATTAATGATCCAGGTAGGTTATTTGGCACATCCATCATGGGACATGTTACAACAAGAGGCTGAAGTAGGTCTGATATCACTTCCCCTAACTTTTATTTTATGCTAATTTTACCTATTTTATTTTCGTTTTATAAAAATTTCTCAAGACATGAAGATATAATTATATGCATACCCTTCATTTTGCCTTTAAAAGATCTTGATGGAGTAGTCTGGTTTTGTTTAGAGTTTAACAGAATAGTGAAAGGTAGATTATACTAAAATAAAGGGCTTTGTCGAAGGTCATTTGAAGCTAGCTGACCCAGACTAATCCAATAGCAGGATTCAAATCTGCACCCTTTCAGTTGTCCACCAAACTAACCACTTTGCAAATAAGGCACTTTCAAGATATAAACATATTTATCAAGCTCAAGGAAATCAGACAAGAAATAGTATGTAAAGATGAAGCTAGCTCAATAAATCAAACGCAAACATACAGATCCCACTTTAACAGTCTGTAAGACTGTGATTATATAAATTTGTCTAGCAAGCTGGAACACTGATTGAAATTTAATCTCCAGAGTGGTAACAAAGAGAGTGTGTGTGTGTGTGTGTATATATATATATATATATATATATATATATATATATATATATATATATATATATATGTACATACATATATATTGGGTTTACCAACATGGTAGCAAAATCGTGGCTAAATTATAAATACACATAAAAATTAAGTCTAAAAAATATATTAGGTAAAAAATGCAAACAACTTTAGAGTCACACTGTGTGATTTGAATTTTTAATGCTATTTTAACAATTTTTATGTTATATCACTACAATGTCTGTAGTGTGTCAGTTTATAAAATTTAAGAAAAATAACCCTTAAAAATAAACGAAGAAGATAATTCAACAAGATGAGCCATAATAAGGTAAAGGTGTTTAAAAACAAACCAAAAACTACATTAAATGTTTGACTATATTTCACAATTTAAGAAGTCTCATCAAAACCTAATCAGAAAAGCAGTTGCAAGTGTATCCACAAGCTTGACGTTAAGATGAACTCATTATGTGGATGTTGTTCTAAGACCTTGATGGCAGAATATATAAGCCAATTTACCAAATATAATCAAAACCTACTAAAAATTAAATCTTTAGAGTGGGAAAGAAACTCAGTCAATCAAGATGCCAGACCACCTCATTAGAATATTTAACTAGTTCCAAGTCAGAAATAAGTGGTAAGATGTCCAATCAAATGCAAGATCACCTCATTAATATTCATATAATATTGCTTATGCTTACATTCTTTTGATATCTTGATGACACAAGACTACTTTCCACATTTGATCAAAATTTGATCAGAAATAAAGCCACTAATTACCTCATTATTATACATGGATCTTGCTCATAAATGTACTCACAAACATCTTGACAATTGAACATAGTCATACTTACTAGGTGTGATTAAAAGAATCAAATCAGATATATATTGTCTCTGGAGTGACAACAAACTTAGCCAATATTCGGTCATCAATACGAGTAATAAAATGCTAATGTAAGAAATATGTAAGGTTTGATATAAATCAGATCAGAAATGTGACTTCCAGTGTGGTAACAAGCTTAGTCAATCAGGATTGCAAGATCCGGTCACTATTATGGACCTCCATCTATGTCATTCTCTTTCACGCATCCAAAATTACATCCATAATTCATTTTGATTACAAATAACAAATAAAATAAACTGACATAACTTAAATTGTTCTTAGCAAATACAAACTAAATTTACAGTCTCAATAGTAACATGGCTTTGAACCACTCAACCTTCTAACTTGTGCCAATGAGATCTCATTTTCAGCACAATTTGTTCAGTTACTAAATATTATAGGACTAATTCCAGAAAGACAGATTATTTTTTACATAGGGTACCTGTTGTGTTCTTTTGTTCTATTATGATCGATTTTGTTACGCTCATGGCAAAACTGCAAATTTTGAATGTATACTCACTTTTGTAGAGGGATTTCTTAAAAGTAGGGAGAATTGATACAACCACTAGTGTTTCCACCAAGACATTTTAGAAAGTGTTTAGATCCCAGCTCCAACAACCTTTTGTACATGCCAAAATTTCCAGTGATATACAACAATTCTTTTCGAAAGTAAAATGAAACGTTAGCATTGATTCCTTTATAGTAAACATTTTAGCATGCATCTTAATATAGCAGCCATGAAATTGCCTTACTGTTGATATGCAGTCAGCACAAGGGCAAAAATGTGTTTTCAAAGGCAAGTAGGGTATCTCTTCATGCCCAACTATTTTAGTAACCAATATATGAATATTTCCAATATTAACTAAATTTAAGTACAATCTATTACTACATTATCTCTGAAGACTTTCACTGTCAGTACTTTTTGCAGGACAGCTGACTGCAGACATTTGTGTTACAGATTATCACAACCCAAAAAACAAAATAGCTGTGTCCCATATGTTCAAGTCAATTGAAGCTTGTTTGTAATCCCATGTCCAAAAAGATAAACCTGGACCTGAGTTCTTTATTTGCTACACCATAATATATTAATTCCCGTGCAGTCACCCAAACCCCAAAGAAAAGACCAGTAGAGCTAATGATAATGATTAATAACAATAACAATTACAATGTCACAGAAAAAGTTTGATCATAATAATTATTAAAACACATCAATCTAGTTTTACAAACATTAGCATATCTCCATTATTTCCAAGCTGGGGTCTTTTGGGATTCAAAAAGCGTGCTTTTGGGGATTCCCATAAGGTGGGTCAGTGTACATGATCCAAAACAATCCACATCATCTAATAAGTTATCACTTCATATCAGTTTATAATGATTCCAACAGACTTATGAAAACAACAAATTCCATGACTATTCAAACATTTTTCCATGGCCATTTCACTTAACTTGTAATTGCATAGACAGACCATGGAGATGATCCATCCAAATCAATGGGTTTTGCCTTGAATATATATATATATATATATATATATATATATATATATATATATATATATGAAAAAGAAAATCTACTTTCCTTGAAGAGATACAGTGAAATATTTCATGAAGTAACATTAGGAAAATGTGGATATGTGAGAAAGCTTGCAAGTAGCTTCTTGTGGGTCTGTGGTTCTTTCCGCAGATTTCCCGGTTTCTTTCTCCACCATTGATACTGGCTGCTATGTATAGCCTATCATGTGCTGAAAAATGGCATAAAGCCCAGAACAACAACAAGATTTTGTAGTGTCAGTCATTGTGTAGTGTCTTTCATGGATTTATCACATGTAACAATACAATATATCTATTAAAAAATACAAATATCCTTTTTGGTCAACACATTGTTCTTTTAATTTTTATACAGACAGTCGTTGTGGAAAACTGATGTGTTATATTTGAAGAATATCATTGTACAGGCTAGGTTTTCAAGGTTTCTCCACAGACTAATAAATTAAAGACCCTATAGATTCTCTAGCTTTCCAAATGAGGTATCCAGCTTCAATTTGGGAAAATATATAGCAAATTTTTCAAAAGCTATGCATTCGAACTTCTATTATTTTTCAACGAAAAACATCAGTAAGATGTCCTTATTTCTTTACCTACGGTTTCCAGTTGGAATAAAACCTGACATATGTTGGTTACTAAATGTAAAATTATCACCCTAATTAAAAAGCAATAATAAGTACCAACACAAGCAGAAAACTTGCTGGCCTATTATTACAAAAAAAAGAAAATAACATCAAATAACAAAATAAAAACCCAAATAAAGACTTTAACAAGTAAATTCAAGTTTCATGTTGGCCTTTAAATTTTTTCAGCTACCAAATCCTACTGTGAAAGTGTGTGCCCATGTAATTTATCTGCCCTTAATAGCATCCGCTTACTCATATCAAATTTATTACATTGGCAAATCTTCAGATATTCCCTACATTTCTGACTGGTCCTCAAAACTGTCACTGGTGGAGTCTGCCACTACTGTACAGCTACTGCATGCATCACAGTCCATTTTTGCAGAAATCTTGTATTTTCTCTCAAATATAAAACAAATATAAAAAGGAACATACATTTAAAAGACATACAATTACAAAAACTGTATCTTTGGCAAAAGTACAATCAGTGCTAATGTAAAGTATGCAAATATCTGGATTAGAATATTTCCTTAACAAATATGTGATAGTGAACTCTCATCATTGTTTATTTCTTGTACACATAAAATGATAAATTTCCATGTAAAGTGATTTCAAAATCCTATGATTTCAACTACCTAGCATAATGTGTAAGAAAGGAGATCAAGGATTATCCAATCTGAATGTGCAGCCAAAAATGTAATTTTTTAAACTGACATAGTTCTTTAAATAACTTTGCATTGAAAGCATATTGTAGTCAGTCACTGATACAAATGATGCTGTTATTGTTCATCTTTATACATGCAAATTGAATTTCTGTTCAAGTCTCAACTGACATCCAAGCCAAATTTTAAAAAAGCAGACTGTTCAAGACAGTGACAGTGGCTTGCTTACATTAAACTATACTGAGGTCTCTGATATCTATTAATTTATAACAAAATCCCATTCCTAAACAAAAGCTGCCTTCATTTCTGTGTAATTCAACAAATAATTTATATTCCCAAAACAAAGTGAGATTTTAAAAATAACTGTAATGGGACTAAATTCACTATAATTCAAAACTGAAGTCATAGTTCGGGAAAATCACTGAGCACTTAACAAATATCAGTGAATAATAATCTGAATAAATAAATCCACCCAAACAAGAAATTGAACACAACTATAAGACTGCATCAGAAGATAGGGCAAGAATGAGTCATTTTAAAAGAAAATATATAAAAACCTTGGACACAATGAGAGCCAGGATGCAGACTGATCTCCTCTAATAAAAAAAACATTAAAAGCTGTCAAAAAGTTTAGGAATTTCCAGGTTAAAAACTAATATCCTACAACAAGATAAATGATCTGAGTATTTAATCTATACTGACAGAAAAACTGTTAGCTATGTAGTATATTGTTTACACCATGAATCTGACTTTGCAGAAGGTTAAGTATACAATACACATACATTTTAAAATAACCAACAAATAATGCAAATTAAATATATAACACTTTCAACTTTGTTCACTAAATCTTGAACCACTGAAAATAAATGCAATAAAAACTTTATGGGGTTTCCTAGGATTAATCAATATATCTTGTTTTAATTGAGTAGTATCTACCATTTATGTACAAATTATCATGCAATGTTGGATAGCTGATCTTCAATGTCATCTGTGCCCTTTTAAAATCTGTTTAATGCGACTATGTCTTTTATCGCAATTTGCATGCACGACATACCAATTACCCCAAACACTCCTATACCAATACATACTATTTTCTAGATATTTCCCAGAACAGCTAAAGTTATGCCAACAAAATGATACAAATGCTATCTTTCCCAGAATCAAGAACACTTTTATGAAATTTTATACTACTCAAGTGATATTAGTAGGATTCCTTTAGGGTATACTGTTTGATATTACTTACAGTATTCAGATATTTTTAGTGCACTAAAGACTTGTACATAATTTTTATGGTAAGGTATAAATAATGTGTTACTCGTCTCCCAAATCATAAACGATTTTTCGTATGATTCATGTTACTTCCCGCCACTGAACCAAAATGAGAATTGTTGATTTAGATCTAACAAATTGCTACAATCTTGGAATGGTGCATAATTTCAAATGTTTCACCTTACGAGATAAATAGTCAATTTTAATTGAATAAAGCGAAAAAGAAGGTACTCTATTATAAAATATAAATAATGACCTTAAAAAAGGAGTGTGGATGTATAAGAATCGAAATAAAGGGATTACTTGCCACTTAAAGGTATATTTAATAAAATTCTAGAAAATGACTGCCATTACTAAAATAGTTGTTGTTGAATGCATACAGCTCTGACTGGAGTCGCCCTAAAGAGCTGATGAAGTAAAGCGACCCTTTCTCATATGGTATCAAAGTCAACACAAACAAAAAAAAAATTTAAAAAAAATAAATAAAACAAGAAGGACGTAAATTAAAATTTAATCATGATGATGTTATAGGATTTGCTCATCATTGTTTGACTAAAACTGAATTACAAAATATTATTTATCATTATATCTAAAATGAATCCTAGCATCGTATTCGCTTGAAAAAGCTGATTTTATTAATCTATCAGCTACAAATTTTACAACTGAGGGATTTACACTATAATATTTCGCCGCAGCTGAAATCGATTTAAATTCAATCTCCTCATTCGTTTCGAGGTGTTTTGAAATAACAGGTTTTGCTGGATATCTAAAATTACTACCGTTACCACCTCGTCCTTTTCTCAAATTTTCCTGTTGCGTTACTAGCTCCAGATTTTCCAATCGATTGTCTGTTTTTACGTTATTAATATGATTAATAACCATACCAATAGGTATGGGTTTTTTGAACACCTCGTAAACAAACCTATGACCAAGATAATGAACAAAAATTGTCGATCTTCCTCTAACATTTACACTGATATATCCCATATTGCTCATAGTACTAAGAACTTTTTGAGTTTTTTTTTTGCTTCTAATAATACTACGATCGTTAGCCTCATATAAATCAAAGACCGGATGCGGCTGAAAATCATCTTCTAAGGATAAGTTTTCAACGTTATCATCAGTGACTTTACCGTTCACGTGATATACAAGCCATCCCTCTGGAATGCTGTCATCGCAGAACAAAGTATAAATAAAATCTTTTCTAAGCATTGTAATCCTCTCAGTATTATCTCCTTTTACACTAAACTGATAACCCGCTGACGTTAATTCGCCAACAGGTATTCCAGTTTTAATGTTAATAACCGAACCTATTGCATTTCCAGCGTATAAGTTATATTTTGGGTGAACATGATATGCTTCTTGCTCACTTGCGCTTGTCAGATTTGCTGTCATTATATTATAGGTGATATTTTTTATCTTCAATTGATTTCTAGCGCATGCGCAGTGTGAGGTAAATTATCAATTAGATATTAGACTATAGTATAACAATGTTAAAATTGCGTGATAAAACCAAGAGAAGCTTTATGGGAGAACCTAATAAAATAGCGACTGCTTTTGCTGGTTTTGACAA
Source organism: Potamilus streckersoni (assembly GCA_016746295.1). Lineage (NCBI taxonomy): Eukaryota > Metazoa > Mollusca > Bivalvia > Unionida > Unionidae > Potamilus > Potamilus streckersoni. The sequence goes on from JAEAOA010000334.1 coordinate 1,125,138, forward strand.
TAGTTATCGGTTTGATAATCAAAATGTTTTAGTAAATTTTACTGCAACAAATCTTTACCACCTACTACAGACAACTGTAAAACGTGAGCTCAAAAAACAAAAGTATCAGATTATTAGTGCAATATCATGTTATATTTTCAAAATTAGTTATAACGGAAGAATCAACTAACAAGAAAATTGCATATCCTTATATAAACGCAAAATCAAGACGTGTTTTGCTTGGGACTGATCTGTTATCACTATCTGATGAAATACACCAAGAAATCTGAAAAAAGTAGAGGAATTCACTGAATTAGGTTCGGGTTGGAAGTTTGAAATGATTAAAGAAATATTATTTCACACGATGAAATATAACGCATTACGAGGTAGTTCATACATTGACCTGCCACCAAAAATAAAAAGTAAAAGATGTTGTATAAACATCAAAAACGTAGATAACAAATGTTTCCAATGGGCTGTTCTTTCCGCGCTATTTCCAGCAGAAAAACACGCTGATCGCGTTGAGAAGTATATCAGTCACGTGTCTAGATTAAATTTTAAAGATATTAACTTTCCAGTGGCAGAAAATCAAATACCAAAATTTGAAAAGCAAAATAATTTTTCAATTAACGTTCTCGGACTAGATGAAAAAGAGGATGGATATCCGAGATATATTTCAGAAAAAGCCTCACAATCTACTATAAATTTACTGTTTTATAAAAATCATTACGTTTGGATTAAAAACTTTAACGGACTAGCTGGTAAACAGTACAATAAGAATAAGAACGAAAAGTTCTTTTGTTACCGCTGCTTGCATGGCTGTACAAACAATGAAACATTACAAAAGCATTTGCAGTACTGTAATGATGTACAAAGAATAACAATGCCATCTAAAAAAGATAGTGTGTTACAGTTTGTCCATCATAATCACAAACTAAAAATTCCTTTCGTCATATACGCTGATTTGGAGTGTTTACTTCAACCTGTACTTGGCGTAGAAAATAATCCTAATCAATCGAGTACAAGAAAAGTTCAAAATCATGTTCCGTTTGGAGTAGCGTACAAGGTAGTTTGTTGTACTGATTCTAGATTGTCTAAACCAATCCAATACTATCGTGGTAAAAATCCAGCTGTCTGGCTTCTCAAGCAGTTGATTAATGAAGTTGATAATATTACTTATCGTTTGAAAAGAGTAACGCCAATGTTAAAATTAACACCTCAGCAAGAATCTGATCACGAGCAAGCGGAAATTTGTTATATTTGTGAAAAAGCTTTTGACCTTGACAATGTCAGGACTGACAAAAAAGTACATGACCATTGCCATTTAACCGGACAGTACCGTGGAGCGGCTCATAATCAGTGTAATTTAAAATTTCATGCTCCAGATTTTATTCCGATTATTCTTCACAATTTTCGAGGATATGATAGTCACATTCTAGTAGAAGCTTTTGGTGATCCTGAGATAAAATCTCATCTAAAACTCGATAATATCATCAAATGAATTCCAAATAATTTTGAAAAGTATATGTCAGTTACGCTAGGTAAATTGCGTTTTATTGACAGCTTGCAGTTTATGGCAGCCTCGTTAGATGAGCTAGTAAAAGGTTGTAGTAAATTTGATAACCTAAGAGACTGTTTTGGAGATAAATTTAATCTACTAGCTAAAAAAAGATTTTTTTCCCTACGAATGCCTCGACGACTGGAGTAAATTTGATGAAACATCTTTACCTGACAAAGATAAATTTTACTCGCAACTTAAAAGTGAAAATATAACCGATGATGAGTACAGGTATGCACAATATATCTGGAAAGAGTTTGGTTGTGAGACTTTTGGTGATTATCATGATTTGTATTTGAAAACTGACGTGTTATTATTTGCAGATGTTTTTGAAAGTTTTCGAGAAGTAAGTTATAATAATTACGGAGTAGATCCTTGTTGGTATTATTCTGCCCCTGGGCTGTCATGGGATGCTCTGCTAAAGTTTAGTAAGGTAAGGTTAGAATTACTGACTGACGTTGATATGTTCAATTTTATCGAAAAAGGTATCAGAGGCGGTACTAGCGTGATAACAAAAAATATGCTGAAGCAAACAACAAATATTTAAAACAGTATAATCCTGAGCTTTCTTCGAAGTATATAGTTTATCTAGATTGAAATAACTTTGATGGCAGAACCAATGCCTCTTGGTGGATCTCACTGGATCACGGCTGATCGATTTCTATCGGAGACAGAAAAAGATACCTGACGATGTTTCATATTTCGTTGAAGTTGATCTCGATTATCCAACTTGGCTACACAAATTGCATAACGATTACCCTTTCTGTGCGGAATCAATGGTCATAAATTATAGTTTGTTATCAAAAGAACAACAAGTGTTAGCATCACCAAGACAACATTCCATGGTCAAAAAACTAGTACCAAATTTGCTTAATAAACGTCATTATGTTTTGCATTACAAAGTTTTAAAACAAGCAGCCGATGCTGGTTTTGTGTTGAGAAAAGTTCATCGTGTACTAAAATTTAATCAGTCGCCGTGGATGAGAGGTTACATTAACTCGAATACTTCAAGAAGAGCTGTAACAAAAACTGATTTTGAGAAAAACTTCTTTAAACTGATGAACACTTCTGTTTTTGGTAAGACGATGGAGAATATTAGGAAACGCGTAAATATCGAACTAGCTAATGATATCAGTCGTAGAAACAAACTTGTGTCAGACGACGATTTTGTGAGCATGAAAATTTTTAATGAGAATCTTGTTGCGATAAAAAGAAGAAAAACAAATCTAAAACTAAACAAGCCGATCTACGTTGGAGCTGCAGTGTTGGATTTATCAAAGTGGCTGATGTACGATTTTCATTATAATTTTGTTAAAAATCAATGGCCTGCCAGTAGATTATTGTTTACTGATACTGATTCACTCGTGTATGAAATCGAATGCGAAGACATCTATCAGGATATGTTTGATAATAGATATCTGTTTGATCTTTCTGATTACCCACGTGACAGTAAATTTCATGACGACACAAATAAAAAGGTTATTGATAAGTTCAAAGATGAAATGAACTCGAGCGCTATCAAATACTTTATCGGATTACGCAGCAAAATGTATGCCGTATTGTTAGACAATAATAAAATAACGAAAAAAGTAAAAGTTCTGCCTCGTAATTTTGTTAAAAAGTTTATGCAATTTGATGACTACAAGTACGTGCTTGATGGCGGTGTTAGTTTTATGAGAGCTATGGCAATCCGAACTAATCATCATAAACTCGAAACAGATGTCATTTTCAAACGTGGATTGTGTACTTTTGATGACAAACGCTATTGCGAAAATGGGGTAGATACATTTGCCTTTGGGTATTGTCATGATGATAGATCTATACTTGACATTATCTTTTCCAACTGAAGTTTTATCTAAACTTATAAAATAATGTTTGAAAATTTGACATTATCTTTTCCAACTAAAATTTTATCTAAACTTATAAAATAATGTTTGAAAATTTGACAATAACAAATAGCTACAATAGTAACATCAAATATCTAATGATGGACGGTAAACAATTGACAGTTGAATTTAATAATGAAACATCAGGTATATGTTTTAATGGAACACGTGACAAGCTGAAACTTTCGCCCATCAAATCTGATAATAGCGTGTATTTCAATTATATCGAACAATTGTATCAAATGTTGCTAGCGGAATTTAAAAACTTTCACAACCCCATTAGCCAACAAAAATATACTAAACTCACAATTGATCTCGATCGGTCAAAGATGTATTTTATCGACAAAAAATATCCTCTGAAGAAACCAGAAATAAAAGATTTGTTTGAGTCCCGTCGCTGTGTGAGCGGTAAAGTAAAATTTAATATCTATTATCGTGATAATGAAATATTTTTAATATCAACAGTTGAAACAATAATCATTAGTCTCGAGGTATAAAATAATATCATTTTCATTCTAATGCTAGTTTAATTTCCGTCTTGTTAACTGAAACGTTCTAATGCACAGTTTAATTTTCATCCTGTTATCTGATAAAAAAACTTGTGGTAGACTGATTATAACACCCATTTGCCGTCTTTAGAATAATCGTATTCCACGCATGCTCTGTTCTAACAAATTTGTCACCTCTGTATGACAGAGCTTACTTGGATGAATCATAGCATTCCAACACCTGTTGTTTAGTCTGGTTATAAAATATCTGCCTGTAGTAGTAGTAGAAGTAGGAAAAAAAGGTTTGGGCTAAAACTCTTGTTTTCTATTACACTTCTTCTTCTTCTTCTTCTTCTTCTTCTTCTTCTTCTTCTTCTTCTTCTTCTTCTTCTTCTTCTTCTTCTTCTCGTTGTTGACGTTATATTGGTGTATTCCATCTGTGTGTTTTCCATTATGTTTTGTTGTGGTGCGTCCTTACTGAGATTTGCAGGGGCTTGTGTTGTGTTTTCTTGTCTTGTTTAAAGTTGTATATTTATATGCCTTTTATTTCTTTGGGATTCTAGTGCTTTAAATGCCTCTTCCAACGACGAGAGTTCTGTATTTGTTCTTTGTACGCATTTGTTATCAATGGTAGACAGACTGAATACCACTACACCTTATAAATACGTGAAGTACGGACGTGAAGGAAAAGATCCCTCACACCAAATTCACATGTTATATACCATTCACACAGACGGGATGAAAAAAACTTACACACCATATATACTATCCACACAAACGGGAAGAGACGAAACACGCCATATCTCTTCTATCCACACGAACGAGAAGAGAAATAAATCTACTATCCACACAAACGAACGCGAACACATAAAACACACATCTACTATCCACACAAATGGGAGAAGAAAACACACCATATCTTCTATCCACACAAAGGAACGTGAACGCAAACACGCACGCATATCAGTAAAGAAGTGGGCGTTTATATTCATACTACTTCACATTCACACAAATTGGCAACTTGAATAGTCTCTTTTCTAGAGATCTGGTTAGCACTGAGAATGGCTGGGAATTTGTAGAACTTCAGATGCACCCGATTAAGTGAAAATATGTCCCAGCCCGTGCCCCACACAAGCATCGCCGGCTATAGTCATTCTTTTAATTAATGCGTGTGATTGAGAGCTTAGTCGGGACTTGAGTAGCATTATCATCCCAGTTTTCACTTTAAGGGATAGTGAATATTTGTTCCCTCTGTGTTCTCCTGTGACATACCTGGAATTGTTGAGGACTCTGTGGTTCCAACTCTTGCCGCTGTCTCTCCAATTCTTCCAATGCTTCCCGCTCACATTTATTTGACTGAGGGAAGCATATCTTGGTACTGATGGTGCTGGTGGCAGAGACTGTGGTTGTCTCTGTTGTGGAAGTGGTGGTTGTGGAGGCGTTGGTGTCCTCACCTCAGGCTTGATCTCATACAGAGATCTCAGTTTGAGGCGAGGTAGGATCCATCGTTTCCGTTCCTTCTCATATTTTCCTCTTCCTCCTTCTCTATCCTGGCTTCTTCGGTTATTACCTTCATAGTCCCTTCATCTAAAATGCATCTGGCGTAATCCAGGTGCATTTGGAGTTCTATCAGCTTTGCAATTCTATTATTCATCTTCGAAGCTAACAGATCAACACTGGGTAGCCAGACAGTAAGTAATTAAGGTGAATTAAAGTGGCTTTCACACATAAGTGCATGTGCCACTGGTCAATTCCTGCATCACATAACGTTTATTTTCCTTGAGGAATGGTATTAGTGCTACATTCCTCAGGCCATAATGAACTCAAGAAGTGCTCCTAATTTTGCCGTCATGCAGTAGAACAATAAGTTCAAATCTACCTGATAGTCTCAGCACAGACCCATGTTTTATAGTCCAGTTTTAGGATAGGGTGAATGGGAGTAATTCCATCACTGACTCACCTTGTTTGTTGTTCAGCGTTGTTAGAGTTTGCATGCTTATTGGTATCCAGTAAAAGAAAACGAGGCAAATGCAAGGAAAGGCAGCGCTGAGCCACATGATAGAGTCCCTTGATTCCATGGTGATTGGTTGAAATTCGGACGTCTTGCACTGACTGTGAATTTTGATGATATACTCTGTGATAATTTTAATAGTTTAGAGAGATCAAGCGTAAGTAGAGTCCTAAAATGACAGCCAGGCTTAGTTCCAATATGTTGACACCTCGTGTGATTGGCCCTGATGGTCATGGGCTTATACTACCTTTTACGAGATATTGGTTTCGAGTCTTAGTGGAAATATTTAATTTAGGGGCCAATCGGTCATGTTGTGCTTGACCTGTAGTTATTTGTGACGGATCAGTTGGTGTCGATTATTTTATTGCCGCCTTGTTCAGCGAGGCCTAATGGTCTTTGGACTTTAGACCACCTTATATTGTCTATTTGTGCCCTATTTTAATTTTCCTACTTTATTTATTTGCCTTGTGTGACGGGCCCTGCTTGGTGGTCCTGGTGTTCGGACTCTATATTTCTGTTGTTTTATTGTTTTAGCTGTCATCTTTTGGTGGAGTAGTTAGGTTGGTTGTGTTAGAGGATGAGACGGTTATAGCAGGTTATATGGTAGAGTAACAGATGAGGTAGAGTTTCGTATATAGCAGCCAGACTAACGATCGCACCGATTTATTTCCCTGGAGAACGGATGTGAAGGAAACATCCCCTGACACAAAAACTTACAATGCTACTTTTACTATCATATGGAATGCATGAACCCTACAGAAACACTCACGTTGACCTTTTTACCTGCAAACACAGGCATACACTATTGGACAAGACAGGGAAACGAAGTGCTTATAGACACACATCTATTTTTTAAACATACAAACACATTTTTATGGCAATTGAATTATTATGTTTTTAATGTCTTGGCAACACTGAAAGGGGTGCTCTTGCTGACGGGAAGTGATGCAATCTTTTACTGTTTAAGATTGCGTCCCCGTCTGGCGGCAGACGTTCTAACATGATACGGTCTGTTTCTGCTGCCATGGTTGTTGCTGTTCTTTCTGCTGCTTCGGGAGTCTCTAATTTTCTGGTTTTCTTCTTGCTCTTAATTTCCTAGCTGATGACTTTTTCAACCAGGTCTTGAGGAATAGGTAAGTGTTTGAATGGTAGTGGTGCCCGCCCTTTCGGGCATGTACCTCTTACTTATGACTCCATGGTGGCCTGTTATATATTCCGGGGAAGTAATAAGAGCTTCATCCCCTAGACATTTATGTGCGGTAAGACGGCGATGTACTTGAGAGTATGTTGATGCGTAAAATATTTACACATGCGTTATTTCAAGATAAATTGAACACGTTTCATGATCCTGGCTTTGGTTTTGTGATATTCGGTGGTGAACAAATTAACGTCTCGTTTCTTCAATACGTTTTGGAAATCATCTTGGTGCCATCAAAGAGGGTGACGACCACTTTGTTCCAACACCAGTTTTATGGCTTGCACTAACTCACTGCTCGGTTGGAAAGTCAATGGCATGACCCAGGCAAATTTGGAAATGATATCAATGACACACGAAAAATATTTGTAGCCACGATTGTAGGTGGCCAAATGAGAGACATAAGCTAAATCGTCTTGTCATTGATGATCGATGCCCTCCACGCGGGTGCCATTTCTGGAAAACTTTCGTCAAATGGGTTTTTGCAAGAGTACGTGTCTTGTTCTTGCAACCATCGTTGCCCTTGAAGTAAACGCTCACTTTTCAGTCGGATATTGACAGTACTATAACATTTCTTAACTCCTCCTTAGCCTGCATGATGAACTGGGTCGTTGTAAATGCTGGCTAGCACATTCTCCATCAGGACATTTTTAGTTTTTTTAACATGTTATCCACTCTTCACTGGTGCTACACTGGATGGGGTGACGTGTTGATTTGGAAACGTCGTTACATGTCCGACGTGCCACGTGAGTAAAAGTCGAGAATAATGGTGGTTCTTGGTGGTGGTGATAATGTGATACCTTTTGTCCTCCTTTCCCTTTTGACTTCTGGTGTCTACTTCTTTCCTTTTGATTTGAGTCGAATGAGAATTGGACATCATCTTTTAACCCATGCTTTAAGTTCTTCTTGTTGGAGTGTGGGAGAAGGCATCCATGAGGACGTTGAAATCTTACTAGGAATGGAAGCTACGGACGGTGTTTGAAATACTTCTCGTGCCTCTTCGTCCTGTTGCATCCGTTCGGTTATGTCTGTCTTGGTTACTGGGGATAGTGGTGATAGTAGTAGTGGTGATGGACATTTTGTCAGGGTCGTAAAAATATTTCCGATCCGGTCTAGCTATTTCGTCTAAAGCTCTTATCTGAAAGAGTTGAAGTCGTTGCAACGGAGAAGTGGAAGAACCGGATGCAACAGGAGACGCTGCAGATTATGGTTTGTGCATGTATGGTTACGTCCTAGCTGAAGTGCCTCTCTTGCGGGTGGAAGCTGTTAACTGGAGTGTGTTCTGTAAGCTTTTCTTTTTCTTTTTCTGGCGACTATTCTTTTTCTTTGTGACATGGTCCTGACATCACTGAGTGGGCGAGTGGCTTTTTCTTGGGGATGATTGTGGGGAAATTGGGATTCCATTTCAAGAGGAACACCTCCTGGAGAACCGCTACGTCCAGGTTCCAATTTGCTTTTGAGATTGAGTGTCGATGATGTGAGAAGCGGTCAATTACGTTAGGGCTACTTTGTGTCTGTCAAAAAATCGTTTGTTTTGATGTGGAATACGAATGTCTTTCAGCAACTGATGTGCTGTCACCATAAACGATGGTGAGACTTCTCTGAGACTGGCTTCTAAGAAACGAGCATTTATTTGTGGATTGTTTCATCACCGATGCTGTACAAGGCACACATCAATTTGACTTAAAGTTGAGACTGAAGAGAAGTCATGTTGACGATGTGTAAGACAGCCCAAAAGTGTCTCAGGTTTTTATATAATTATTTTCGTAAGTCGACGATGACGACTACTCTACGGGTCTTTCGTCTTGGCACCAGTACAGATCGTAACAAAAAATTGGCTGTTAAACCAGATCAAGATACCAGTTATCATTGTCAAGAGGAAGGACATTGGTCTTCAAACTGCCCTAAGAAACAACAAGAGAAGAATGTAAAGAAGCGTTCCGAACAGGAAGAAGAAGTACCCTCCGAAAAAAAAGAACGTCCAGAAAGAGAAGAGAAAAGAAGAAAAGAAAACAAGAAGAAAGTGAGGAAGAAACGAAAAAACCTGTGACAGTGAAGAAATTAAAAAAGGAGAGATTGAAAAGGAAAAGATGTAAAATGAACATTTCATGGTGATTTATAGTGAAATTAGATTGTAAATTTGTACCAGATAAGTTACATGAATGAAAATTGTAAGTGTCTCATGGTTTTGATTTTTATAATAAGGACCTACATTCTCGCACTCACACACGTCCAATCACGGGGAAAAAGAATATTTAGTTTGAATTGATTTTGACAAATACTGAGTATTCTCTTTTCAAGAGAGGTGGGTGACACTGAAGCAGACCATTTGGTGTTTGTTTTTAAACAAAAAAAAAACAAAAAAAAAAAAACAACAAAATCCCCATCAGGAACAGGAAGTGTTGAGCTTTAATTGCCTTGTATCTGGCCAACTTCTGGATCTGCTGCTGTCGATGACTTGTTATAGATCACTTTATGGTATCTCAGGCGTAGTAGGTGTGTGGACTAGGTTGAGTTGTTTGGCTCGGGAATGCGGTAATATATGCTATTAACATTCTGCTGCTACAAATGGTCTGAAAGTTACAGGACACCTAAGGTCAGCACCAGGCTCTCATTAAGTTGCTTTATGATAAGATTAGTGTGAGAAATTAGTGTGCGTGTGTTTTCACTGTTTTCAACCACTTGTATTCTAGCCATTAAAGTAGTTAGACCTAACCATGTTTTGTGCTATTTAGCAAACATAACATGGTATCAGAAGTGAAAATTTTTGAATAAGTTGGATTTATACCATTAAGAAGTATATCTCCATAACTACACTGAAATTTGGATACACAAGTTCATGTGTTAATTGTGACTTCATGGAAAAACTCAATCAGCCACCTGAAATGGTCTTTATTTCCCACCAGCAAGTAGAAACTTGGAGGAGGTGGAAGCAAACTATGCAGTTTTACTTAGGTCCTTTCTCTTGTGCTGTATTAAAAAAGTCTGACATATTTTATTTTTTCAGTCTCTTTAACTCTGCCAAAATGTCTAAGAGTACCGTCACCGTTATTTCTTCTCTGCTTCTTCTTCATGTCGTTATCTTCTTCTTACCTTTTCTTCTTCTTCTCACTGTTGATGTTTAACGAGAAAGGCTAGTTCTGCTTCATTCTACTTTTAGCAAAAAATTCTCCAGTTGTTCGTTTTGTCTCAATTTAAATCCTCGACGTACGGTAAGGAAGGAGAAGGTTGTGGTACAGGAATAATTCTTATGAAGAAGAGAGAAAATCCACCAAATCCCAATTAAAATTGTTATCTTCTGGAAGTAGAGCCGTGTTTGCTTTAGTAGCGGCTGATATGCTACCACTTTTCATCACCACGGCCGGTGCACCCAAGTCATAGTCTTCTTAGTTTCTGTCAAGTTCTAACTCTGTCATGTTGATTCACTGCGCAATGACGCTTACGCACCTATTTAAGGAAGGTTATGTCACAGACAGCTCTCTTCGGATTGGATGACAGACTCCGAACTGATACTGAATTTTGTAACGCGTGTTAGGATTGGTGAAAGAACTCAATCCGTTTGGATCCGCTCTCCCACTATAAATAACTGCGGTCAACCTCATGCCCTTCACATGTTCTCGTCGAAAGATGTGAACTAACGTAGAATCATCTACCCTCCAATTGTCGATGCTGTTCAACCCAGACGATCCCATGTATGTCAAATCATCATGGACTATCACCCAGATGACCGATAAAGCCTTCTGGAAACGAAGAATCTATTTGTAGAGGTAAGGCTGTCTGAAGAGAATCTTAACATACAGTCCAGAGGTCAGATTGAGGAAGAGAAGAATATCCATGTGATGCCCTCTTTGTTAACTGAATGGGCCAACAAAAAATAAAATAAAAAAGCACAAAAGGCCCTTTTTCAGGCCACTCCATTGCCTCGAAAAATTTACTATCTTGCCTAATATTTTTTTAGTCGATTTTTGGTGAGATAGAGTTATGTTCATAAATATGTCTCTATCTGTTGCTATGTAATTGCTATTGTTCCCTGAGTAACGCGTATTCAGGTCAACCCCTTGCCACACTGTTCCGCCCGAGTGAGGTCAGCCACTTGGAACATTGTTGCCGGTGCCCAGTACCATGATGTCACTCCTGTTTAAATCATATTGTCTCTAGACAGGCCCAACCTATGTTAAACTTTCCTTTGTCCCGCTATTGTCCCACCCACGATAAATTTCCCCACGTTAAATTCCTATTGTTCCCATAGTGCCGAGACACCTTTTTAACATGGGACCCATTGTCCCCAGAGTACTCCAATTCACAACGAACGGCTGTAATGAGAACTTTATCTATTAGCCTCTACAAGTTTCATGGGGGGAGGGGCCCGATTGGCCAAGTGGTCCAAAGCGCTCACGGTTACGGATCACTGCCATCTCATCTCTGTCTGCGTGGGTTTCAGTCTCGGGCTACGTAAATGTTGATACTTGGGAAAGCTTGCCAGTAGTTTCTCGTGGGTCGGTGTTTCTTTTTCCCGATGCTTGCCCAGCCTCTTCCTCGGCCGTTAATTCTGGCCGTCAAGTATAGCCCATCTTGCAAACACTTTCATACACCTGTAAATGATGTGCAGAAAAAAATGCCATGAGGGTAGAAGCACAGGGGCTTGTATGGTTGCTGATAATTTATCGTCATATATGTAATATACAATATATATATATATATATATATATATATATATATATATATATATATATATATATATATATATATATATATATATATATATATATATATATATATATATATATATATATATATATATATATATATATATATATTGCATAGTACATGTATGACTGGTAAATTGTCAGCAACGATATAAGCCCCTGTGGGTAGAAGGTTTTAACCTAATTGATTGAGAATAATCCAAGTCAACTATTATCATACTACAATTTCTCTAGCTATTACTTTTCAAAAAACAGACACATTCATTTGGTCCGATTCATACAAATTTTATACCCTTCATTTCTCGGATACGATGTAGTCATCTTGTTACCAGATAAATCCCATATGGAATAATACGTATTTGCTAGGTCTAGAATTAAGGAAGACTCACTTAGCGTCACAATAGTAAATTTTAAGATTGCGCATGTAGTGTGGCTTGGAATCGTAAAATTTAAATATGTTTCCACTTGGATAACCTTAACCTTTTAAGTAGTAAGATGTAGAGAAGAGCATCAACAAATTATGTCCACTGTCAGGAGTCCTTTGTATCTGTACAGATACTTGCTTCGATGTATTAGAAAGCTACCGGATGAGGCACAAAGTCATTATCAACACCATGTGCGGCAGGTGCTCGTTTCAAACGGACTCCGTAACCTTCCTTATACAATTACCATTGCTAATCGAGTCCCTGAGGGTGCAAGGGGCAGATTTTATGTACATATTTAATGCCGAATTCACCAGCATTGTTACAAATTCATAAAAATAAAATACACAATTGAGGCTAAAAAATATCCATATTTTTTGGACCCTTTTCAAAGGTTATTATTCTGTAAAACATTTGGTTCTAATGCACAGATGCTCGACGCAAGCTAAGACATAGCAGTTTGTTTTTGTTTTGGTGCTGTGTCTTATTACCGTAATAATGGCCTTATATAGCCAGTTCCAATGTCGTTGACATCGGAACAAGTAGTTTCAGGAATATCACACTTGGCAGCCTATATCTACACTCATCCACTAATTATTGTGAAACTAATATACTCTCTGTGTTGTCTTTATCCTGGTGAAATCAAAATATGACACTAGCAAATGGGCGCATTTTTTAAGTTCTGTTGATATACATTTGAATTTGTTGCAATGCATTGGTAGTCGTATGCCGAAGTATGTTCAGTAGGTTCATGTGGGAGATCTGTTTCTTGAACGAAACATAATGTTGCTTATAGTTCCAAATAGGCATAATATATTTTTGTATTCATTTCGTTAAAGAATAATATTTCAAGTAAACCCGATTTTGGCATTCCTGGTTTTCATGGCTTTCCAACAGTAGGCCAGCAAAATTTGTAAACAGGTCCATTTCTTTGGTGAGAATTTATTGGAGAGCCTGACAAACACATTTTAACTTTATATTGTAGAAAGACGTAGTTATTGGTTGCCAGTTTTGTAAGATTTTTCAGAAAATTTGACTTTCGTTACACTTTTAATCACCATCAAAACATGCTTCACAGCGTCATTAGTCAGGCAGTAAGACCCATCACTCATCCAGAAGAAAAATATCTGGGTATAACACGAGCTTGATGTCAAGAAAAACAATAATCTAAAAGAAAAAATCATGCATGGTAACTAAAATACCTCAGATTACCCCGATGTCCCGTTATGACAGAGGACCATCTCTATCAATTATACTGTGCAAGAGAGTAGTATGATACTGGGGGTCAAATATCAGAACGGGTCGTGGGTGTCATCAGAGCTATTTTTGTCACTATGAATTTTTTCCTTCAGGTTATTGTTTTTTTCTTATCATCAAGTTTGCGTTGAGCACCTGTGTACTAAACCAGCAGATGCAATTCAAAATAGTTGCCATCAAAACCATTTTTGAGATATTCAATTTGCAGTGAATCTACGTGTTTTTCTGCTATGGGGGTTAGCTCTTCCTAGTCAACTAGTGGCATTTTACTCTCTGTAGAGTAACAATGGGAAGTGTACTGCCTTAGATAAATAACCACTCCCCAATCTGTGATGATACTGATGGATGATATGTGTGACCTATTCATTAAATTATGCATACACTTTAGACATATACGGGTAATTGGTAACAGTCATATCTCTAATGTAAGATTCAAAGTGACAATAGGAGAGATGGTTGTGCTATTTCATGTAGATTTACATCACCAAACATAGGATTTCCTCCATAAATATGATGTATATTTCACCAAAAGAACCCTTTAGCCAGTAGTAGCTCCATAGCTACAGTGGTAATTACTAGTAAGTGTATTAAATGTACACAGCTGTGGTAAATACTCTTAAGTGTATTAAATGTACACAGCTGTGATAAATACTGGTAAGTGTATTAAATGTACACAGATACAGTGGTAAATACTAGTAAGTTTATTAAATGTACACAACTGTGATAAATACTGGTAAGTGTATTAAATGTACACAGATACAGGGGTAAATACTAGTAAGTGTATTAAATGTATACAGCTGTGATAAATACTGGTAAGTGTATTAAATGTACACAGATACAGTGGTAAATACTAGTAAGTTTATTAAATGTACACAGCTGTGATAAATACTGGTAAGTGTATTAAATGTACACAGATACAGGGGTAAATACTAGTAAGTTTATTAAATGTACACAGCTGTGGTAAATACTGGTAAGTGTATTAAATGTACACAGATACAGGGGTAAATACTAGTAAGTTTATTAAATGTACACAGCTGTGGTAAATACTAGTAAGTGTATTAAATGTACACAGATACAGGGGTAAATACTAGTAAGTTTATTAAATGTACACAGCTGTGGTAAATACTGGTAAGTGTATTAAATGTACACAGATACAGTGGTAAATACTAGTAAGTTTATTAAATGTACACAGCTGTGATAAATACTGGTAAGTGTATCAAATGTACACAGATACAGGGGTAAATACTAGTAAGTTTATTAAATGTACACAGCTGTGGTAAATACTGGTAAGTGTATTAAATGTACACAGATACAGGGGTAAATACTAGTAAGTGTATTAAATGTACACAGCTGTGATAAATACTGGTAAGTGTATTAAATGTACACAGATACAGTGGTAAATACTAGTAAGTTTATTAAATGTACACAGCTGTGATAAATACTGGTAAGTGTATTAAATGTTCACAGATATAGGGGTAAATACTAGTAAGTGTATTAAATGTACACAGCTGTGGTAAATACTCTTAAGTGTATTAAATGTACAAGCTGTGGTAAATACTAGTAAGTTTATTAAATGTACACAGCTGTGGTAAATACTGGTAAGTGTATTAAATGTACACAGCTGTGGTAAATACTGGTAAGTGTATTAAATGTTCACAGATACAGGGGTAAATACTGGTAAGTGTATTAAATGTACACAGCTGTGGTAAATACTGGTAAGTGTATTAAATGTTCACAGATACAGGGGTAAATACTAGTAAGTGTATTAAATGTACACAGCTGTGGTAAATACTAGTAAGTGTATTAAATGTACACAGCTGTGGTAAATACCACAGCTGAAGGAATTAAGAGTATTAAGATATGCCTAGTTCCTTCTATATGGGGTACAATGAATATATAAATGACATATACATTACCTACCCTCAACACACCACCTAACCACTAACATTTTGAAAATATACATCCAACACTGAAACACTGAGAGATAATATTGAATTTTAGGCTGACTTTTGTGTGAAACAATGTCCATTACTGGGTAGGTGTATAAGGCATTGAGAAGAGTTTCCATTGGTTGTAACTTAAGTATTAGTTTATTTTAAAAAAAAGCACAAATAAATCTGCAAAGCAGAAGTCATAAATAATTTAAAAATTAAGAAGCATTTTTTATGATTCAGTTAAAGTATAATTTTCATGCAGGCTACAGTTAGCTTTTTGACAAATCTGATAATATATACATGTCTGTTATAATAATTTATGTACTGTACTGGTTAGTGCTCAAAGAAAATTTAGTTTAGGCACAGGCCTTGGGCTGGTAACTTGAATGAACTCACAAGCCCTGACTGAAATTCCCCAAGACCTCACATGCCTCACAATTCTCAAGCCAGGATAAAAACCTCCCAATTTTGGTGGCATTTTCACACCTTCCTCACAATATAGTAATATTTCCCAATTGTTGGGGCCTCACAGTCTGAATGGGTCTCTCAAATTCATTTTATACCAAATAGGTCCTCTAGTCTAAATCCGGCACTTCATGAAATAATTAATATCACACATTTCTTTTCTTCAATAAATAAACATTATTCATGTAAAGTTCAAATTTTTTTAAAACCACTACAACAGTACTATAGTAAAAAAAATCAAACAAATATGTCACCAATTAACTTAAATCCCATGAATAATCAATGTGAATGCTGTTTAATTTTCTCATTGGGTTTAAAAAAACCCAACACAAACGCCAATAATTCCGTGCAACTAGTTTTGCATATAATACATGCTTCTTCAGGCACAAAATGTTTTGAAATAAACGGATGACATATTTACAGGTTTAAAATAACAATTACATCATTAGGTAACATCATAAAAAACAATGCATAATCACAACAATTATATATATGACAGATCTAAAAGATACACGAGTCTCTAATGAATCCTGAATCAGTAAAATAATAAAATAAAATAGAGACAAACATACATACAATTATAGTGTTATAAAAGATATACAATTTTGCAATTGAAAAGAAAATTATACAATTTTATATAATAATTGGTATTAAGGCCATTAGGATACAAAGTATCTAATTTATGAATCCAATAAGTCTCTTTTATAAGTCTGTTCATGTCTCCATGCACAATATCTATTGGCATGAAAAAAAAATCAAGTAGACAGTGATTATTGGTGTTAAAATGTGTAGAAATATTAGACGAAAACTGAGGATCTTTATAATTTTTAATATGAAAGCGATGATTATTCATTCTTTTAGAAACTTGTTGAAGTGTTTGTCCAACATATTGCATGTTACATTTTTTACAGGTTATCAAATAAACCACGTTATTTGATATGCAGTTAGTGTTAAAAAGTAGGGAAAATGTCTTTTTGTGTTAGTGCTACTAAAATAACTACTTTTTCTTATGTTTGCACATTGAGAGCATCAGTGTTTATTACATTTAGATGACGAGAATTGTCCTTTTTTATTTTTTTCTGTAAGTTTAGTTCTAATTAAAAAATCGTGCAAATTCTTGGGTCTCTTATAAGCAAGAATAGGTTAATTGTTGTAAAGTGATTTTATGCTGTTTTTATTGGATAAGTTTAGGAGACTCCAATATTTATTATAATTTACTATAATTTTATATATGACTGATTGTTTCTTTTTTATTTTATTATTTTACTGGTTTAATTTTCTCTAAAAACTAAATCGCATCACCATTTCCGCCAAAGAAATGTGGCCAGTTAATACCTGACTATTCTCTACCATTACCATTATTAAATTAAAAAAAGGAATAAAACAATAAAACCATGCAGTATGTATGCCCACAAGAAACTAATTCTGAATAAATATTTTTATTTAGTAAACAATGTTACTGGCCATAAGACTTAAACCTAAGGAAATAAGGTGGGACATAAAACATGGGAAAAACAGTTGAAATATATATGGTGACTTGTGACTGCAGATTTGAACTGTCAAAATGAGGTCTTATATACATCATAAGGTGCAGCAAAATAGGTAATCCTTTATTTGCCAGTTAATTGCTGTCCTTTTTACATGGATAAATACAAGGATAAAGATTAACTGTTAATTAGCCACACTAGCTTTATTGCTTGTGTATTTAAGTCTAAATTTCAGCTATTTTGCAGTTAGCCGAAAAAGACCAGAATATGAAAAAAAGAGGCTCGTACTGGGGGATTATAAGGTGTATCACAGAAAAATAGCATGTCCCTTGAGAGTTTGCACATTGGGGCATAGTGGTGGGGGTCAACAGTCACCTCCCCACAATTTCTATTTTGAAACTTTGATTTTATACCTGACCTCTTTTCTTTTAATCACTGTTATTTAAACTGCCCAAGGGAAAATTTTATATCAGTTCCAATCACTACGGATTACCTTTAATACATACTACATGTAACTGGCATCGACAGAAAAGTTCTTTTTTGTTGTTTTTTTAAAACATTTTTATAAAAAATGTTAAGATTAACAAAAATTGAGTTTTCTCAAAACATGACCATGTCAGGGGTTTAGAATCTTACTTTAAGCAAAGCATAAATTTCATTAAAATCAGATCTCAATCTCACCTAGGACTCTGGTGATTTGATTTAGATTGTGCCGTGTTATGATGTGTATGTCAACATCCTGAAAATACATTTATTCATTTCCTCAGGCAAAATTGAATACAGGATGAACCCAAATGAAAATTAAATGGACCTCGGGTGTCTGGCTATAGAATTTTTTTTAGCACTGCTGGTGTAGATGAAAGATATATGAATTGATTGTTGCATTTTGTGGTCACTTACTCTGCCTTCTGCCTATTTTCCTAACTCACATGTGTAACACTTTTCCCAGGTTTTAAAATGTCTTTTATGCTGGTAACTGCCAGTCAGGATGCTTAAGTCAATACTATGACATCACATCACGAAAGTAACTGAATAAGCATAGAAATTGTGCATATGAGATCTTGGAAATTCAGCGCCTTGAAGATATGCCAGTATTTTATATATTGACAATACGATTGCAAATGATACTTCAGAATAAGGTTTTCTTCTATAGTGCTTTTATTATTATTCTATATTTATATTGATTTCTGGTCTCCTCTAAGTTAGGAAATTGACAGGAGCCAGTTTATGAAGCTATACTCTACCATCTATAAATTTGCAAGAGATATTTTTTTCAGTAATTGTTTCGCATCATGCACGGTAATTGGAAACATTCAAGTATTTTGTCTATTCATACTCCTGGTAAATTTTTTTATGAGCTTCATGAGCCCATCTTGCACATTGTCATCAGTTTGATTAAATTATTGATGCAGTATACAATTTTTTACACTGGTTATATTTTTTTCCAAACAAAGGAGTATCAGTACTCAGATTAAACTCTCAAAAATGTTAACAAAGTTATATATTTATAGCTTTTGCATGCTCTCCTGTTTGTTTTTACCCCACACCAGTTTTAGGAACAAAAAGCATCAAGGATATAAAAAAATGCACAAAACTTAGTCCTTTCATTCATCAATTTATCTTTCCAAGCCTGATTGTCTCCAGGGAAACTTAGTCATTTCATTCATCAATTTATCTTTCCAAGCCTGATTGTCTCCAGGGTAACTTAGTCCTTTCATTCATCAATTTATCTTTCCTAGCCTGATTGTCTCCAGGGAAACTTAGTCCTTTCATTCATCAATTTATCTTTCCAAGCATGATTGTCTCCAGGGAAACTTAGTCATTTCATTCATCAATTTATCTTTCCAAGCATTATTGTCTCCAGGGAAACTTAGTCATTTCATTCATCAATTTATCTTTCATAGCCTGATTGTCTCCAGGGAATCTTAGTCATTTCATTCATCAATTTATCTTTCCAAGCCTGATTGTCTCCAGGGAAACTTAGTCATTTCATTCATCAATTTATCTTTCCTAGCCTGATTGTCTCCAGGGAAACTTAGTCATTTCATTCATCAATTTATCTTTCCAAGCCTGATTGTCTCCAGGGAAACTTAGTCATTTCATTCATCAATTTATCTTTCCTAGCCTGATTGTCTCCAGGGAAACTTAGTCATTTCATTCATCAATTTATCTTTCCAAGCCTGATTGTCTCCAGGGTAACTTAGTCCTTTCATTCATCAATTTATCTTTCCAAGCCTGATTGTCTCCAGGGAAACTTAGTCATTTCATTCATCAATTTATCTTTCCAAGCCTGATTGTCTCCAGGGTAACTTAGTCCTTTCATTCATCAATTTATCTTTCCAAGCCTGATTGTCTCCAGGGAAACTTAGTCCTTTCATTCATCAATTTATCTTTCCAAGCCTGATTGTCTCCAGGGAAACTTAGTCATTTCATTCATCAATTTATCTTTCCAAGCCTGATTGTCTCCAGGGTAACTTAGTCCTTTCATTCATCAATTTATCTTTCCAAGCCTGATTGTCTCCAGGGAAACTTAGTCCTTTCATTCATCAATTTATCTTTCCAAGCCTGATTGTCTCCAGGGTAACTTAGTCCTTTCATTCATCAATTTATCTTTCCAAGCCTGATTGTCTCCAGGGTAACTTAGTCCTTTCATTCATCAATTTATCTTTCCTAGCCTGATTGTCTCCAGGGAAACTTAGTCATTTCATTCACCGATTTATCTTTCCAAGCCTGATTGTCTCCAGGGAAACTTAGTCATTTCATTCACCAATTTATCTTTCCTAGCCTGATTGTCTCCAGGGAAACTTAGTCATTTCATTCATCAATTTATCTTTCCAAGCCTGATTGTCTCCAGGGTAACTTAGTCCTTTCATTCATCAATTTATCTTTCCTAGCCTGATTGTCTCCAGGGAAACTTAGTCATTTCATTCACCAATTTATCTTTCCTAGCCTGATTGTCTCCAGGGAAACTTAGTCCTTTCATTCATCAATTTATCTTTCCAAGCCTGATTGTCTCCAGGGAAACTTAGTCATTTCATTCACCAATTTATCTTTCCTAGCCTGATTGTCTCCAGGGAAACTTAGTCATTTCATTCATCAATTTATCTTTCCAAGCCTGATTGTCTCCAGGGAAACTTAGTCCTTTCATTCATCAATTTATCTTTCCAAGCCTGATTGTCTCCAGGGAAACTTAGTCCTTTCATTCATCAATTTATCTTTCCAAGCATTATTGTCTCCAGGGAAACTTAGTCATTTCATTCATCAATTTATCTTTCCAAGCTTGATTGTCTCCAGGGAAACTTAGTCATTTTATTCCCAAGCCTGATTGTCTCCAGGGAAACTTAGTCATTATATTCATCAATTTATCTTTCCTAGCCTGATTGTCTCCTGGGGGTTCTTAACACACAGAAGTCTCACTAGGATTTTAAAACTAAGAGTACAGGACATCTTTTTGGGGAAAAACAGGAATTCCACCAGCAAAGTTACAGTCCTGTGCCAGAAGTATATTGAGCTAAATTTCCAGATAAGAAGAACCAGTGATTGCAATTGAGTTTAATTTTCTAAGTTATTTACACCACTGACATATAGCTCTTATTTTTCCATGATAGTGAATTATGTCAGGCAAAGGAAAGATCTCAAGCACTTTCTTAGATCTAGCTATAGTGTTCCATGTGAACTTATCTAGCTTTAGCATTCTGCTGAATTTACAATATTCATCAATTTACCGTTTAACCCAAATATACTTACCCAGATTTGCAAACAGTATTTTGTCTTACATGTTTGATTTTGAGGTCATATGCAGTATTCGGCTATACTTAGAAGCAAAAACAATAATGAAGCTAAAGTTATTCATTTGTTGTACATCACTGGGTCTTTCTACCTCGCCTCTGAATTCAGTCATTGTAAATACATATATCTGCACATTTTCCCACCACTTAGCAGCTAGTCAGTCTTTGAAGTTGCTGCCAAGCTATTGGATCATGTTCTTCTGATGTACTCTTACAGTGACAATGTGTACATCTCTGAATTTTCTCACTGTAAATATCAGCATAGCTCAACTGATCAACTGCTCAACATATTTTCCACACAGCAGGTGGTTGAGGCAGGACTGGCAAGCCCTTGAATTTGCTCAATGCATGCATATGGAGGACCCTTGCATAAGTAATTTCTGAGTCCTAGATAAAAAAATTGGAATTCAAATATACGTAATTAAGCATTTCCAATACCTCTGAACTTGTTCACCTTTGAAACTAAACAGAAGCTCTCAATGTAAGCAAGCTGATTGCTCACTCTCTTAGTCTAGTGTCTGAAATGGTCTGTTTCTGTAAAATCTGTATTTTCTGTGTCCAATCTTTACTATGTATATTTTTATAATTTAGAAAGAACTGAACAAATATTAAAGAAGGAACTCTCATTTACAAGTGTTCAAAGAGATGTAACTCCAATAATAACATAATTATTTAGATTGTCAAAAATGATGTTCATAAACAACATGATCATTCACTGATCACAAGTATCCTATTAACCTTCGTGCATGAAATAAACCATCATATTTTTATTGGCAGTTTGGCTCCGTTGATAGTGTTACAGAAGCAGTGTTGAGATGAGCGAAATGCCTGCAATAATGCAGGAAGAAATAGCATGAAATATATAGGTTACAGTATTTGACACTGTATTGACAGTTTTCCCTCATCACATGGCTCTCCATTAAAACACATCATGTTACAAGGTGACTGTTAGTATTTCATTATAAGATGCTCTCGTCTAAGGTAGTGTATTCCAGGTCTACAGTACAGAGTGTTCTGATGAGTGCTTAAAACAATAGAATGTCCATCTTGTGGCACAAAAATGTGATGTAAAAAAGTATGGAAATATTTTGCAGGGGATATTTTACAGTTGAATTTTATTCACAAAAGAATATTTTAGAAATTTTTCCCTGTTCACATTAACATAACAAAATTGGGATAAAAAATTTGTACATGTCTCATGACCACAAACTATTAAAAAAATATGACAAATATTACATGTAGACCAAGGTATATAAAATTGTTTTTTTTTCTTTCTGGAGTTTAATGCCATTTTATAGCACATCATAGGCTATTCAGTGCTTCCAGTTTATTTTGGTGGAGGAAGCTACTGGCAAGCTTTCTTACATAACCACAGTGGTCAAGCCAAGGTTCAAACCCACATAGACAGGTGAGATATCTTTAAAGGCATTTACCTGGGCCATCAGAGACCTCTAAGAACTTGTAAGAAAGTGAATTGCAAACCCTGTACAAGAATTACCTGTAGATGAATTATACCTGTATATGAATTATCCCTGTAATCACTTACACCTGTAACCACTCTATAAGTTAGTGTTACTTATATGAATTACCTGTAATCACTGGGGAAAATTAGTGTTATATATCTGTAACTACCCTGGGGTAAGTTAGTGTTGTGTATATGATTACCTCTATATGAATTATACCTGTAACCACTGGGGTAAATTAGTGTTATGTATATGCCAGATTTCTTTTTCAGGGATTTAGCAGTCATGCTGATGAAACAGATCCAGAAAGAATAAAGCAGATCATTACAAGAGCCATAGATGATGCAGAGTGGATTTTAAAAAAGGTTTATTTTAATAACTACTGTGAATAATTATAATGCGGGTAATACTACTACTACTACTAATAATAATTAATGATTTACTTTTTTGTCTGTGTGATAATTGGCGACCAGGCAGTTTACATCATGTCCTTAAAATTAAAACACTATGTAATAAGTAAAAATTCTATGAGGATAGCATCTGCTACATAAAACACTATGAATATAACACAAACTTATCCAGATTACAGAAGGTTATCATACAGATACAGCAGTCCCCCTATTATACCACTACTCCTGCAACGGAAAAGTGGCCTTTTAAGACAGGTGGCCTTCGGGGGGGGGACTCAATATTTTGTGAGAAGTATATGCAATGTACATAGTAAGAAAGCGACATTCTTCAAAGCATTTAATATCTTTGTTTAAAAGTAACATTAATTAAAGGTTTTTCTTATAATACTTGACTTATTTCAACTGAACATGCATTAATAGTTTTTATTCTTGGTATAAGCATTATATGTGTGCAGGAATTGTTGTCATGCACATTGCATAACCATTCAAAAACATTTAAATCTTGTTACATACATAATTCTCTTTCCATTTGATCTATTTTCCCACTGCAGCTGAATAACTTTCTTTGTTATGATCTTATTTATTTTAGTCTTTTCAGCATTTGTTTTGTTTGAGTCTTTTCTATCTAAAATTGTTCGGCAATCCCCCCTCTCCACCTCACCCGATGTCATTGAGTATAATTGATTTTTTTCTAAAATAATACATCTCTGTTTATGTGATCACATGTTAATGTTTGGTAATGATTTATTCAGATGTTGCTAACTGTACGCAATTTTATTATGCATGCAAAACTTTTGTAGAGCGGACGAAATGCCTTCGTAAAGTAAGCAATAAATGTGTTGTCACATGATTTTTCGATTTTTGTCTGGTACCCCATTTTATTTAAAGTTAATTTCTCTGCACAAAATCTATTTTTAGCCTATGCTGACCCTGTTATGATCTTTACAATTATGTCCGGTTACAATCATCAATGTTGCCAACTACAAGACTGATAAAACAATATTTCTTCATTTAAACAAAATGCCATGCTTTTAAAGGCAGCGATTTTGTCACATGATGCATTAGTTGCAGTTTGATACCCTATTAGTTTTACAGTTCTTGACACTATGTGAGAAGCCAAAATGGCTTCGATATGTACTGTACGCAGATTTGACCTGAACAATAGCACTTCCTGTCTGTTAGGATTTGTAAACTTGACAGTTATTGTCAATAGTAATAGCCACTAATTAAGAAAGTGAACAAGCTCAACATCTTGCTAAGGGAATCCATAAAGGCTATCAAACCATTTTGCTGCTGATGTATTGTACATCAATACCACCACTTCTCAGCTGTTACTACTGTTCAATAATTGTAATCTTAACAGTTATTAGAGTGACTAAATCCGACTTCTCATGATAACACAGCTGTAAGGCTAATTGTATTATGTGTACTTAACTTTTTTGTACAGATTCAAATTTGAGTCTTTCTGTGGCATTTCATGAGACATAAATGATATAACATTAACTTTAGTGGTACATGTACTTTAGTAGTCAACACTTCTTTCAGAAACAAAAAACTTACATCCAGAAACAGAAATCAGATTACTTGACACACCTTATAGAATAAAATACTGGTTCTGGATATATATTAAAAAAAAAAAACATGGCTGTTTGTGAGGGGTAAATTTGATATTTTTGCACTAATATGCTGGTCATTGGTTGCATTAGCAGGGTTTATTTTCATGAGGGGTACTTTTGAACACTCATTGGTGCAGACAGATTCTGGCCATAAGGAGCATATGGCCACTGGTCGGGGGAGGGAACCGTTCAAAAGGGGGACCTGTGTATATCACAACAACCATGCACAAATATTACATAGTCATAAAATTATAATTGCTTGTTTAATTATGTGTCTGCAATTTCTTAAAAGCTGAAATTTTAGATGCTTGTTGAAAATTATAATGCAAATAATTTTGTAAAATTCTACTGGTATAAAGAAAATATTTGTTAAAAGATTCTGAGAAAACTGGTATTAACAGCCATTAAGATAATCAGGTGCTATATTATAGTGATAGGAAGAAAAGCTTTTATAAAAACAACACAGTTATTCATTGAGCAGTGTTTACCAAAATGAATTAGATGATGAAATTTCTTTGCATTTAAAAGCACCTTGGGCTATTCTTTTCTGAAAGCAGTGTGGTTTCTGCATGTAAAACAGTTGACAGGGTTAGGATTAGTACAGCGGGAGATAAAATGAGGAAGAACAACTGTATTATACACTTTTTACATCAACTGATTGGACATAAACTTCTAGCCCATTCAGGGGTCAAGCTAGACTTGAATTTTAGGGAAAAGGGACTTCTTTTGGATAAAGCAAGAAGTGAGAGTTCAACAGAGAGAAGTGGAAGCAAAGCAAGAAGTGCTCTCTCTCTCTCTCTCTCTCTCTCTCTCCCTGTTCTTTTATTTTCATTATGCCGTCTATTTGCCAGTATGCATATTTGCATTTAACATTGGGATATAAACAATACTTTATTTTGAAGTTAAAAATTTTCAGAGTTATTTTGGCCCTATGACTTTAAAAGAGAATAATAGAAACTACATGGTAACAAATTTGAATTGAGTAATCACCTTACATTATTGTAATTGCAAGTCCGTATACATGCTTAATCAACTCTTTAATTATTTTTTACTTAAAGTTTACAATAATGGCACTTGAAAAACCATTGTACCATGTACATGAGGACAAATGTACACATCTTCAGATCATACTGTTTGACATAATTTCTTTGTTGCAGATAAAACATTAACATTAATATTTATATTTAAAACTTTGAAATGCATAAAATTACATAAGTTTCCTTTATAGACATGTGAGTGCATCTATTTTTTAAAAGGAGGAGTTTTTGTAATAAAACCACTCACTTTATATAGCTTCATTACAACAGTCCATTGACAGGGTTGTAATTTTATTATTTGTTAATGTATTTGTAGTTAGTTTTGGCATTGATTAAATAGTATTTGCATTGCTGCTTTTCTTCTTATTATCACAAATACGAGTCAAGTCAGAAAACAACTTTCACCTTACAATGCTGAGCAAATTCTATAACATATCATTGTTCCATATGTTTTTGACCTAAATAATTGCACTTTAAAACTAAATCTTCAATTACCTAATACCTAGTGTTTGCTTTCTATGCATTTTATATTTATCTGAATATATTTGCCCGATAATTTACAAAAAAACATTATAATAAACTGGTACTTCCCGGACACAGCATTATCTGCCTTTGTTTCTCTTTTATTGGTTCACTTAGAGTTTGAAACTTATTTTATAATGAAATTGTCTACAAGAGGCATTTAAAATATCCAGATCACTGATTCTGTTCTTAAATCACAAATTACTATTTACATACTATTGTTACAGTTTTGAAACACAGGTTAGTATGTTTATATTATCAATGGATAACATACAGAAATCAGGCAGTGACTTAATTTCAAAAAGGTTAATGGTCAATTAGCTATCAAAACCCATGCATGTGAACATGCTAGAGTTTCTCTGTCATAGTTTGATATTAACATGAGCTACTTGATAGCTTGATGAATGCATTTTGTACATCTGGCTAAGGCAAGTTGGCATCTAAAAATTATTGTCAGTCAATGTACCTTTAAAAAATCACAGGAAAAAGTTGTTTTTGGTTTCGTAACAAAAGATGGTGGAATCTACATTTTTTTAGGTGACTTAGTCCCACTTTACCTGGCAGCATAACCACTGCCATTTTATAATTCCTATTTCTTACACACTTTTGTGAAGAGTGGTTGGACTTGTTATCAATAAGAATACATACAAGTTTGGCACATTTAACAGTTGCATATTTTATATGGTGCAATTTACTTCTAAGAAGACTTCAGTGGCCTAAAAGGTTAGAGCATCCATCTTGGATGCAGAAGGTTACTGGTTTGAACACCAGCTAAGTTATGCCAAAGACTTTTTAAAATGGTACTAGCAACTGCCTCGCTTAGCGCTCAGCATTAGGAGGTTAGTGTTAGGACTGGTCAGCTGGTGTCAGGATAATGGGAATAGGTGGGATATGATGCGGCATGTTGCCACAGTGCTAGATATCACCATAAACTGCCACACTGCAGACATTGTAGTGATATGACTGAAAATTGTTAAAACTACATTAAAAATCCAAAGCTCTTTCTCACTCACACACACATACACCGAGATTTCTAATTCAGTTCTCAATATTTCTATTACCATTTGTGCCACACGATATGAAATAACTCAGTTTTCTATTATTCTTAAGCTTTCTTTTGTTGTATTTCATTTATTTCATAGCACAAGGTAAATCTATCTTCCTTTGGTTTGCTTTTGGCTATCCTAACTTCTGTGTGACTAACATATCATGTTTTACTTGTATACATAGACACTGAAGAATATCATTGGAAAATCATTTATATATAAAAAGAGAGGACATAAAAAATTCCCTAAAGTCTTAGATAGTACCTCACAAACTAACTATTTGTAATCTCCTATGGAGATACACAGAAAATGATAATTTATGTAATAAAACATTTTGATTGACAGTAGTCATTAGCCATTGATCAATCAAGCCAGTGAGTGCTGTCTTGTAATAATAATTTGGATAAAGAAAACCTGATTGGAGGCAGGTAATCATATAATGTTTTTGATATTAAAAAAAAGTAATCAATGTCACCTGGGTTATTAATAAAGGAGCCATTACTGACAGTTGTTGATACAAGGCTTTGTCCAGATAGTGCATGTAAACACAATATTATCATATTTAATGAGATGTGAAGTCACATTATAACGAGTTCTTATGTGTAGAGAACTAAAATAAGTGAAACATGTTTCCATGATACAGAGTTTCCCCCTATTGTTTTTTAGTAGTAGTCTTTTTTTGAGTGTGTGTGTTATCATAAAATAATATAACATTTCTTAGGAAATAGCATGTCAGTTTGAGTATAAAAATTAAATATTCAAAATATACATATTTATGATAATGACTGTATGTATTGGGACCCTGTACAAGTTAGGACACGAAATAGCAATTTTTTCATTTACTACAATTTTTGGTAACTTTTTTTCAACATATGAAAGATCAGCATTATCATTATTCAGTTGATCAAGATGTACTATTAAAAATAAAATATTTAAAAATGACTTTGTTATAACTGAATGAGCTATTCCAAAGTTGCTTGTCCAGGATAAATGCTCTTTTTTTCCAGTTTAAAAAGTAGGGACTGTTTTTATTTGTATGCTTTAATGTTGGGATTGTTTGTATTTGTATGCTTTATGTTGGTATTGTTTCTATTTGTATGCTTTACTGTTGGGAATGTTTGTATTTGTATGCTTTAATGTTGGTAATGTTTGTATTTGTATGCTTTAATGTTGGGAATGTTTGTATTTGTATGCTTTAATGTTGGGAATGTTTGTATTTGTATGCTTTAATGTTGGTAATGTTTGTATTTGTATGCTTTAATGTTGGGAATGTTTGTATTTGTATGCTTTAATGTTGGGAATGTTTCTATTTGTATGCTTTATGTTGGGAATGTTTGTATTTGTATGCTTTATGTTGGTATTGTTTCTATTTGTATGCTTTACTGTTGGGAATGTTTGTATTTGTATGCTTTAATGTTGGTAATGTTTGTATTTGTATGCTTTAATGTTGGGAATGTTTATATTTGTATGCTTTATGTTGGTATTGTTTCTATTTGTATGCTTTACTGTTGGGAATGTTTGTATTTGTATGCTTTAATGTTGGTAATGTTTGTATTTGTAAGCTTTAATGTTGGGAATGTTTGTATTTGTATGCTTTATGTTGGGAATGTTTGTATTTGTATGCTTTAATGTTGGGAATTTTTGTATTTGTATGCTTTATGTTGGGAATGTTTGTATTTGTATGCTTTAATGTTGGGAATCTTTGTATTTGTATGCTTTAATGTTGTGAATGTTTTTATTTGTATGCTTACTGTTGGGAATGTTTGTATTTGTTTGCTTTACTGTTGGGAATGTTTGTATTTGTATGCTTTACTCTTGGTAATGTTTGTATTTGTATACTTTAATGTTGGGAATGTTTGTATTTGTATGCTTCAATGTTGGGAATGTTTTTATTTGTATGCTTTAATGTTGGTAATGTTTGTATTTGTATGCTTTAATGTTGGGAATGTTTATATTTGTATGCTTTATGTTGGTATTGTTTCTATTTGTATGCTTTACTGTTGGTAATGTTTGTATTTGTAAGCTTTAATGTTGGGAATGTTTGTATTTGTATGCTTTATGTTGGGAATGTTTGTATTTGTATGCTTTAATGTTGGGAATGTTTGTATTTGTATGCTTTATGTTGGGAATGTTTGTATTTGTATGCTTTAATGTTGGGAATGTTTGTATTTGTATGCTTTAATGTTGGGAATGTTTGTATTTGTATGCTTACTGTTGGGAATGTTTGTATTTGTTTGCTTTACTGTTGGGAATGTTTGTATTTGTATGCTTTAATGTTGGTAATGTTTGTATTTGTATACTTTAATGTTGGGAATGTTTGTATTTGTATGCTTTAATGTTGGGAATGTTTGTATTTGTATGCTTTAATGTTGGTAATGTTTGTATTTGTATGCTTTAATGTTGGGAATGTTTGTATTTGTATGCTTTAATGTTGGGAATGTTTGTATTTGTATGCTTTAATGTTGGGAATGTTTGTATTTGTATGCCTTAATGTTGGGAATGTTTGTATTTGTATGCTTTATGTTGGTATTGTTTCTGTTTGTATTCTTTACTGTTGGGAATATTTGTATTTGTATGCTTTAATGTTGGTAATGTTTGTATTTGTATGCTTTAATGTTGGGAATGTTTATATTTGTATGCTTTTTGTTGGTATTGTTTCTATTTGTAAGCTTTACTGTTGGGAAAGTTTGTATTTGTAAGCTTTAATGTTGTTAATGTTTGTATTTGTATGCTTTAATGTTGGGAATGTTTGTATTTGTATGCTTTATGTTGGGAATGTTTGTATTTGTATGCTTTACTGTTGGGAATGTTTGTATTTGTATGCTTTAATGTTGGTAATGTTTGCATTTGTATGCTTTAATGTTGGGAATGTTTGTATTTGTATGCTTTAATGTTGGGAATGTTTGTATTTGTATGCTTTATGTTGGTAATGTTTGTATTTGTATGCTTTAATGTTGGGAATGTTTGTATTTGTATGCTTTAATGTTGGGAATGTTTGTATTTGTATGCTTTAATGTTGGGAATATTTGTATTTGTATGATTTAATGTTGGGAATGTTTGTATTTGTATGCTTTAATGTTGGGAATGTTTGTATTTGTATGCTTTATGTTGGGAATGTTTGTATTTGTATGCTTTATGTTGGTATTGTTTCTATTTATATGCTTTACTGTTGGGAATGTTTGTATTTGTATGCTTTAATGTTGGTAATGTTTGTATTTGTATGCTTAAATGTTGGGAATGTTTATATTTGTATGCTTTATGTTGGTATTGTTTCTATTTGTATGCTTTACTGTTTGGAATGTTTGTATTTGTATGCTTTAATGTTGGTAATGTTTGTATTTGTATGCTTTAATGTTGGGAATGTTTGTGTTTGTAAGCTTTAATGTTGGGAATGTTTGTATTTGTATGCTTTACTGTTGGGAATGTTTGTATTTGTATGCTTTAATGTTTGGAATGTTTGTATTTGTATGCTTTAATGTTGGTAATGTTTGTGTTTTTAAGCTTTAATGTTGGGAATGTTTGTGTTTGTAAGCTTTAATGTTTGGAATGTGTGTGTTTGTATGCATTAATGTTGCAAATGTTTGCGTTTGTATGCTTTAATGTTAGGAATGTTTGTATTTGTAAGCTTTAATGTTGGGAATGTTTGTGTTTGTATGCTTTACTCTTGGGAATGTTTGTGTTTGTATGCTTGACTGTCGGGAATGTGTGTATTTGTATGCTTTAATGTTGGAAATGTTTGTGTTTGTATGATTTACTGTTGGGAATGTTTGTGTTTGTTTGATTTACTGTTGGGAATGTTTGTGTTTGTATGCTTTAATGTTGGGAATGTTTGTATTTGTATGCTTTCCTCTTAAAAATGTTTATATTTGTATGCTTTAATGTTGGGATTGTTCGTATTTGTATGCTTTACTGTTGGGAATGTTTGTGTTTGTATGCTTTAATGTTGGTAATGTTCATATTTGTATGCTTTACTCTTGTGAATGTTTGTGTTTGTATGCTTTAATGTTTGGAATGTTTGTATTTGTATGCTTTAATGTTGGGAATGTTTGTGTTTGTATGCTTTAATGTTGGGAATGTTTGTATTTGTATGCTTTCCTCTTGGGAATGTTTGTGTTTGTATGCTTTAATGTTTGGAATGTTTGTATTTGTATACTTTAATGTTGGGAATGTTTGTGTTTTTATGCTTTAATGTTGGGAATGTTTGTATTTGTAAGCTTTAATGTTGGGCATGTTTGAATTTGTATGCTTTAATGTTGGGAATGTTTGTATTTGTATGCTTTAATGTTGGGAATGTTTGTATTTGTATGCTTTAATGTTGGTAATGTTTGTATTTGTATGCTTTAATGTTGGGAATGTTTGTATTTGTATGCTTTAATGTTGGGAATGTTTGTATTTGTATGCTTTAATGTTGGGAATGTTTGTATTTGTATGCCTTAATGTTTGGAATGTTTGTATTTGTATGTTTTATGTTGGTATTGTTTCTATTTGTATTCTTTACTGTTTTGAATATTTGTATTTGTATGCTTTAATGTTGGTAATGTTTGTATTTGTATGCTTTAATGTTGGGAATGTTTATATTTGTATGCTTTTTGTTGGTATTGTTTCTATTTGTAAGCTTTACTGTTGGGAAAGTTTGTATTTGTAAGCTTTAATGTTGTTAATGTTTGTATTTGTATGCTTTAATGTTGGGAATGTTTGTATTTGTATGCTTTATGTTGGGAATGTTTGTATTTGTATGCTTTACTGTTGGGAATGTTTGTATTTGTATGCTTTAATGTTGGTAATGTTTGCATTTGTATGCTTTAATGTTGGGAATGTTTGTATTTGTATGCTTTAATGTTGGGAATGTTTGTATTTGTATGCTTTATGTTGGTAATGTTTGTATTTGTATGCTTTAATGTTGGGAATGTTTGTATTTGTATGCTTTAATGTTGGGAATGTTTGTATTTGTATGCTTTAATGTTGGGAATATTTGTATTTGTATGATTTAATGTTGGGAATGTTTGTATTTGTATGCTTTAATGTTGGGAATGTTTGTATTTGTATGCTTTATGTTGGGAATGTTTGTATTTGTATGCTTTATGTTGGTATTGTTTCTATTTATATGCTTTACTGTTGGGAATGTTTGTATTTGTATGCTTTAATGTTGGTAATGTTTGTATTTGTATGCTTAAATGTTGGGAATGTTTATATTTGTATGCTTTATGTTGGTATTGTTTCTATTTGTATGCTTTACTGTTTGGAATGTTTGTATTTGTATGCTTTAATGTTGGTAATGTTTGTATTTGTATGCTTTAATGTTGGGAATGTTTGTGTTTGTAAGCTTTAATGTTGGGAATGTTTGTATTTGTATGCTTTACTGTTGGGAATGTTTGTATTTGTATGCTTTAATGTTTGGAATGTTTGTATTTGTATGCCTTAATGTTGGTATTGTTTGTGTTTTTAAGCTTTAATGTTGGGAATGTTTGTGTTTGTAAGCTTTAATGTTTGGAATGTTTGTTTTTGTATGCATTAATGTTGCAAATGTTTGCGTTTGTATGCTTTAATGTTAGGAATGTTTGTATTTGTAAGCTTTAATGTTGGGAATGTTTGTGTTTGTATGCTTTACTCTTGGGAATGTTTGTGTTTGTATGCTTGACTGTCGGGAATGTGTGTATTTGTATGCTTTAATTTTGGAAATGTTTGTGTTTGTATGATTTACTTTTGGGAATGTTTGTGTTTGTTTGATTTACTGTTGGGAATGTTTGTGTTTGTATGCTTTAATGTTGGGAATGTTTGTATTTGTATGCTTTCCTCTTAAAAATTTTTATATTTGTATGCTTTAATGTTGGGAATGTTCATATTTATATGCTTTACTGTTGGGAATGTTTGTGTTTGTATGCTTTAATGTTGGTAATGTTCATATTTGTATGCTTTACTCTTGTGAATGTTTGTGTTTGTATGCTTTAATGTTTGGAATGTTTGTATTTGTATGCTTTAATGTTGGGAATGTTTGTGTTTGTATGCTTTAATGTTGGGAATGTTTGTATTTGTATGCTTTCCTCTTGGGAATGTTTGTGTTTGTATGCTTTAATGTTTGGAATGTTTGTATTTGTATACTTTAATGTTGGGAATGTTTGTGTTTTTATGCTTTAATGTTGGGAATGTTTGTATTTGTAAGCTTTAATGTTGGGCATGTTTGTATTTGTATGCTTTAATGTTGGGAATGTTTGTGTTTGTATGCTTTAATGTTGGGAATGTTTGCGTTTGTATGCTTTAATGTTGGAAATGTTTGTATTTGTATGCTTTAATGTTGGGAATATTTGTGTTTGTATGCTTTAATGTTGGGGAATGTTTGTATTTGTATGCTTTATGTTGGGAATGTTTGTATTTGTATGCTTTACTGTTTTGAATATTTGTATTTGTATGCTTTAATGTTGGTAATGTTTGTATTTGTATGCTTTAATGTTGGTAATGTTTGTATTTGTATGCTTTAATGTTTGGAATGTTTGTATTTGTATGCTTTAATGTTGTGAATGTTTGTGTTTGTATGCTTTAATGTTGGGAATGTTTGTGCTTGTATGCTTTAATGTTAGGAATGTTTGTGTTTGTATGCTTTAATGTTGGGAATGTTTGTGTTTGTATGCTTTAATGTTGGGAATGTTTGTGTTTGTATGCTTTAATGTTGGAAATGTTTGTATTTGTATGCTTTAATGTTGGGAATGTTTGTGTTTGTATGCTTTAATGTTGGGGAATGTTTGTATTTGTATGCTTTAATGTTTGGAATGTGTGTATTTGTATGCTTTAATGTTGTGAATGTTTGTGTTTGTATGCTTTAATGTTGGGAATGTTTGTGTTTGTATGCTTTAATGTTGGGAATGTTTGTGCTTGAATGCTTTAATGTTATGAATGTTTGTGTTTGTATGCTTTAGTGTTGGAAATGTTTGTGTTTGTATGCTTTAATGTTTGGGAATGTTTGTGTTTGTGTTTGTATGCTTTAATGTTTGGAATGTTTGTATTTGTATGCTTTAATGTTTGGAATGTTTGTTTTTTGTGCTTTAATGTTTGGAATGTTTGTATTTGTATGCTTTCATGTTTGGAATGTTTATATTTGTATGCTTTAATGTTGGGAATGTTTGTGTTTGTATGCTTTAATGTTGGGAATGTTTGTGTTTGTATGCTTTAATGTTGGGGAATGTTTGTGTTTGTATGCTTTAATGTTGGGAATGTTTGTATTTGTATGCTTTATTGTTTGGAATGTTTTTTTTTATGCTTTAATGTTGGGAATGTTTGTTTTTGTATGCTTTACTCTTGGGAATCTTTGTGTTTGTATGCTCTAATGTTGGGAATGTTTATATTGTATTATTTAATGTTGGGAATGTTTATATTTGTATGCTTTAATGTAGGGAATGTTTGTGTTTGTATGCTTTAATGTTGGGAATGTTTGTATTTGTGTCCTTAATCATTTTATCTAACTGATTGAATAATCCTCTAGTATGGCCACCAAATTGTTACCTTGAAGATCTTGTTATTGCCACTACTTTCAAAAATATATAATCATATTTTGCATAGTTTTACAACAAAAGATATCTTGTGATTTTAAGTTGGACCTAAATGAAAATTCTTCTGTTCTGACATTTAATATGGCCATAAGAGTTGCCATACTGAAAATCTTTTTGCTAACCATTCTTAAAAGAAAAGGTATATGGAAATGGGTTTTCCACCTGAATGCTATTTTTAATATGTAGTTCTTAATTAAAATTGTATCAATGGACCTTTCACCAAAGGACATATTCAGGTGTCTTGTTGGTCTTAAATGAAACTGGTGTCAATCAGATATCTAATGTGTCCACATTAGCAGCTGATTTGAAAATCTTGTCATTTCTCAAAAGTAACTGAGATGGTTTCACCAATAAACATTTACAAGAAACAATTGTCTCACCTTAAATTTCTGGAAATTATTCTTGTCCAGGAGGGCATCAGTCCCAATAAGGTACTTTTGTTTTTTTATGAAGAAATATTCCTTGTATTTATTTTATTTATATTTATTTGTTTCAGTACTGCAAGTGAGAATGAAGGAAAAACACATGCTGTTATTGACATTGCTTCCAATGGAGAGGGTTGAAACAAAGCTGAAATATTACAAGCATGTGAACATGCAAAGATAGTCATTGACTTATTTTTACAGTTAGACATAAGAATTGTCTTTGAACTTTCAATCAGTCTTTTTTAGCTTTGAACTCAGATTCACAGGATAAGAAATCAGCTTATTAGTAAATTGAAAGAGAGCTGTGTATTTTAGTCTTGTGGACATTCTACATTGAATCTGATAAAGAAATGCATCACAGAAATTAAATATAAAACTATTTAAAGATGTGAACTTAGCATTTTTTGTGAGTGATATTTTACATAATAATGAAATAAAGATTATCTTAGTCTCATTAATGACTGTTTTACATATTAGATGTCAGTTATTGTTTTTTCACAGTTTGTGACATGAATAAAGTAGTCTTACTTTGTTAGACATACATGCCACACTGATCATGTAGTTTAGTCAGATCTAATACTAACTGTAAGTTCACTTTTTTCAAACCTGCTTATTTCCGAAAGTATAAAAAGTATAGTTCAGCCTTACTAAATAATAGTAAAAAAAATAGGAAAATGAACTACAATGGACATACTAAATTTAGATTTTAGCAGGTAAAATACAGAACATTATGGCTCATTGACTAAAACATTAAAGTATGTAATGACTAATAATTCAATTATCTGTTTTGTCTGTGAGAAATATAACTAGTTTAAAATACAACTTATAAATTATAGTACTGTAATAATATGAAAAATATCTTTATCTATCAAGTAAAAATGTTATAAAATTTATCCAAATAAAGTATACACCTCTGTAGATCATTTCCATGATGCTTTTAGTCTGAGCTCAGGCCAGTGTGGGTATGTGAGAAACTTGTTTGTATCCTCCAATGGGTCAGCAGATTTTTCTGGGGTCTTTCGATTCATTCTCCATATTTGTTTTTGAGTTAAGTGTTTTGAGCCGACTTTCTGAAGGTCTTACACTTAAAGTAAGAAAGACACCTACAAATATTGGGATGTGTTGGCCAAAGTCATGGTCTAATTAGATGGTTTCTGCTCTGTAAGTTTAAGAGTATATGCCTTGACCTTGTCATTATTGGCCGATAACCAGTCTCAGCTATCCACTTCAAATGCCCACATAGAGGACTTAATCATTGGATAGGCTCATAATGCACCATGAAAAAAGCCAAGAATTTAAATAAGTGAATCACAAGATGCAAGAATATTTTCCCCAGTACATTATTACAGATTGAAATACCATGGAAACATGAAGAAATTATATACCTATAGTTATTTATACACCTGCTATAATGACTGCTACAGTGGTCGCCATCATAAATGCCCCCACCCAACCCCCGGCCAGTGCCCACCTGCTTCTTATGGTTAGAATCTCTTGGCACTGATGAGATTGTGTTCAAAAGAAAGGCCACACCTCCAACATGTCCAACAGCCAGCATATTAGTGCAAAACTAAAATTTACCTCTCACAAGATTTTATTTGATATGTGTGCAATATTTTATTTGATATGTGTGCAATATTTGATGAATAGAGTAAGTTCAATAATCCTTCTATCTTATAGATGTCTGGTTTACATTACTGTAGGAAGTGTTGGCTAAAGTACATGTACCACAAAGCTTATTATTATATCATTGTCTATCAACACCAACATTTGCAGGAAATGGAGTCAGCAATGTTGGGATAGAGTTTTGGGCTTCACACATTGGTCGAGTTCTTTTCTTTGATTTTTACAACTAGACATAATTGTCAAGATCATAACATGGACAGCATAGGCTAAAAATAGATTTTGTGTAGACACATATATAAAGACAAAGAAATTAACATTGAACAAAACAGGGTACCGAAAAATCAAGATCATAACATGGAAAGCAAAGGCTAAATAAATTGTGTGAATTATCACCCAGAGAAGAATTAATCTTGAACAAAATAGGGTAACAGACAAAGACTGAAAAATCCTGTAATAGTAGGTGTATCGCATTCTTTGTAAATAAGGCATTTAATCTACTTAATAAAAAATTTGCACAATTAATTTGCAGTACATGTATTGTACAATTAAAAAAACAAGAATAGTTAAAAAACTTTAAAATTGCTTCACATAAATGGAGAATAAATACTTTGAAGAAAAACTAAAAGTTATTTGACTGTCTCGATGAGGCAAGTTCAGTAGTTCTTGTAGAAACATTTCATGATAGGAAACTCGGAGTATATGCTGCTGCAGTGGGAAAATGGAGTAAATGAATGATTCTAAATGCCAAGCAATATAAGTATAAAATTTTAAATGATATTTTTAGTGTTTTGAAATGCGTTTACGCATTGCATGCGTAAGAATAAGAACCATTATTAGACGTTAACCTTAAATATGTCTGTTTTTATGACGAGGAGAACATTTAGAGTAATTAATGTTACTTCCGGACTAGGATGTTAAATGCTTTGAAGTTATGTGTTGCTTTCTTAATACATATATATATACAAAAGCTTGCATATACTAATCACAAATATAGTCACCCTCCGGAAGGGTCACCCATTTTATATAAATACTTCCTGGGTGTAGAAGAGGTGGTCGTAAAAGAAGGTGACCACTTATGATTTGGGGATCAAAAGGACCAAGGATATGGTTATGCAATGTTAATGGCAGTGGTTTATATTTAACTGAAGGTCTGTTTGTTTTGCCATCTTCAGTTTTTGCAGGTGGGCTTCTATATAAGATCTATAAAAAAACCTATTTATTGAGGTCTAAATATCAAACATCAGGCTCACCAACATTTGATCAAGTGCAGTAACCTCAGTTCATATTGCCAGACAGTGACTTGTGTTCTAAATACATTCTTTCATCAAAACTTTCAGATATGCTAACATTGATGAAAGGGTCACAGGAATATGACAAAGAAATTTAAATTTCTGCATAGTAACTCGGTCTACTTTTTGTGCATTAACACAAGTTAATTTTCCCTAGATGAGATAATGAAATATGATTTTTGGAGAAAAAAAATTGTATTACTGTTGCCATGACCCTCAACACTTAGCAATGTTTTTTTTAAAATATACCTATTTCAATATAATTTTGTAATTTAACGAACATTCAAACGCTTCTTTTCAAATGCAATGACTGCCTAAGAAATTTGGAAAAATTAGATATGTGAATGTTAAATCTGAAACGTTAGACCTTTCAATGAAACAGACAAGGTGGGGCACATAGTTTCTTTCTTCAAAAGTTTTGATCTTGCTTTCAGCCAGACATGTTATAAACATTTCACAGATTATTATTATTATTTTTATTATTATTATTATTATTATTATTATTATTATTATTATTATTATTATTATTATTATTATTATAATCTGCATCAATACAAATATGACCTTGTCACTTACAGGCTTGTAAGTTAAGTCCAACAACAAACATCATAGACCTTGATCTACTGTCACATTATGCATTAGCAGGTACTGAATACTTCTGACAAATTTCATTATAGAGCATTGTATGATGGCAGATTTGGTGTGCAATTTGTAGTTGGATTGTGTGTATAGACATATTTAATTGCTGTCTTATTCATTCAGTATAGCAGTATTTGAATAGACATGATTGAAGCAGCGGCAGTAATAATTTAATTTGCAAACAGTTTGTCCAAGTTTTATGCTATGATATATGTGTGAATATTGTGTAGATTTGAATATCACTATGTATGTTCTTAAAATAAATTGATAATGTACCAGTCAAATTAACAATATCATTTAGAACAAGAATGTGTTTATCACTGCAACCAGAAATTTAATCTTCAATATTTTGTTTTCCTGTATCTATTGGACAATAACACAATGGTACAGGTAGATTTGAAAACTTATGGAACAGAAATTATTGTTGTTGAAGTGTATCACGAACTATCTTACTACTTGCATATTTCAAATCAACAGGTCTCCACAAATTCAAATCATTCAGAGGAGTCTCTTGAATTACTTCACATATTATTTCACACTCTATTTTATAAGGCTGCAGTCTGATCAATCATTTTAATTCTCTCAGTTGTTCACTAATAGCCCTATGATCTTAAGTTCTTTCTTCGTAATGTTCAAGGAATTGTTCTGACCATTCGTATTGAGACTGTCCAACAAAATGTGGCGGTTGACCATGATTGCCATAAATTATCACATCAGTATTCTTTGTCAATAATCAATCAAAAATATTCATGATACTTCAGTAGAAGTTATCTTCACAAACATAAAGACTCGGATCAGTTCTTTTATTACTTTTTGTGTAATTTGTCAAATGATTTTCAATATTTGTATGAATTTAAACTTTTTTCGACGTATCTTAGGTTTGCAATATTACTGTCAAGTTACTATATATCTCTATTGTCTTTGCTTTAATTCAATCGTGGTCCTTGGAAGACTACACGCGGATAGCATATCTTTAAGATGTTGCCTCCCTTTTTTCTTCATTTCTTTTATATCTTTCTTTTTGCTTATTTACTGAGTTAATTTAATTCTATATTATTTTATTTTCTTCTTTAGTGCATATGTAATTCACCATTATGTTGAAGATTGGCACAATCAATGTTTGACTTAACCGTCACAAAAGTTTGCTTCTTTCTCTAAGTTTTCTATCAATACCTTTTTTGGAAATTTAATTGATAATTAAATTAACATTTTTAATGATTATTGTACATAAGAAACTCACATTAGGATGGTTAAAGAGGTAGTTTCAAATCTGGCAATAAAACCACAGCAACATGAACAGTTCTGATAAGGTTTATTAGAGACATTGAAGTATTGAAGTCAGGTTTCACAAGACAGTATGAAATGAATATTTTTTTTCTATCAAACGAAATATGTCCAATATTGTTCTCGTTTCACTGACAAATATAAAGAATAAATTATCTCTGGTGATTGGTAATTTATCCACAAAATGACGTAATAAAAATAGCACTCCAGATCACATTACTCACAAATAAATTAAATGTTTGACTGGTTATATTCATAATGCTCATCCATAAATGATTATTGCAATTAATAAAAATGAAAATCAATCCGGTATTGGATAATGAAGCAGAAGAGCCAACACTAACTCGCTCCAAAACGGCACCGTATTTCACATGAAGAAGAGAACAGTCTGAAATGTTGTTGAGCTTAACCCTATTTTTCAGCACACGATAGGCTATTCATGGCGGCCAGTATTAATGGTGGAGGAAGAAACCGGGAAATCACCGGAAAGAACCACCGACCCACGAGAAGCTACTGGCAAGCTTTCTCACCTATCCACATTTGCCGAATCCTAGACTCGAACCCACGCAGACATGGGTGAGATGGCAGTGATCCGTAACGGACAGCACTTTAGACCACTCGGCCACTCGGGGCCCCAGTCTGAAATGTATTTATCCTTCCTAAATGTATTTCAATAATGCCCGTGTAAAGAAAGTTTTGCGGCTCAGTATTTCAATAAGGAGGAAACGTTATTCCAGACCTAATGCTATGTAATCATGTGATTAAGAGAAAGCAAAATTAGCGAAAAAATTGCTCTAAAATATGCATGCCACATTGCATGTTATGTACATCAATTTCGTGTTTAACTTTAGTCAATGATTCTGGATTGTAAGTGACATTTGAAAACATGTTAGATAACTAACTTTTATCCATGCTCGTAAATTATTCTGTATGATAATGATCATTTCTAAACAATATGCTTACTTCGTTTTGAATTCAGTATCTCAATTTTTAGCTTGGAAGTTACATTGTCAACTTGTATCTTATAAACATGTTGACATGGCTTTTTGACCTACATCCTTGTCAACTTATTGTGTCCTAGTTTTTATATAGGGCATTACATCAGAATTATTCATTTCCATTGTAATCGTTTTTGAGTTTGTTCAGATACAATTTGAGTGGAATTATTTCTTTAAAATATTCATTGGAATTATAAAGTTCTCATTAACATTTCAGACTATAACGCTGCTTATGGATTATTGTGAATTCGTTCAAA
Organism: Potamilus streckersoni; assembly: GCA_016746295.1. Lineage (NCBI taxonomy): Eukaryota > Metazoa > Mollusca > Bivalvia > Unionida > Unionidae > Potamilus > Potamilus streckersoni. The sequence goes on from JAEAOA010000334.1 coordinate 1,166,467, forward strand.
ATTATTTTGGATTATGTCATTGTGATACATCAAGATTGTTGGTACATCAACATATTCAAAGCTCCTGATCTAATTGCATATGTAAGATTGAGAGTCATTCGAAACACTGTATTTTCGAATTTGTTATAGCACTTTCAAGATTATTTGAGATTTGATTCACAATTCTTAAGTTCCATTTAAATGTTTATTTGATAACATAGAGAATTAAATTATGTATTGAGGTTTACAACACGTGTTGGTCCTGCTTTTTCTGTAGATAGTTTAAGTCCGTAGAGTCGTAATACAAAGGTAATCGAAGGATTTTTAATTTTTTTTTTTAGCATTACATGGAAGAGTTTTCATGTTATGTTATTACTCTCAAATAGATGGTTTTATTAGCCTGAGATTTCGTACGATACCCAGCTGATGCTAATTGAAAATGGTTTCAACCTGACATCAAATGCTATTGTTGTAAAGAAGTCTGTCATTGAAATCTTGTTTGTCGGTAATTCCTCTCCATGAATAGTTATTATTGACTTGGGGTATTGACTAACTAAAAGACTTTCATGTACCTAAATGAAATTGATACCTATTGGATTTCACGGCAACTAAGTTAAAAGGAAGCAGTGATCTTATCTTGAATTCCAGGAAAGTCTTTTTGCCTGGCAATGCTTGTCAAATCTGAGGCATTTATGGAGAGAGAGAGAGAGAGAGAGAGAGAGAGAGAGAGAGAGAGAGAGAGAGAGAGAGAGAGAGAGAGAGAGAGAGAGAGAGAGAGAGAGAGAGAGAGAGAGAGAGAGAGAGAGAGAGAGAGAGAGAGAGAGAACGGAAATATACAAATTTCTACTAGCCTATGCAAAGTTTCGTCAAACTAATGTTTATGGAGAATATATAACAAGATTAAGCGTTGGAAAAAGAGGCGAAAAACTTGAAATTAATAGATCGCTCTAGTCTCCCAGAAGTCGTATGTCATCATAGTTTGGAATGGAAACATACGGGTCCTTTTGAACAGACTTGGAACGTTTGTGTAGGTTTTATCTGAAAGTCATCTCAATACTGGCTCTATGGAAAGCACAATTTTCCATGTATTTATTTGTTAGAATGTTCTGAGACTCAAACAATCGAGACTTGAAAGATATCAATATTTCTGGCTATTTATATTTTCAAGAGACAAAATGTTCCATTTTATCAAGATCAGATTTAAATTGATGAAATAGATCATTGCTGCAACTAAATATTCACTCTTTTGATGAAGTAATATTTTATATTTCTAAATTGCAAGGTTTTGTAAGACTAAGTGCAAGTGTAGGATTTTCAACATATAATATGACCAGCAAAATATATAACCCTGAGTCAAGTGACTTCGTTAATATTGATTATGTTATAGGGTCTCCCAGTGATGTAAGCTCAAGAAAATTATTTTAGTAGTATTTATTATTATCTATCATCTTGTCAGTGCCACTAACGAACGAACGACTTGGCTTTAAAATATGCAAACAAGATCTACTTTGGGGCAAGGAAAGGACATAAAACAACAACAAAACCTTGACTGAGCTTTGCTTGACGCAGCTGACTGGTGGTACAATACTGAAATAGACAAGACACGCCCACATGACAAAAGTCAGGACTAGAAAAGTCAGGCCACAAGAATCATGCTTATCATTTTATTCTGATATAAAGAGATAGCATTAATAAAAGAATATTATAAAGAATATTAATTAAGGAATATTTCCTTGTGTGAACAACCAGAATTAAATTTTAATATCGAGGGTGCTTTTTTAGTAATGTCAGGAAATATATTTACATATGCATAAATTAGAAAGATTTTCAATATGATTATATTGTTTGTTCTGGATATGCACCTGTCAGTTATCTGCTCCATTCTTATCCATTTCTATGTTGAACCTGTATTTGGAGATTGTGGTGCGAGCATAGGAGATTATGGATTGTGGAATCCTTGGGATAGCTGTGATGCATCCTGTGGTGGAGGCAACCAGAGCAGATGGCGAAGTCTCTGTTGCCCGGTTGCAGCTGACGGAAACTGGTACGACTGTCGTGCACAATATAATAAAACAGAAAAGTATATATTTGAAGATCGACAATGTTCTGAAACATGCCTAAATGGCGGTAACTTTATTCGTGAAACTGGGTGCATGTGTCCTGCGAGATTTAAAGGAAGATGCTGTGAAACAGGTAGTTTGTAATATCCTTAATATATATATATATATATATATATATATATATATATATATATATATATATATATATATATATATATATATATATATATATATATATATATATATATATATAATAGCGGTATAATTATTTTTGTACCTTGCTGTAAAACAAAATTCCACGATTTGAAACTCAACTGAAATTGTCTCACAGACAGTTTGGATGCAGACATTTCATATAGACAAAGCAAAATCACTTTCTTTCTATTTTGCTATGCTATCTTGCTTTAAGCAGCAACATTAAGAGTCCAATGTAATTTTAGACTCCATCTGATATATGTGCAAACAACGTACCACTTAAATTCGGTTGAATCCATGTACGGCAAGATATTGTACGGTCACTGAGTATGATTCCCATAACTTGATTAAAAAGATAGCTTTATTCATTTGACGGAAATCGTTAATCAAGAGCATTAGATATTAAAAACAGTTTTTGTGTTTAATCCTTTCGAATGGATCTGAAAATCAATATAACACTGTTTCATCAACAATTGATGTTTTTAAGGCATACATCAACGGAATAACAAATGTGGATGTAATTAAAATCATCTTATGCTTAATGAAGCTATTTTGTAAGAAATATTTTTCTCTCCTATTTCATTAAGCGTTAACATAATTTTCATAGATATTTAGAAATGTATTTTACTTAGTATATGATAACGTGTCCAAATATTTGATTTGCAATAATATATTTTCATTATTATCCTCAACGGAACATTTCACAGAATTGTGACAGGTCTGCAGAATATATTATGCATACAATGGATTTGGATGCCAACCAGTAAGATTCATTTAGATTCCTCCAAAAATCGACACCGGTAAAATGTTGTGTCTTCTTTTGGAGACCAACAGGTCGCCATCACGAAACTTTCTATATTGTGCACACAAACACACATACATGCACGCACACGCACACGCACACACACACACACAGATTATATATATATATATATATATATATATATATATATATATATATATATATATATATATATATATATATATAGAGAGAGAGAGAGAGAGAGAGAGAGAGAGAGAGAGAGAGAGAGAGAGATCAGTGCTGTAAAACTGATTTTGGTTCCAAGGCAACAATTAGCAGACTAACCAATACGGAGTGTCTTAATAATGCTAAATATATAATATTTGCCTGAGTACATAGTGAAACTACGAAAGACATTTATGCTGAAAGTTATTCTGCACTGAAAAAGTTAACTCACGTTTATTCTTGAAATTAAATCCACAACATCATGTAGCTTCAGCAATGAGGGTAACTGTCAACATTGCCAGATTACCAAATAGACAGAGTAGGCATCGTCCTATGGGCCCCACGCCTTTTGTTGGTTATTAAAATTTTAAGAAATTGGAAATACTTTGTGAAGGTGTCTCCAAGATTTCGATTTCTTAGGGGCCACAACAGAGTTTAATCTGGTACTAAATGTCAACCAATCATGATTGGATGTTTTAAGTTTATGTCGAAGTGAGGGAATAAGACCGAAGCTTGCCAGTGACCGCTAGCCAAATTGTCGCGACTGAAGTAACACATTTATCTACAACGTTTCTAAAGGTTCTAATATACTGTCAGTTTTGGATGATGATCATAATTATTTGATGAAGTCTTTAAAGATGGAGACATATGACAATGAAATTGAATTCAGTTGTTTATCTTGATCAAATGGACGAATTAGTACACCTTGTGAATAATGTTTAATCATTGCCATATTGTGCGCACTATATGTAATATTGTTTTCATGTAGCAAAAATTATAATATGACTACTATCAATTTCAGCAATAGAGTATTGTTCCAGCACTCCATGTAAGAATGGTGGTAGTTGTGTGAATCAAGAGAATGGCTATTCCTGTATATGTGATACCGGATTCAAAGGTCATCAATGTTCTGGTCAGTCGATTAGAAAGCTAGACAGAATCTGCATCATATGCTCATTATGTATGTATGTATGTATGTATGTATGTATGTATGTATGTATGTATGTATGTATGTATGTATGTATGTATGTATGTATGTATGTATGTATGTATGTATGTATGTATGTATGTATGTATGTATGTATGTATGTATGTATGTATGTATGTATGTATACGAAAGACTTCATCCTGTATTAAATACGTATCTATGATATTGTGTCATAAGCTTGATGCATATTAGAAATCATGAGCATCAGTTGTAATAATATTACATCTTGCGAATAATGTTTATTAAAGCTATGTCGTGTGCCTGAAGAGTAATCCTGCAGAGTTGAGGCGATATAGTTTTTTATTGCTATTATTAGAAAGTCGTCATCACATGATTAATTAGACAAAAGCTCGTATATGTTTTAATTATACTTAAACTGTTAAAAAATATAGTATGTTAGTGAGTAATAAAGACGTTGACAACTCGTAAATCAAGGTCTAAAATATGACTATTGTCAATTTCAGAAATAGATCATTGTTCCAATACATCGTGCAAGAACGGTGGTAGTTGTATGGATCAAGGGAATGGCTTCTCGTGTACATGTGCCCTTGGATTCAAAGGCCATAATTGTTCTGGTCACTCTATTAGATTCATAGTTTGAATATTATCATCTACTTATAATGTACGTATTAACAAGGACGACAATGTGTCTGTATCTTCCCCCAAGTATTCGACATGGAATGTGTGTTATTTACAAATTTGGTACATGCAATTTGTTGCATATTAAAAAATAATTATATCGACAAAGGCAAAAAGGAAAGATTCTACGTAAACCAAACATTAAAAGTGTGAGAAAGAAGATAAATATAAAAGCTAGAAACCTACGGTTATAATGTAAGACAAAAAATATTTGGTTTGAATTTCCAAAGCATCAGGTGTGGAGGAAGATTTTTTTGATTGGCCTACTATAATGTCTATTAGAACTTTGGAGTATAATAATATTGTAATCGTTTCCAATGAAAGCGATCGAGTGCAAATATGAATTCTCTGTTGATATGCATGAAAAATATAAATAATCATAACACTATTATAAACAGTTTTGGCTAGGATAGAAATATTAATATTATTACTGGTGCTATTACAAACAATGATAACATTTTCATTGTAAGAAGCAGTTTAATTTGGTTACTCCAGAAGAAGATATAGGCCCCTCTTGCACATGTGAATTGTTTTTCCTTAGCAGTAAGAGTTTCACTCATGGCCAGTTATCTACGAATTAGGTATGCTCTTCTCTCTAGCCTTTCTGCACATGTACTGTCTGTTAATGTGGCTACGGTACAAGCACGGAGGGTGAGTTGTGCAACTTTTGTTTCTTGTCTGGCTACTGACCGCTATGATAGTATCACCGTCAGCAGCGGTAGGATGGTCGGTGTTAAGCTGGAGCGGGCGCTGGTTAAGGTACCTTGTATAGTGCGTTCCTCCTTTCTTGAAGTGAAGATGTGCAGCTCGATCCTAAAACAATGGCTGCTCTATTACCCAGGGGCTGCCGAATTTCGCGTCTGCTTTGGACCAGTGAAAAGCGACCCTATTTCCAGAACCGCATGTGTCTGTTGCTACAGCTCCCATTCTATTTTCAACTATTTTTTTGCTACTCGCCCATCGCCTCAGGATTATAATGTATCTGGTGGGGTAATAGTGTTATGGCTGTGCGTGAATTGGATTAAAGTGAGAAAAAATTGTGCAGAGTCTCTCCAACTCACTCATCCTGGTCTGTTTGAATCCATGGCTCGACAGTCTCCAGATGTTTGGAGTCATGTCCAGATGTAGTGGAAGACCATCAGTTTCTACTACGGAATATTGTCTACTCCACTGCGGCCAATGGGTTAGGCCTTTTGCACGAAAGCACCAGGACTGGTTCAACGATAATGAGGACAGCATTAAAGAACTGCTCGGAGAAAAACATCGCACACACAGAGAGCGCTGCTAAATGACCCTCACTCCACATCTAAGAAAGCTGCATTCGCCAATATCAGAAGAACGGTGCCGAGAAAGCTGAGTAAGAAGGCTGACGAGATACAGTCGCATGCAGACCGCAATGACATGAAGAGGTTCTTCGAAGCGCTCAAAACAATCCACGGTCCCATTAAATAAGGATCTTCCCCCCTCCTCAGTGCAGATGGGAACACTTATTACTGATAAGGAAGAGATTCTCAAGCGCTGGGAAGAACACTTCGGCAGGGTCCTCAACCGACCTTCCTCCATAAACACTGAAGCCATCACTCGCCTGCCACAGATCCCAATCCCAAATCAACGATACCCTCTCGGATTCAACATATCTCAAAGAAGTATAGAAGGTAATTAAAAGCCTCTCCAGTGGCAAAGCCCCGGTCCCTGGCTCCATCCCAGCGAAAGTCTGTGCAGCTGGTGGTCCCCACTGATGCAGAAGATTACTGACCTATTCGTTTCCATGTGGAACCAGGAAAGGATTTCACAGGAGTTCAAAGGCGCCTCTATTTTCCACCTGTACAAGCGGAAGGGAAACCGGCAAGCATGCGACAACCACCTTGGCATCTCTCTATTATCCATCGCATGGAAGATACTGGCAAGAATTTTGCTAAATCGACTAACAGTACACCTGGAACAAGGCTTACTATCAGGGTGTCAATGCGGTTTTAGGCAGGGTCACAGCACCGTGGACATGATTTTTGCAGCCAGACACTCACTCCAGGAGAACTGCTAAGAGCAGAATGTCGGCCTCTACACCACATTTGTGGATCTTACTAAGGCTTTTGATATTGTGAGTCGTGAAGGTCTATGGAGGACCATGGCAAAGTTCGGATGCCCTGAGAAATTCATCACCATGGTCAGACTATTCCACTAATGCATGCAAGCTAGAGTACAGAGTGATGGAGAGTTCTCCCTGTCCTTCCCAGTCACAAACGGTGTCAAACAGGGCTGCGTTCTAGCTCCGACTAAGTTCAGCATAGTGTTCACAGCGATGCTGACCGATACTTTCCGTAAGGGTGACATTGACATTGTTATCTGGTTTAGGACTGATGGGAACATCTTCAACTTGAGAAGAGTGAAGGCTAAAACCAAAGTCCAGGAATATATCATCCTCGACTTGCTCTTTGCTGACGACTGTGCTTTGAATGCTTGTACTCAGTCTGACATGCAAGAAAGTATGGATCGGTTCTCTAAATCCTGCACAGACTTCGGATTCACAATAAGTACGACGAAGACGGAAATCATGTACCAGCCTGCACCTTCAATCCCCTACATTGAACCCAGCATTACTTTCGATGGCCAGAAGCTCACTTCTTCTGGAAAGTTTATCTATTTTGGCAGCACCTTGTCACGCACAGTCTCCATCGATGAAGAGGTCAACCTCAGGATTGCTCGTGCAGACTTAACAATTCTATGTGGAACAGAAGAGTAATCAGCCTGAAAACCAAGGTGTATCACGTAGTAGTATTGCCCTTCCTCTTATACGCCTGTGAGATATGAACGGTGTACAGTCGCCATGAAATACAGCTAAACTCCTTCCACAAGTGCTGTCTCAGAAAGCTGCTACACATCAAATGGCAGGACAAGACTCCTCAAACAAAAGTCCTTCAGAGAGCTGAGATGACAAGCGTCCATGCCATGCTCACAAGGTCACAGCTCCGCTGGGCTGGCCATGTCTGCCGTATGCTTGATTACCGCATCCCGAAGAGGCTATTTTATGGGGAACTAGCTCAAGGCAAGCGTTCCAGAGGAGGCCAAAAGAAACGGTACAAAGACACGCTCAAAGCTTCTTTGAAGGCATGTGGCATTGATCCAGACAGCTGGGAGCACTTCGCCGAAGACCACCCTGCCTGGCGTCACCAGATTAACTCAGGCGTAAAAGCTTTTAAAGAGCTACGGATAAATGAGGCCAAACACAAACGTCAACAGAGGAAGAACAGAACCAGAGCAAACCCTCAATCGATACAGGCCCAGGCAATGATCTGCCCCCATTGCCTTATAATCTTAAGAGCACGGATTGGCCTCACAAGCCATCTGCGCACTCACAGACCAGCCCAGACGTGAATTCATGGTCGTCTTCGAGATCGAAGGACGAACAAACTGCACTTGAGCTGGTACCCTGCGAAGTCCACACGGCTCTTGCCCTCTGCGTTCACAGACAGGAGATCAGCATACTTGTTTGTTCACCAGATTCGCTATAAAAGAGTGTTATATATGAATAAATCACCTGATAAGAGGTCATTAACAGCGCTTAAAATATAACTATAGTCGTATTCTTTCAGCAATAGATTTTTGTTCTTTTTCCAATACTCCGTGTAAGAACTGTTGTTATTGTGCCGCCAAAGGAGGTGACTACTGGTTTAAATATGCCGACCCCGATTCAAAGGCATTGACTGTTTAGGTCAGCATATCATAAACCTACATCAATTTCAGAGGTCAAGGTTGTATCCCATGTTTGTCTGACAGCAGTACCTCTCTTGATTTTCTAAACCTCAAGATACACTAAAGGTTTGAAAGATTTCAAAATGTATGCAAATATCAACCAATAATTAAAATGCAAGTTGCCTGTCAGAGGAGAAGTGCACATTTCTTTTGTATAAATGCCTAGTTCGGATTAGAAAAGCGCGCTTAACTCGTGACCAAACGTGCTCGAGTTCAAATCCTGCCATTATATCTGTCCAGCTCTGGTATGATTGCAAGATGTTTGTACTCCATTTGCCTTGATACTAAACAGCGATATTATGTTGATGTGCCCTTGAACATTAAACAACCAACAAATGCATTTTGGCATATCGACAATAAAGTAAGTTGTGTACATATCGAAATGAAAATTTACTTAATCAAACGCAATGTAAAGTAAATGACATTTTTAACCTTTTAAATGATTTGCCTGAAAGCAGTTATTCGTCTTGGATTTAAAACATATATGATCTCATGCTGGCTGAGCGCTTAAACGTATATATAATAATTTTTCGTTTCTTTCTTATTCATTAGACACAGACGACTGTGCTGGAGTCACGTGCCCTTTTGGACAAACATGTGTAGATAAAGGAAATGGTCATAAATGTACGTGCATCACAGTTCATTTAGGCAATGTTGACATCTGCATATGTAAGTATGCTGCAAGTCGTGCGTAGTTTATCAGTTATTTAGATTGGAAATACATAAAAAGTATATTATTTATAAGATATTTAGACTGGAAATATATAAAAACAAATTTTGTTTGAAAAGTTATTCTGTCATACTTTTGCGATTGTTGTCCATAAAAAATTAATATTATTAATTTCATTGGCAGTACCCGCCTTAGGCCGATTGGGATGATTTGGCCTCGCGGTCACAAGACCCCGTGCGTTAGTAATGTTTCAAAATAAATCTATAGAGAGAAGGTAATTTTAAAGCGATGGAAGAAAATTTTTGAAAAGTTCAATATCTTATAAAATTTGTTTAAAAATATTTATTTATAAATGTCTTGCTCACAGGGGCGCTTCGCGAGTAAATCGGGGGGAAGGGCAAAATGATTCAAAGCGTTCCACGCATACCTGTGCTGTTCATGGGGATATAACATTGCGAAGTTTTAAATAAACATTAACAGACCCTGTTGCAGTTTTAAAAGTTTACTTAATCTTAGATATTTAAGGTACAGGGCTGTGCTTTATTGGCATTGGCAATGTGCCATTTAAATTTCGACCATCACATTCGTTAATAATTGTAAAACAATGAGTCTTAAAAATCATGCATTAAGGATTATGACATGACTACTCCACAATTGGGATCAAAGGCTTGAACAATAGGTAAACATTGCATCATAGCAAGCGCAAAATCCTTCCCCTCGGGAGAAATTTTCCTATCCCACGCCAATACTTATAAGGGATTTTATGAATCTATTTCATATGGCAAACTGTATTACACATACACATTAATGAGAGAAAAGTGTAATCTATTTGTTTTGATGTAAACCTTTTATTTAACTAAATTGGATTTTGTATTTAAATTTCTTCGAAGCAATTTATTACAAGTTTCTTAAATTTACCGATAGTCACTAAACCTGCTAAAGAGTCGTGGGTCATATAGTGGTGACTTTGTTGCACATTTTGTGATGCGTTTCTAAAGGTAACTCAAAATCGTGTGGCTGTATTATAAATTACATTAACATAAAGGTTCACAAAAGACGTAATTTTGATTAAGAGTTTTACTCCTAGAATCCTATCTAGCAGCAGTTATAGATTCATATTGCATTCTCAAGACATATCATTTTGCATTATCCATTTTTACGGATAATTTACCATGATTTGTTACAGCCACAGGTCTGTTGCTAATAATTAATATTTAATAAGCAATAAACAGTCACTACAATTGTAATGTCAAATTAAGTATAATGTGTCTGTTTAATTTATTTTCCTTTTATTGCAGATTATCTTACCGCCATTCCAATCTGTTTAACTATCTTTGGTGTTTGCGTCGTGTCATGGTTAATACGAAGGGGCATGCGTAAAAGGATAAAAGTCCTACCTGAGTCTGCATCAACAACATCTAATCCATCCCATAATCTCTAGCTCACTTTTGTTTAATACTTACTATACGTAGTTCTCTGATGTAAGTTTTACTTGCAATTTCATATTCACACTAAGTTCTGATCAGCTTTAAAATATATTTATGTTCATGTTTGTTACACAAAAACATTTACATTGAAGCTGGAATAGAAACAAGTAACAAAGTAGCAAATTGTTAAATGTAAGGAAATCGTATTATTTCAGTTGAATCGTTTAATTAGAATGCACACTTTGTAGCTGAAAATGGCTGAGAACATTTTTAAAGCATACCATTTTAACCTTTATGTTGTAACTCAAAATGGTGCCAATTTTAGAGAAGCTAATATAGCATCTTTCAACAGAAATGAATTCATGAGTACAGTACTTCTAATGATACAGAAAACTGAGAACTAAATGCTTTTTGTCGTACTGTCCAAGCACGATAATATGCAAGCGAGACTTCCATGTATTCGATATATGGATGGTATCACATATAAGAAAATTGATTGTTTCAAACATAAACTATTCGTGAAAGAGGACAAGATGTTTGCTTATATTATGAACACAAAAAATTATTTATGCTCTATTTTGTTACCGGATTTTTAATTTATGTGGAAAAGTAGGGAATTTGTTTCTAAAAAATACTGTCCCAAAATGACAAATCCCAGACTGACATCTATTTCAAAGCATCGTCATATTTATTTCAGAAAGGAAACAAAAGGAAAAATCTGTTGATAGTAGATGTTTATTAGTGACAATTTAGCATGTTTTAAAAATGTAATATGAATGAACTCGGCATTGACTTTCAAGCACAATTTGCATAAAGCTATTAAACTTACTGCTATAGTTTTATTAACACATGAAGGATTGTGTTAAAGTATACCTTTCAAGTCATAATTGAAAGCTGCAAAAATAAAGTTTGCCTGTGGAAACTTATCTCTTGTCATTACATCTCTCTCTCTCTCTCTCTCTCTCTCTCTCTCTCTCTCTCTCTCTCTCTCTCTCTCTCTCTCTCTCTCTCTCTCTCTCTCTCTCTCTCTCTCTCTCAAAAGAGGTCATATGACCACTCTGCTTTAGATTCCAAAACTTTGATAAGTAATCGCATGAAAAGTTTTTAAACATTTGGATTAATATTCTTGTTTAGAAAGCGAAACTTGGCAAAGAAAATGGGCTTGGATATTCAAAATTTATATGTTCCAAAATACGTTATTAGGCAGGTAGCAGAAAATGTTTCTATACAAAAAATCTGCAATGAGATCAGGGTAAAATTCTAACCTGCGGTACAGAAGAATTAAAACAAACCTGTCCAAATTCGTAACGAATAAAACACAACCAAATATAACAAACTATATTCTATCTCCTCCTATGCGATTAAAGACTTGGAGTGCCTTGAAGTCAGAAAAAAAACCCACAATGCTTTGAACAGATAGTTCCAGTTTCATTAGATGCGAGACAAATATTTTTCTAATGCTATAACGATTAATGAATAAAAAAATTAAGTATAGTCTGATTGATGTAGATACTTGTGCATTCTTCATAGGCTTGTCAGTCTAACATGCCAACAGGTGTAGAAGGAATAGCGAATTTAAAGAAATTCCTATATGTCCAACTTAACATTCGCTATCGAGATTAGTTATCGTATTCGTTATATCTGCAACAATTTTAAATCTGTGATACCAACCACACTGAAAGTTCAGACAAAATAATATTTGACCCCATTGTACCAAAGGAAAAAAAAATGTAGTAATATATTCCTCCACCTGTAAATGTGAATTACAAGTGTACATCAAATCTCTCTCTCTTTATATATATATATATATATATATATATATATATATATATATATATATATATATATATATATATATATATATATATATAAGAAATAATTAGTTAAATTAGACACGAATAACAGGGCTATATCATTGTCGAGTGGTAACAATCTTTTGGTAAACATTTGCTTATTTACTTGTTTAAAATATGTTTAGAATTGTCAATCTCAGTTCACTTTACATTTGTCAGTTGCATCCTCTGATACTTAAAATTCCTTCCAACTCATATGTGGGCTTGCTTGATGTCCATTGATGTCATCGATTCAAGAAGTTGGAAACTCTTTGACTATTTATTTTGAGCATTTTATGTCAAAAGGGCCTGAACTAGTTCAATGATATATGAAATACAACGCCAAGGCAAACATTGTTTGTTACAGAAGATTTTTCAGAAGATTGTAACGTAAATGTCTGAGTGACCATCTAAGAATTCCATTAAAAATCCAAGTGTATATTCTATTAATACTGAGAGAAATCCTGCACACAGAAAATTAAAGAGGTTCATGCAGACATAGGCTGAAATAGGCGAAGCAGAGTTATCTCATATATAAAGTCGAAAAGAAAGGAAGACATTGAACATAATCTCACACAGATCATGAGAGAGAAAAGTCTAATTTACTCAAACGCATGGGAAAGGCAGACGTTCGGATACACAAACGTAAGAACTGAGATGATTTTTACCTTAATATGTCTTTATGCTGTCGAGAAAACGTGTGGTCAATGCCCACACCATAATCAGACCGTTATTTATTTTGAAAAGCAATGCGAAATGTAGTCATAAAGAAAGAATAACATTTTTATGGGACGTGAACAAACCATTGTCTTCTTGCAAACGCCTTAGAATGAAAAGGATTAAAAGTAAAGTAGCACTATTGATATAACTCTTCTTGCCTTGTGGTGATTTTTCAATAGCTAAAGTGACATTTCATATGTTGTATTAAATGGTACTCTGAAGCTTTGTTAGCTTTGTATGAATGTGTCAAGGAAGCGGCAGCCTTAAATACAAACGTTGAAAGCTACTGAGTACGCGTTATATGGGGAAGATTATAAGCATCGTAATACTTCTTGCTTCATGATTTGATTTACAAAATAACTAAGATGCTAGTAGGGTCTCTGTATGCCAGTAGGATGAAACGAAAAGAAACATTACACATTTGTAACCAGTTATTTAAGGTTTACTTTCTCATTAATTATCGAAGGAGTTGGGTCAGTTTGATCAAATGACATTTCAACTTGTTTTTACCATCCCTTTGCACTTATACATGCGCACCATTTCTTCAAGATTAATAGATATTAAATTCATAAAGGGCTTTCAATAAGGCTGTTTATAACGCACGAAGAAATGTTGACCTATAGACAAACTGTTGAAAAGTAAATACTATGTAACCTTATAAATTCATACTGACAGATAGCTTCATTTTATTCCTGCAACGAGGAGTATAAACGGTCGTACAAAACATAACATTGAACTGCTGCAAGTCGAAATTGCAAGCAGGTCGTTGATAATATAATGTAGGATCTAGAGGATAATAGTCTCTCAACATCGGAAATTATCAAGAAAATGATAATTTGCTGTACATATTTGTGTATAGATTGACAATACCTAATATAGGATTACTACCAATCTGAAATAATTTATAAACAGAACCATAGTGACTAAAGATTTAGTGATGACTAAAAAGGCTGAGCACTCTATAGTTTGGAGTCGATTATCATCCTCAGGAGATTGTGAGTCAAATAAAAGGCCTGCCAAAACCCTTCTAAAACCCACACATAGCAAATCTATTGCAAAAGTAATGGATTATACATAAGTACATAACTATTTGTAATAAAATCTTTCCTAGTATCTTAAAATAATTGGAAGAAGTCTTATCCCTCTGACATTTTCAGAGAAACATCGTGTTTATTAGAACGTAAATATGACTTAGAATTTCGTAAGCAATTTTCTTAGAAGCTTGGTAAGATAAACAAGCTAGGTAGATGATTGATTGTTACCAGAGTCATTTCTAATTATGCTTGTTGACATTCAGTACTGCAATGGTGAGATTTCGAAATCACCACGTGTCCTTCGTGCGTGTAGATGAAATGACGGTTTTATTCCGTTTTACATACTCAGTTATCAATGAAATAAGGGTTCAGAGTCATATTTCAATACCTTGTGGAGTCGTCCATATACCTTGAAGAAGGTAGTTTTAGGTGCTGGAAGGAGTTCTTGATTTGTACGTCTGTTGAGCGAGACGTATATTGTTGTAATTACCAGCTGTAGTTCATTTACTTAATAAACAATAATTACTTTCCCAAGAGAACCACACAATTTGGTTTGGACAAAGATGTTAAGATGTTAATTCTTAATTGGAGCAGAACGGTACAAATTGTGATTCAAATTGAACATTCTGGATATTTTAGAACGGCACTGAGATCCAGACTAGCCTCAATTAGAACTGTATATTAATAGGAGATACATGATTTTCACAATTCAAGGACAAACGTTTGGACATTCTTCCTTAATCTTAAGTCCTATTTCATATGTTTACCTTTTCAACGTATTTTCTAAGGAATTTTTTTTTCTTAAATTTTATAAAACATGTTTTCTTGCCAGTTGTGTGGTTATTCAGGGAAAGTAATTGTTTAACGAGTAGATGAATTACAGCTGTCACCTATAGCATTATACGTCTCGCACTACAGACGTTGAAATGAACAACTCTTTCCAACAACAGAAAAGAATATCTTCTTCAAAGTACATGAACGACTTTACGAGGTGTGAAAATATGACTCTGAACCCCTATTTCACAGACAACCGAGTATTTAAGGTGGAACAAAAACGTCATTTTATGTAAACGCACGAAGAACACGTGGTGATTTCGAAATCTCGCCATTGCAGTACTGAATGTCAACAAGTGTAATTAGAAATGACCCTGGTAGCAAACAATCATCTACCTAGCTTGTTTACCAAACCAGCCATCTAAGAAAATTGCTTACGAAATTCTAAGTCATATTTACGATCTAATAAACACAATATTTCTCTTGAAACGAAAACGTCAGACCCTGGGAACATACTCGTCAACACAATAATAATTATATATAACTATACAAAAATGAAAACGAAATTATTCATATTTTAACACACAAGTAATTAAACTACATGGCCGTAACAGCCATGAGCAGATAATATATTGACTTGGTGTGGTCTTTCAATTTGAATGAACCTTGTTAATGCAAATGAAACGACGATCTTAAATGAAGAGCAGCATATATTCCGTTACGTATTTCAAACAGATTAAACCAAAGCTGTCGCAGTCCATGTGAACACATCAGCACTGAACGATGAATGCTCTTTCGTCAGAGAAACTTGCGAGTAGCATATCAAAAATATGGGTATTTTTGTTACGGGTGGACGGAGAGGGAATGTGTTCTATCTTCCACTTTTGTGACATTAGCTGCGTGATGGTCTCAACTCTGATGTAGTCTTATGCGGGTTATTTTCGCGTCTTTCATGCATGATAAAGCAAAGCCTTAAAAGGATCTCAAACAATATTCGGTATCAAGCATGGGAGAGTAGAATTTCGATCATTTATCTGATTTAAACACATATCAAGAACTTTCAGTCATAATACACGAAAGTAGGATACAGGTTTGCCAATATTCGATCCATTGTGTTTATTTGCAAATGCACAAAACTCTAACTGACAACTGTTAAATTTATGAAGTACTTTAGAAGATGAACTATTAATATAGCAAAAAAGTATTAATTACTTTGGCAATTGTAAAAATACAACAACTAAGACTTGTAATTCGTAACAACATGGTCAACCAAGGGTACGCCTATTGACGTAGAAACGACTTACTTTCAGAGATATAATTATATATTGCCTTGCACTGAGGTCACTCTTCCAAAATGTTCTAACACATTAATATCTTTATCGGCAACTTGAACTTTAAATTTAACAAGTAGCACAGTCAAATATTGACATTTTAATCACTTGATAAACAACGAGTATTATTAATTATACCATGAGAAGAATTTACAAACAGATTTTGTTTAGCAAATAAGTCACGTCAATCTTTATCTAGTTGATTTGATTATATACAATTTAACATGACTGCATATATAAAAGTGTAAATAATGAATATTATAATAACCCATTTCCAACACAACGTAAAATAGAAGTATTCAATATTAAATATTATACTAAATGTCAGGCCAAATTAAAATATAATTCTTCCTTACTGGTTTTTCTAAGCACATGCCAGTAAAGTGAAAATATAAGCCTTAGGGGATATTATAACCAAATGCCATGACAATACTAGAATATACGTCGTAATTACAGGATATTATAACCAAATGTTAGGACAATGAGATATATCTTCATTACTAGATAATATAATTAAATACCAGAGCCATTATAATTAAATATAAGAGCAATATAAAGTATTGGATTTCATTGCTAGATATTATACGAAAAAGCCAACTACTGTCTATATCAGGGGCCCCGAGTGGCCGAGTGGTCTAAAGCGTTGTCCGTTACGGATCACTGCCATCTCACTTCTGTCTGCGTGGGTTCGAGTCTAGGATTCGGCCAACGTGGATATGTGAGAAAGCTTGCCAGTAGCTTCTCGTGGGTCGGTGGTTCTTTCCGGTGATTTCCCGGTTTCTTCCTCCACCATTAATACTGGCCGCCATGAATAGCCTATCGTGTGCTGAAAAATGGCGTTAAGCCAAACAACAACAACAACAACAACTGTCTATATCAATCAATTAAGATATTGATACTGGTGTCAATACTATGGAAATGCTTTCACGTGCACGTTAAATTGTTGAGGATGTAAGATTTCATATTTAAAATTATCAATAACGAGAGTAAGGAAACCGTTAGTAGCTATATCCGATATGAATTTTGAGCGTTCTATCAATGCCATGACCAAACATGTATTATAGTATTTTTTAAGAAAACTTTGTCCTTTGAGATAATGTCTTTACAAATATTTTCATTACGGATCTTTGACTACAATAAAAATACTTAATTTGCACACAAGGAGAATATTTTCAACTGTTGATATTTAGTGTATTAAAAATCCCGAGCACTTGCTTAGTAGCCATGCTGTGATATATATTATCCATGGTGACAAAAGGTAGGATACATTATAAGGACAAAAAAGTAGGATGCATTCTAATTTTTATTTGACCTTGATTTCTACCAGCATTCTGGTGATCAAATTGATAAATCTCTTTGAACTAAAATCTCGATATAAAGCCTACTTAGATAAGTCCACGTGTTGTATAAATAATCTAATCCGTTTGAAACTTAGTCAGCATGACGGGTTTATCAACTATCGATAAATTAAAATGATGACCCTTATTTGTCCTGTTAATTACGTTTAAAATATTTTGGCTGTCTTCAATGTTCATATAACAAATTTGTGTCAACGGTTAAAACATTCGTGATTACAAGGCTGTTTTGAGATGATCACTGACTTGAGCCATAGTTCCGCTATATTTTTAAGTTTGTCGTGTTGATCAATGAAATTTTACAAACCAAACAGAAAATGGAAAACTTAATTAAGAAAACATACATTAATTTTCTTATATTAATACCGCAATCCGTCCTTATAAAAAGGTTTTAAATCGGTTGAATCTCGCAAAATTCGAATCGTCAATATTGTCGTATAATTTTTCTTTCATTCAATCTTCATTTGCAAGAAAGATACGTAAAACAGGAATGCAGAAATCCATTATTGTTGGATTGGTTAACAAGGAAAAGTGTAAGTCTATGAAGAAAAACATTTAAGTTATTCTTTGGTATATAGGTTACTGTGACAAATTATCTGTATCATGCAGAAACTATCTTATCAGTGGACAACCTGTTTTTTATATCTAATCTTTTGAACATGTAGATGATCGTTCGTCTTATATTTCAAGGAAAGGGGTGGTGGCGAGAGAGAAGAAGAAGAAGAAGAAGAAGAAGAAGAAGAAGAAGAAGAAGAAGAAGAAGAAGAAGAAAAAGAAAAAGAAGCAGAAAAGAAAAAAAGACCTTTAGTAACTTATTTATCTTCCCTTTACTTTAGTGTTTCCGGTTTTTTGGACAGTACTATTTTGATCTCATGCAAAACGATAATTTTTACCGTATTAATATTCAATTTCGAAATCAATTTTATCAACTTTGTATCAGCAGCCGGCACAAAGACAAACAAAACCGTAAGTAAGAATCATGTCGTAACAAAAAAGTGCTAACAGTCATCGATATATATATATATATATATATATATATATATATATATATATATATATATATATATATATATATATATATATATATATATGCAATAAACTGACGACGAACAGTACGAAACTAGTAACTAACTAGCCTAAGCGCTTTCGACTCTTAATGAGTGTTTTTCAAAGGCAAATACAAAACATATATACGACAGACAAATAAAGACAAAAACGTTGGGTTTGTAAACCTCTCCATGGCTGTCTTCACATGTGTTAGAACTATAGATACAACCAGCTTCTATAGACTAGTTGCGGAAACTGAAAACGTTGCATAATTCCCTAGGGAATTTGTGTTTATTTGTCTGTCGTATATATGTTTTGTATTTGCCTTTGAAAAACACTCATTAAGAGTCGAAAGCGCTTAGGCTGGTTAGTCACTAGTTTCGTACTGTTCGCCGTCAGTTTATTGCATCTATTTTAATTAATCCCTGACACACGTGATCCCTTGGTGGATCCAGTACGGTTGAAAGGGTTGTTATTCGCCATGTGATTTGTATTCTTTATATATATATATATATATATATATATATATATATATATATATATATATATATATATATATATATATATATATATATATATATATGTTAAAACGAACATTTGGTATGGACGTTTGGTTGATTACATAATTGGTCAATATGATAGCAAACGGCTCGTGAATTTAACTGCAATATTGTTTCATGCCTACCAATTCTGAGGCGAGGGCGTAATAATACTTAAACATCTTATAATATTGTGACTAGTATACCAAAAGTTTGATTTACCTATCAAACGTTTAATTGCAGACATAACAAGTTAGGGTTTAAAGCAATTATTGAATTCTTGAGTACATAGAGTACATGCTAATATTTTGTTTTCCTGACTATTTAACCCGATATAGATATTGATTTTATCAATCAATTCCTTTTTATTCCACTTTGGTTAACAATTGAATGCATGTGTCTTGCTAAATTAATATTCGTCTTCATGTAAATTCTCGACTGAAGTTACAGTCTCGCTAAAGCGATTTTGGTATGACTGATATTTTGTTATTAAGTTTTTTATGGTAATAGACAGCAAAATGAGCAGGCTAGTAGGAAAACAAAGTAAGAATGTCAGTTAGTCAGATATATATATATATATATATATATATATATATATATATATATATATATATATATATATATATATATATAGATAGATAGATATATATATATATATATATATATATATATATATATATATATATATATATATATATATATAGAGAGAGAGAGAGAGAGAGAGAGAGAGAGAGAGAGAGAGAGCAGAACAGACATTATAATTAAGCCTGCAGATAAGGGTTCCGCTCTTGTCGTTATGAATAGGGAAGACTACATTAGTGAAGCAAGTAGACAACTAAGTAACGCTAGGTTCTACCAAAAATTGGACCATGATCCAACGCTGGAATATGCAAAAATCGTTACTAATGTTATTGAATAGGCGTACCAAAGCGGACACATAGACCAGCAAACGAAAAACTACTTAAGCCCAGAAAACCCAAGAGCAGGTAGATTTTATCTTCTACCTAAAATCCATAAACAAGAAAACCCTGGCAGACCTATAATCTCAGGTAACGGGCACCCCACAGAAAGGATATCAGAATATTTAGATCATTTTATGAGACCACATGTCAACAAATTACCATCATATCTTCAAGACACGACAGATTATCTCATAAAAAGCAATGTTAGTGAACCATTACTGCCAGATACATTACTTGCTTCCTTATAGTCACATCTATGTACACCAACATACCGCACAACGAAGGGTTACAGGCATGTATCGAAGCATGGGAAACAAGAACTGTAAACAATCCACCCACACACTTCTTAGTCCAACTCCTGGAGCTTGTCCTAAAACTCAACAACTTTGAATTTAATGAAGAAAACTACCTACAGATCAATGGAACTGCAATGGGTACTAAAATGGCCCCTTCGTATGCTAATATTTTTATGGGAAAACTTGAGGGTCAGGTCTTAGCATCGGTTGAGCGTACACCATACCAGTGGGTACGCTTTATCGATGATATAGAAATGAAGTGTCAGTATGGAAGAGAAAGTCTGGATGACTTCATATCAAAGGCAAACAATTTCCATCCTTCAATACAATTCACGGCAGAAATTTCCAACTCAAACCATGTTTTCCTGGACACAACAACCAGACTGGTGGAAAACAAATTACACACAGACAGCTACTCGAAACCAACCAACAAACACCAGTATCTCCTCCCAACCAGCTGTCATCCAAAACACTGCATTAAGAACATTCCATATAGCCAGGCACTGAGAATACGCAGAATTTGCTCCGACGATGAAAGATTCCTAGAAAGGTCTGAAGAGCTGGCTAAACATTTAATTTACCGAGACTACGACAAAGACCTGATTGCGGAGGCAATCCAAAAGGCCAAACAAACAAACCGTGATGACCTAGTCAGATATGGACAAAAAGAAAAGGTTGACAGGATAACATTTATTCTGACCTATAACCCAGACAATCCCAAAGTAGGTAAATCATCGCAAACCACTGGCCCACCGTACAATCGTCAGACATACTAAACCTAATACTTCCGAACAAACCTGTAGTAGCTTACCGGAGACCAAAAAACCTAAAGGACATTCTAGTCAGGGAAAAGCTAACGCCAATCGCTAGTCAAAACCAACCTAGTCAATCTGGACCTTGTGGCGATAAAAGATGCAAAACCTGTCAACATATGATAGAGACCAAGACATTCACTAGCACAGTGACTAAAGAAAAACTAAACATACATGGTCCAAACAAAACTTGCAAAACAGAGAATGTGATTTATCTCATCCCATATAAGATCTGTGGCCTTCAGTACGTCGGAGAAACTGAAAAGCTACACAAAAGGATAAACCTTCATAGATCTGATTGGATGACAAAAAAGCTGTACAGAAGCCCGGTCGCAGAACACTTCTCGTCCCCTGGCCACACTTTCAGTGATATAATACTTATCGCTGTTGCTAACAACCACAGCTGGAGTTCCGAAACCAGGAAGGAAAAGGAATCATACTGGATACGCCGCATTAGAACATTGAAACCAAGCGGTCTAAACCAAGAAGACTAGAAAATGAAAACTATGCACTAGTAGAATTTAACATTTTCTAAATCTTCTTAGTATCCTTCAATTTTTACTATAAGAATAACCGGTATAGAATCAAATATCCTGGATATGATCTGCGTTACATAAATGTACAAAAAGTAAAAATAGATGTCGCTTTGGCTTGTAGACTTTTAGGGAATTATACACCGTTTTAAGTATCAGCAACTAGTCTATACAAGCTGGTTGTATTTATAGTTTTAACCCATGTGGAGACAGCCATGTAGAGGTTTAGAAACACAACGTTTTTGTGTTTATTTGTTTGTCATAACTATGTGTTGTATTTGCCTTTGAAAAAGACTCATTAAGGATCGAAAGGGCTCAGGCTAGTTAGTTACTAGTTTCGCACTGTTCGTCGTCAGTTTATGGCATCTATTTTAATCAATCCCTGACACACGTGATCCCTTGGTGGATCCAGTGCGCTTGAAAGGGTTGTTATTCGCCTTATGATTTGTTAAACGTTAAATTCCGCAACTAGTCTATACAAGCTGGTTGTATTTATAGTTTTAGCACATATGAAGACAGCCATGTAGAGGTTTACAAACACAACGTTTTTGTGTTCATTTGTTTGTCGTATATGTTTTGTATTTGCCTTTGAAAAAGACTCATTAAGAGTCGAAAGCGCTTAGGCTAGTTAGTTACTAGTTTCGTACTGTTCGTCGTCAGTTTATTGCGAATGTATATATATATATATATATATATATATATATATATATATATATATATATATATATATATATATATATATATATATAGATAGATAGATAGATAGATAGAGAGAGAGAGAGAGAGAGAGAGAGAGAGAGAGAGAGAGAGAGAGAGAGAGAGAGAGAGAGAGAGAGAGAGAGAGAGAGAAAGAGCTTAGAAGTGTAAAGTTGTTTTTGTCTTTCTACAGGTCACTATATGTGTGACAGGGAACGGTAAGACTTTTAACACAATTGTCCAGGGCTATGCGTACTGCTGTAAATTAAAAGGTTTCTTGATTTGCATAATATTATTCATAACTTTAATATGAATTATTGTTTCTCATTTATTGCTCCTTAATAAATTCGTCCATTCTGATAAATTCAATAATCAGTTTGGTGCAATGTATGCAGTCAGAAAACTTGAAAATCGATTACTCGCCGCTTATGCTTCATTAGGAAATCTTAAGTAGATTGTATACCTTCAGGAACACAGTTTAGATCTATTTTTTTCGGTCAGAGTTTTCTTTTAGTTTGTATAGTTTTAGTAAACAAAAAAATGAAACCCAGGTTGATGACTTTTAACAGATTCAATTACATTATTATCAAAACATTAATGCCGATTAAAGTGTGTTTTTGGAAAAAAGTTGTAGGGATAAATGATGCGAAATGAAAATAAGGCTGAATGTGAAAATGGTAAATTAATACATTATGATACAATTATTCTTTCAGTTTTTCTTCCATGCATCCTAATGTTGAATCTCATCATTAACAGTCTACAAATGTAAATATTAAATAACATATTACTGTGTATACAAATGTTTGTCAATAAACGTGTATATTAATTCATAGAAAGTGAGAAGGAGTTTAGGATATGTATGAATAAATTGGCAAATATTAATGAAGTACTGTCATCTAGTCGGATTTGGAATTTTGATTATTTATATGAAGATGATAACGAAGACAACCGTATATATCTTCATAACGCAGTCATCAGATTTTGAGAAAATTAATCACGCCTAGAATATTCAAACGAGTTTTTGGTTTTGTTTTGAACAACAAATAACACAAAATATCAATGGCGTGAGTTTGCAGAACTTTATTTAAGCATGCGTATGGAATTGAGCAGGAATGCATTAATTATTGTTTCGCAAAATTCTTTAGATGATCTTTGCTCTCATCCAAACATATTGCCCTTGTTAGAGAGAGAATCGTAGTTCTGTAACGCCTTCAAATAAATCGGTGGGATTTGATTTTCAATATGTGTATAGGACCGTCTGCTGATGCTAAATCAAATTTGGTAACGGTGCCTATGGATTCTCTAATAGCCCCGTCCTGCCAACCTGTGGGAGGTGAAAACTGGAACATGGGGTACATAATAGGTTTATCAAGTGTGCTGGAAACATAAGTGTTCGTTTACTCTGAAAATGGAGAAAAGCGGCAAACGAATTGCACTGGACTCTCTTATTCCCCTCAACATACACACTAACATCAAAATGTAAATTAAACCATACAGAATATGCACTGGTAGTTGATGCAGTGGACAAGTAACGTGGCAGGCGATGACTACTATGAGTCCGTCTTTAAATGCACCCCGTACCTGGTTATTTGAAAGTACCTGTCCCGTAAATTCTGGATATATGTGTCTGAAACTACCTTGAATATATAGTTTAGGATAACGACTAAGACAAAGCTATATACAATTGTCATACGTTGATCACTGTGATATAATATTCGTTAGAACGTTCGAAAAGTCCCTTATAGTATTAAATGGATTAAAGAAGCATACTAAAGATCCAGATTATTTTAACTTATCTTGTGATGAAGAAAATATAGCTGAAACAGCTCATGCCAGTAGTCAAAATATGCCCGAGATATGCAAGAGTCAAGTGGATGATCACATAATTGAGAGACGATGTCGAGTTCATGGTCATATTCTTCTGTTAGAAAAAAATGATAGCATTGACATAAAACTTATCTTTGCTATGGATTTAAAAAGAAAGTGATCGTTATCACTGAAAATATTTTTAACATGCTTTCATTTCTGAAAGCTCATGAGAAAGCAAAATAAGTAAATTTTTTAGCTCTCGATACGCATACGATAATTTTCCGTATCTTATATATAAATATCCACATTTCTTTTACGGTGTGTCTAGTCTGCAAAACAAAATGATAGCTTGTTCAAAATTTGTTTCATACTTTTGTGTTCAACATTTTTAAAATTCCTTCATCCCAATTTCTTTATTTTTTTTTGTCGCTATTTGTTATTTACGTCCACGGACAGGGATATTAAACTAGATTTTTATGGTTCTCTTCCTGACAGCTTATTCATGGCTAATCATTTTAAACAACTTGAACAATGTTTTAATTTTCGTTTTATTGATAAACCAGCAGATATTTTATGTTTGAATATTAAAATTTCCGATTCTATCAAAGACCTCTATTACTGAAGATAAATATCTTTCATTAACATGGAAATGTCGTTCAGAGAACAAAATATTCTTTTCATATGGTAAAAGAAACAGAAGGTAAGCATAACGTGTTTTATTCCCTCCAAGCTCGTAATATGACAATTCTCTATAAATGTAAGTATTACTATTATTTTTAGATATAAAGAAAGAATGAATGAATGTTGCTTGACAACATTTTAAATATTCTGGGACAGATATGCTTCTAATTTAGTGGAACGACAGGTAACTGATTTTTCTTCAGTTACAATCATGCCAGGGATCGAAACCACACCCATTACCAGAAAACTTTTCGGGTGGAGGCAATGGTGTTGAACTGCTGTATCTATCTTCTCGTTGTAGATATAAATCTAATGCATTCAGTGGTAGAAATTTAGCTTTCGAATGATCATACAATGAAAACACGTAGTGCCTCAGTTATAACATTACAAGATAACTATATGCTGTTGAATGAATCTTTAGTTGAATGAAACGAGGCACTAATAAATGATTTTATTATGTCTTACTCCATCATAATAAAGTATAGTAGGTACCGTAACTAATTCCGTTTGAGAGATGCATACTAAATAAAGAATGTTCTTTCGTGCAGTTTATGTGTGTGCGTACTCCTGTGCGTGAAACTTAGAAGGGTGTTGTGAACCTCACTCCTAGTAATCGTCAGGTGACAAACCTCAGGGATCATTTTCATGATAACCTTTTGGGATTCAAGGTAAACTGACTGTACTAGATGATACCAAATAAATTTATGATGAATCAGATTTTGTTCTCGATATATTTAAGAATTAAAACAAACTTTGAAAAATCATTTTCTACTCCGACTTCTATGCATGGATATATTTGAAATAGAACAGTATAATACAAGAAGAAATAAAAGGAATTCTTTTGCTTTAATGACATCTAGGAAGCACTGTATATGTGAGCATAGAACGTCAAAATAAATACTCATTAACTTGTAAGTTTTTTTCATGAAGTAAGGATTAATTCAATAGTTAAATAAAAGTAGCTTGGTCATGCCGATCCATCCATACAGGACGTCAGTATTTCATCCCTTGTACAAGATATATCAAGTATGTATGGATTGTGACTAAATTTTTAATAGATAACCGCATGCAGTTAAAATAGTCATTAGTCATATGTATGTTTCTATAGCAACCTCTTTTATATTTATTTTATTGGATAATTGTAATCCTAAACGACTGTTCAGTGATTACTCGTTTTTCTGCGGTTCAGTTAGCATTAAAATATCTTGAAGTAAATAATTTATATATTTATAGTTCTGCTTTTTGTTCGAGATATAAATACCTAGTACTTTAACATGAATCACTGAATTATGATACAATTATCCGTTTTACTTTTTGTGCATGGTAGAGTCTGAAATACAAAATCTGATTTTTAAGTGGAATCTCAAGAAGACACTGAGATGACCCATGGGATGCTACTCTCAAGAAGTCTCACAAGCCCACTTTGGTCGACCCAAGACACGAAAGCTTCTAATAGTTTCCAAACGTATCCGCTATCAAAGAGAATGGGAGCGTCACATTTCAACGGGATCAATTTTCAACCTAGAGAATGTTCATTAAACATTATGTAGTTTCTGGATAGTTAAAGATTCAGTAAAATAAAAATTACAATTATCTGCAGACAAATGAACCTTAACCATTTGTTTTTTTTTTCAGAAAAGTCAAACTCCTGTCTTTACTGGCTCTTGAGGTCAAGGAGGTATGGTTAAGATAAAAATAGAATTAGGTAATCATTGTCTTTCTGCCTTTGTGATCGAAAAAAATTGGATCTCACTGCCTCGATCCGCTTACGTATCTGATGAGGCAAGACTTTTAATTGGCGAGGTATGTATCTACGAAGTCAAGTATTAATACTATGGTTGTATGTTAAAGGTAAATTATGTAGAACAGAGCTACAGATAAATGGTGTACCAAAGAAAAATAAATATATCGTGAACACATACCACAAGGTATATGTAATAGATGCTTTCAAAGTCGAAAAGACAGTTTGAATTTTATTTGCATCGGTCTGTCCTAATACATCTCTCTATATCATTCTCGAAATGATTTCTCTTTCTCTATCCATATGTCTCTCCTTCAACCTGTTTGTTGTCAAAATCTTAATTTTCCTATAACTCGATCATCATAGATAATTATTCTATCATACATCCAATACTTTGAAATGTACTGAAAACTCATTGCATGTAATTCTATATTGTACAAATCAGATGGATGTATGCAGCTCTGTTACAAAAGCCAGATTCAGACATACACTGATTCGTAATAGTGAGCAAATAAAGCCTTTGTGTTATGCTTGTTTCTATATGCTATATAGTGCATTGTGTGATTGATGATTGGAATCGGTCTGACATGTCTTATGCCAAGTAGGAAAACATAGTTACTAGCTTTGAGTTCTAGATATAGCTTGATTCTGCACTTAAAACTGTTTAGAAACAAAGTTTGTTTACCGTTGTATGGACATTTCCATTAAGAGGACATAACATTGGAGATCAGATTGTTTATAACAGAATATTCTGGAAAAAAAACCTTTAGACTCTTATCATTGTCCTTAATTTGTGTTTTAATTTTTGTGCATTATACTTGATTATATTAGAATTACTTATTCCATATATTAACATCAATGTTAATGGAGTCAAATTAAGTTGTGCTGCAGTTAAATTTTGATACGATTTATTTATTTAACTTTTTTTAACCGGAAAAAACAATGTTCTCCTTGAATATTTAAGATTAAAGCACTATCTTGGAATTCATTTAGCAATCTTCGGATTATCATATCATTGAGATAAATCAGTACTTTTGAAATCTACTCTCATTACAGGTTATTTATACATCGTCACATTACATATAGGACTTCAATATGAAAAGCACTATAATTCGTTTGGAATACACTATACTTTCGACTTGACTTGAAAGATTTTTGATTTAATTTAAGGTACTATATTTTCTTTTGAAACGTTTACTTTGAATTCAAGGCAAGTAAATTACTTGTTGCTTTTGCAAAACGTGTTTTCTCTCTTTTCTAATACTTAGTTTATGACCATATAGTCGCCACAATATGTATTAAGAGGACTCACATGTGGCTCCGGAGTAAGATCGATGCACACAGGCGTGGGACAACGATGGTTGAGGGTGGCTTGGACGCAACTTTGTGACGTCTCTCATGAGCTGAAGCAAGACGCTGCAAGCAATGGTCAAACTAGAAGGTGGAACTGGCTTTTCCGGTCAGGTCTCGCGAGTGACCTCTGTATGAGGCAGCAAGCTCAAGCTGGTGTCCTTGAGAGTCTGACCATTTGATGTGTATTGTAAGGTTGTCTTTGTACCTCTTGCGAGGGCGGACTTGGCTTCGATTTCCCTGGGCTAGCTAGCCAAAGAATAGCAGTTTTAGGATTCTATTTTGATCCATGCGGATGACACGGCCAGTCCAACAAAGCTTGGCCTGGATTAGTTTCGAATCGATGCTTGTTGTCTTGGCTCTATCAAGGACTTCCTTATTAGGGATTAGGTCATGTCACTTGATCCGTGTGATATGCTTTAGGAAGAGTCGATAGAAATGTTCCAACTAACTGATGTGCCTTCGTTAGACAGTGCACGTGTCGCATTCATACAAGAGAGAAGTGAAGACAACCGCATTGCACACCTTCATCTTTGTTGACAGTCCCATGTCCTTGTGCTTCAATACCTTGGTCCGGAGTCGTCCGAGTACTTGGCTGGCTTTCTTGATCCTCGCAGTAATCTCTTTTTCCATGGAGCCATAACTGGATACTGGCCTGCTTAGGCATTTGAAACAGTCCACATTCTTCAGCTGTGTATTCACCATTGGTGATGCAGGGTTGGGATGGGACAGTAACCTGGGCAGGCTGAAAGTGGACTTCTGTCTTTCCTAGCCTAACTGAGTCAAAACAGATAAGATGCTTCAGAGAACTTGTCCACAATTGTCTGTAGGTGAGTCTCTTCATTGGCAATAAGGACGCAGTCATTTGCAAAGAGTGCTTCAGAAAACGTGTCATTTTAGCGTCTTGGTGTTTGCAGCTAGGAGACGGAGATCGAACATTGATCCATCCAAGCGATATCTAATGTAGATACCAAGGTCATGGTCACGGATGGTGTGGAGCAGTATATATATATATATATATATATATATATATATATATATATATATATATATATATGTATGTGTGTGTGTGTGTTTGTGTGTGTGTGTGTAATGCTACACTTCATTGCCAAATTTCAGTACGAAAAATTGTTTAACGACTATACATAATTCAAGGATATACGAGTTGTTGGTTTTCAGTATCATTAACTAAGAACGTGAAAGAAATAGTACACATAAATATATCCTCCCTGAATGGTTTCAAGAACCAAATCTCATAAGTCTGCAAGGAACACGAATTTCCTAATGAACTTTTGAGACTGTGTTAGTCTAACATGCACCTATGTCTAAGTTTAGTTAGAAAAAATGGCTTACGGAGATTATAATTTATAACTGATATTTGCTAAATTTCAACTCAACGATAGACAGTGAAAATCAGATCTGATGAGATCCGATATTAACGTTTTGGTAATAAAAATTGGAAAAGCAACGTAATGATCAACCATAGGGAAAACACAATCAATTAGTGGATGTATAAATATTCAGTAAAAATTGGTACTCTTTATTTTATAGTATATATTTTGAAAGCCGACACACATTAGATTCCTTGGCTACAAATTTACCCATGATGCAGTAACTGAAGTGTAAAGAATATTCGTTACTTTTGCCAACAATAAAATATTCATGCACTTCTTAACAAACTAAGCGACTTTACATTTTCATGGAAATATCTTTAACACGTTTAAATATTGAACGACACATCGTTTTAATTGAGATTATCATGGCTTTGCAACGAGATTAACCTTTTGCTATATTTTGACACCGTTGATATTTCCTTGGGTATCTTTGATCTTAAAACAACAGTAACAACTTTAAGTATTGGCATTCCCTCACCCAGGTAGGCTTTTATAACATTTTAAAGACAAGTAGAATTTTCAATATTTACACTAGGAGAGCTCATTACCAGAGTTTGAACTACAAATCAGTGCTATTTTTGAAACCTGGAGTGACACTTTTCTGAAATCTCGAACGATTTGTAACTGATATGTTTCTTTAAGGAGAGGACGTTTGGACGCAAGATGACAAATTTAAACGTTGGATGTTAGAAGTAATGCAAGATAGAAGTCTTCATAACTTCTCAAAGGGATTTGCCCTAGAACACATAAACTCATTGTCCTACTTGTTGGACACGTATGGTATACACAATATTTGATGACCGTTAGTTCGTTTAACCAAAGTTAGGTATCGTATATAAAAGGCCTAATGAAACAAAATTATATACCAAGCACTGTTCATTTCCTCCACTGTAAATTTTACCATTTTATCATCGCTAATTGTTAAAGAACGATTTGCATCTTTAGCATTTGTAATTTTATAACTGAGCGCATTTCTAATATAACAATGTGAATTTTTTCTTTGATTTGATTTTAATTACAATTAAATATTAATTTAAAGTATTTAACAATCATTGAGTTAACTTCTGAATATATATATATATATATATATATATATATATATATATATATATATATATATATATATATATTGTTATGTAATAATATATACTATCTTAGTGGCATCAATACTTTTCCTATTTAACTGTGTATACCTGTCATGCTCTACGTTGTCGTTTTTCTCAGCATTCCTTTATTTGTGATGTCTATGTCGTCTAAGGATACCTTTGCATAAATATTATAAACGTATACACGTATACGTACAAGCAAGCAAACATACAAATGTCTATATACGCAAACACGTACGCAAACTACAAGCAAACATAAAAAGTGAGTATAAGTCATTAAGACAGCCGACCAATCTTACAGTCAGTCAGTAATTCCATTTAAGAGTAATAATTTCACGTGAACGCGTATATATATATATATATATATATATATATATATATATATATATATATATATATATATATATATATATATATATATATATATATATATATATATATATATTAAAATTGACATGACTTGATCATTGTGCATAAAATGTTGATTTGCTCGCGGCGCATCAAAGCGCAAATATAAATAATGTTATAATTTTATGATATATTTCAACCCTGGGTCTATAAAGACATACCAGAACTTGTGTATTTCAGAACTTCCTTGAAAGCCCCTCCCCCTCTCTCTCTCTCTCTCTCTCTCTCTCTCTCTCTCTCTCTCTCTCTCTCTCTCTCTCTCTCTCTCTCTCTTTCTCTCTCTCTTAGAAGGAGAGCAGCGAAAATTCGTTAAAAATCGCGCGTGACAGATTTTCGTCTCTCAAGAGATGATGTCCCTGGATCCATGCATGATTGAAAGATGTGTTAGAAGGGGACAGTTAGAACTGGAGGATATAAAAATTGTATGGTTGGTAACAATGTAACTTAAACGATAATGATTTTTTATATGATCAGTAAATACATTTAAATATTTGAATTAGCCATTGCCTGTTCCTCAGTTTGTTTAATTCATATATCCTGCTCGTTTCACTGTTAGTCGATATTTCAAAAAGATCGCGTTCAATATTCATTTAGTTAACCATATTTGTAATGCTCTACATTCGTATTTATATCATCCGTTGTCTGGAAAGCATAAGTATGTCTTATCTTTATCATGTACGCTGTATATTTGATATACAACTCGTTAACTTTTTCAAAGGAACATCGGTAAGCCTAGTTTCCATTGTTTGTATGCATGACCACAAATATCTAAATGTGTCTACATGCATGTATTCATGCTTATTGCTTGCGTGGCAATTGCTACCAATTTTATATTTTCTCTCAGTTAGGTCATCAGAAAGGTATGGAAGATATTCTCGAAGACAATAAGAGGCACGCTGACTACTTTTAAGACAAAAGGGTAGAAGGTAGTTTTGTTATAAAGTTTGAAACAATGATGACCTAGCAAATAGTTTGGCCTTCGGAAATGTTTAAATCAGACTTTCTGATGTTTCCTTTACATGCATAAAAATCGTGTTAATTTAATATAAACTAAATTTAGAAAAGTTTTTGAATACTTTCAAACGAACACGGGTCTGCCTATAGGATCTTGTGCAAATAAGAAAAGCTTTCCACTGTGGATAAAACATTGATTGATCTTATTTTCTACACAATAATGATGTGCACATGTATTTAGATAATACTGAGAAAATAAAGAAAAGAAATGAAACTAAACAAGTAAGAATACAGACAGTTTGGAGAGAAAGTACGTGTTAACAGCATGATAAGGGAGATAACATTTCAAGAATCTCTTCACTGTACCAGTTTTCCAAGGTAGTTTCCCTTCAAAAGTAATTCCAGATGCGTTTGTCCATGTTTGTTTCTTCTCTAATCGCTTCTATTGTAATGCAGTCTTTGGCTTACCCAATTGCATCAAAACAAGGTGATATTTTAAACGTTGAAATAACATAGTACGTGCAATGGATCCAATAAGGAAGGGAGGTAAGATAATATAACAAGGGAAAACATTAAAAAGATAGACAAAGACATAGTTAAGGTACTGTTATAACGGTAAAGCTTTTCGAACCGCACTTCAGCATACATTCTTTAACATTACCTTATATACTTAAAGAGGCTAAAGTGCTTAGAAGTTTATGCTTCTACTGTATTTGTTACAGAGAATCCATCAATGACCACAATATGAACACAGTGAAGAGATGATGCATACTGGTCGGCCAGTGAATGTATTCAATCTCCCAATACCGACATGCGGTGGCGGCGGCGGCGGAGGAGGAATCTAAATTATACAAATTATTTTTTCCTGAATAAAAGTTATGCTTCTCTTCCTTGTGGTTCATTTAAAAGTGACATTAGCTACAGTTTATTTAACTGTGTTGCTGCAAGCATCAACAATGATTGTTCATGAGACCCATGTGACCTCTAAGGAGCAGTATAGTTGGCCCTTTAGGGCGAAGCTCATTGTCCTAACAAGGTAATGTTGTGCAAAGCAGAGCAAACTTCATTACACCATTCATAATTGTATTTACACAAGCGTAAGTAGAAAAACACCGACGCACGAGAAGCTCCTGGCAAGCTTTCTGACATATCCGCATTGGCCAAATTGGAGATTCTAACCGACACAGACAGGTAGGATAACAGTGATCCGTAACGGTGATCTCTTTAGACCTCTCGGCCACTGCATTAAGAAAGAAACTCAACAAAATTCAGAATTAGGGAAGCAAAATTGCATACACATTTATCTTGTTACTGCGGACTACTTTTAGTGATTTCAATAAAGCTTATACATAGATATAAACCAGAATTCAAAAGGTATACGAGGACAAAATAATATTACTACTATCATGAATCGCGTTCTTATACACACATCAGCATACATATTTTAGCATTACTTTACAGAACTGATTAACCTACAGTCCTTGAAAGTTTGGACCGAGAGAGGTACAAAACAGAAAGGACACAAACACCTCCCGCACCCTCTGTATAGCCAAACATGACGATGACCTTCAGCAATCAAGCAATGCTAAACATCATAGAAATACCTGAAAATAAAAGAATAAAAACAGAAAATCACTGAAGTACTATCATTGAAAAATTCAAAAACGAAGAATCTTTATTTCAAGCAATTTATCATATGCTGTGGAATTGTGCACAATTAAAAAGTCCTGAAACGTTGATATTCAATGCCATCAACTGCCGTTGGAAATACGAAGTGTTGAACGATTGTCCGATTTTCAGTGAAACCGTATGATGTGGAGAATCTGTTAGATGTGATCTGCTATACCGGTCTCTGTACCACATGACTTGAAAAACAAAATTGGAACACAGGAGTAGGCAGCAAGAAGTGCTATTTTAATTTGCGAAACTATCAAGGTCAGCACAAATTACAAAGTGGAAATACTTTCGCTCAGATGGATATATTTCTTAATAGCATCTGATTTCCACTTACCAAATGACCTGAATCTGACAGTCTGATAGACATCGTTTAGCATTCTATGTTGATGCTGATATCCTAAAAATATGATTTTTAAAAAAATGGAAGATTAAATAACAGAGTAGGTTCGTTTGAATTCCTGTATATTTATACGCACACACCCCCATGTAAGAAAGAGTGGTCCAAAATGACACACGCTAGTTGAAAATATTGCCTCAACGCAAGAACTGCTCTTGCACATTTTGTGGCATACGGGTATCCTTCGAGTGCTATAACACATAACTATACAAAAGAACCAATTTCATTGATCTGAACTTGACAGAAATGAAGTCTGGGTTTCTGCAACCTGGTTATCTAACATTCATTAACCCTAGCCACGGAAATGTAGGAAATGCAATGAGAAACACTGACTTAAATAGGGCTGAGTTGGCGGTATTGTGAATGAATATGTGCTAGACTAGAACAAGATTTTGGTAACCTGGCATCGTGATCTGACATCTGTGTGTGCTAAATGTTTATGAAGAACGGAATTAGTTGAATCAGGAATATTGTTCAATTTGTGCACATAACCAATTGCAGAGACAGGTAGATAAAGCAGATGATGCACAATGTTTATAAAATACGTATCAACCAAAAAATGCCAAAATGGTATTTGACTGGAAAAGTGGTGGGGAGTTTTAAAGCAGTCGCTACTAGTCAATTATGAAAAAGAATTGCACTTTGTAGAAGCCGACGAATTTGGAAATGTCGTCATTGCAACTTACGTGACTGGACATGCTCGCTTAAAACTGTAGGAAACTTTTTAGAACTGTTAGGAGATCGTGTGCTGTATTTTGACACGGATAGTTGCATCCGCATCAGTTGTATGGGTCAGTAGCAACCAGCAATCGAAGGAGACCATTTATGTGCCTGGACGGACGAGCATCCAAAGGACAATATTTTAAGTTTCGCAAGTGGGGGTCCCAAAAATTACGGCTACAAATACCGTAACCCTCAAGGAGAGGTGCACACGGAGTGTAATGTGAAAGGATTGACTCTCAATTATCGTATCAGTCAAGTGGTAAACT
Source organism: Potamilus streckersoni (assembly GCA_016746295.1). Taxonomy (NCBI): domain Eukaryota; kingdom Metazoa; phylum Mollusca; class Bivalvia; order Unionida; family Unionidae; genus Potamilus; species Potamilus streckersoni. The sequence continues at coordinate 1,201,579 of JAEAOA010000334.1, forward strand.
TGGACATACTTAAAGAAGCTTTGCTGTCTGGACAGGATGGAAACTATAAAGTGACCACTTACCAACCAAACAAGATTGTACTTTTACCCACACATCAAATCGTCATTTTTCCCTGGAACAGTCTATCATATTGTGTACGAGAAGCGAGTACGGCATCCCCGCCACTTTGCTATACCGCACGGACACACCGATATTGGTCAGCAAATAAAAAGGGACAACGTCCAAGGTCAATATTTCATTGTCATTACCAAGACCAAGAGAGAAAGATAAATCATTTCACCCAGAAATTTTCAAGCAAGACCAAACTCAAGTGTGACCTCATTGATGATTCAGTACCACATTATCATCACGGGAACTTTGCTATGACTACCAACAATTATATGGAAAGTAATGATAATGGTTTACGTATCAAACCTAATGGATGTGAAAGCGATGCTACCCGTTATCGTAGCATCGTACACTTTTTCACTTTACTGGTTTTTACGGTGAAAGCTGCAGTGATGTAACGAAAGAAGTTTCCTTAGAGACTCACACTATGTTGTTTTTGTAGACCCGTGAGAAACAGAATACAATCAGATTATACGTGTCCCAAAGAAAAAACTCTGAATGTGATCATTAATCCATAGGGAGATCGGCACCTGTTACCGACATAATGTATCATTTCAACACATCAGGCAGTTTTATATCTAAACTGTCCAATTTAACAATGATACTAAGTCTTAACAATGTAACAAAATGAATAGAAACCAACAAGTTAATGAAATAAACAAATAATTTATTTCTCCAATTTACAAATTGAGACTTTAGGACGACATTTACAGTATTGTGAATTAATGCCAAATGTTCTATGACAGATCCAAAAGCGTATAATGTTCGAATGAATTCTAAAGTCTTGAATGTCCGGATGTAAAAAGTTATAAAATCCAGAATTTCTTGGAACTAGTTCTCAATAATCTCAGATTAGTCTTTTAGTCAAACAAGTCATGAAGCCTATTGTTATTCCATTGAATACTTTAAATAATTTCTCTTTTATTATATTCAAACAAAACTGCAAACACTGATCATAGATTCCCAAAGACATATAAAACTGGAACGAATAATTGCTTACCAAGCTTATATGTATAAAACTCGGAGTACGACTGCTACCCCTCCAGAGGTATTACCCCTCGACGAGCACTCCCTACATCAGATGGGGTAGCTAGTCTACCTTTGGTCCCCACCTGTCACTGATCTCTCACCTGTGACTCACAGTAGCTGTAGCACGATCAGCGGTCAAATCACGGACAACGGCTTCGATTCGCCGGCTAAACCAGGTTGAGGGTAGCGACGGGTCTCAAACCTTCGGTAATCTAGGTCTGTCTACCTAAACATATGAAGACTTGACGCTGTGGACTGCGCGAAGGAACCACCACGTGATCAAAGGGCAGAAAGGCGGTTACAGCAAGCGATGTTAAACGCAACTAGAGCACAGTGAGACACTTTAGAAACTGCTGCCTATCCACTGCATTCAACCTATCTCCAGACGTCTAGACTCTTTCCTTCCACTGGACCTGATAGGATTTCATTATCTTGCAAGTCCTACGGTGACGGGGAAAGGGCGAAGCGGCAGGTGTGGATTCACTGGCAGCCGTATCAACAACCCTGCACGCAGGCGGCTCAGGCTATAGGGTTGTCTTCTTGTGAGCGAAGTAGCATGGGAGTTCTACAGCCACCTGAGTGTCCGAGCAGCCCTCTGTATGAATACACTGCTTGCCTCCATAGTAAGAGGAAGGGAATAGAAAAGGTGCCCTAAACATTGTCTACTTCATCTTACACTGGCCAGCGTATCGCGGCCAGGACTGAAAGGCCTAAAACACGGACTGCTTTGATTGCCAGAGAGCTAGCCAGGTACAAAGTCCAGATTGACGTTGGTCAAATGTCAGAGATAAATCAGGCTATACCTTCTTTTGGATTGGACGCAGAGAGAAAGAAAGTCGTGAGGCTGGAGTTGGGTTTGCCATAAAGTCAAACCTGGTCAACAAGATAGTCGGCCAACCTAAAGGTATCAACGATCGTCTGATGACAGTTCGACTGCCACTTCCAAGAAAGCGTTATGGCTCACTAATTAGCGCCTACGCTCAAACAATGACAAACACTGATTAAGGACAAGTTATATGAGGAACTGATATCCACTATTGCTGCCACTCCCAGAACAGATAAACCCATCATCCTTGGCAACGTTAACGCTCGGGATGGCGCAGATCACATCTCATGGAAAGGAGTGCTGAGAAAAAAATGGGATTGGCAGCTTCAACAGCAATGGCCTCATACTTCTGGAAACTTGTGCAGCGCATTAACAGCTCATCACCAACTTTGTCTTCTGCCTACCACTTTGAAACAAGACGTCATGGATGTACCCACGGTCCAAGCACTGGCATCTTCTCGACTACGTCATAGTGTGACCAAAAGACAAGCAGGATGTCAGAGTGATGAAGGCTGTGTGTGGAACTGAGTGCTGCTCTGACTACAGGCTGATCATCTCCAAATGTAATTACAAGATAGTGTCTCCTAGACGTCCTCAAGGAAGCAAGACACCGAAGTGACTAAAAGTCTCCAAGCTGAAAAACGATTCAGTGAATCAATCCTTTGTAGACATGCCAGACAACAAAGAGGAAGCCAACAATTTAGGTTTGCATGATGTAGAGTCCAATTGGACGTCCTTTCGAAATATTGTCTACTCCACCTCCGCCCATGTGTTAGGCTCTACCTCACGAAATCACCAGGACTGGTTCGACGATAATGATGACCGCATTCAAGAACTGCTGAAAGAAAAACACCGCACATACAGAGCGCTGCTAAATAACCCTCACTTCACATCTAAAAAATTCTGTGTGGAACAAAAGAATAATCATCCTGCAAACCAAGATCAAGGTGTATCGCGCAGTCGTAATGCCCTCCCTCTTGTTATCCTGTGGGACATGAACGGTGTACAGTCGCCATGAAAGACAGCTAAACTCTTTCCACATGTGCTGTCTCATGCTACACATCAAATGGCAGGTAAAGACTCTCGACACAGAAATTCTTCAGAGAGCTGAGATGACAAGCGTACATGCCATGCTGAGAAGGTCACAGCTCCTATGGGCTCTCCATGTCTGCCGTATGCCTGATGATCGCATCCCGAAGAGACTAATTTATGGGGAACTAGCTGAAGAAAAGAGTTTTAGAGGAGATAAAAAGAAACGGTACAAAGGCACGCTCAAAGCTTCATTGAAGTCTTCTGGCATTGATCCAGACAGCTGAGAGAACTTCGCCGAAGACCGCGCTGCCTGGCGTCACCAGATCAACGCAGGTGTAGCTGCTTTTGAAGATCGCTGAATCAATGAGGACAAACATAAACGTCAGCAGAGGAAGAATAGAACCAGCACTCGATCCAGGCTCCGGCAATTCCCTGCCCTCATTGCCCTAGACTCTTAAGAGCACGGATTGGCTTCACACGCCATCTGCGCACTCACAGACCATGCCAGACGTGAAGTATTGATCGTCTTCGAGAACGAAGGACGAAACGAATGTATAAAAATACCCATTTGAACTAAAATAAAATATTTTAAGGAAGACTAACTATCCGGATGAAAACTTCCTCGAACTCTTGAACACAGATTATAATAAAGATTTCGTTAACCTCTTAAAATAATGACAAAGGTCAGGTAGACGAACGTCCGTTCCCAACCCTCAGTCACAAATATGACAAATATGACAAAAGTTAGGTACAAAATATGCATATGAATAATACTAGTCCATAGATCCCAAAGTGAAGTGCAATTTGGCAGAATCTAATAAACAGCAAAGTAGATAGATGCAACGTCTAGTTGTAGAATTTGTTTCAAACTTTGTTAAATATAATTGTAGGTTCCAGGTTTATTTTCAATTGTGAAGACTGCTGCGTAGATGGAAAATAAGTTTAGACCACCGACAATAGCATGTATATGAAACAATTCTGTGATCTACGAAAATGGTAAACTTTCACCACATTTTAATAATAATACCTGAGAGGGAAATAAATAAACGAAACAATCATATATTTGATTGTTATATATGCGTGTGTTTCAGGAACTTCTTCTTGTTCTAATATCTAATTTGGCTCTTCATTATGATTAATGTTTTTTATTCTAAGATAAATTCAGTCCAGACTGAATTAGCGTCATATTGAAATGACCATTTTATTTCGTCCCTTTGTTCCTACTATGCTAGATTACCTTGTTTTTCAAATTCAAATAAAATCAGTAGTTTTAAAAATTCATACGATTATGTCATTACAATTTACAACGATTGCCCTTTAAGTACAATAACATAATGTAACATTTTTTTCATTTGCTAAGCTAGCAAATAACCCATTTATTTTGTTTCTAACCAAGTCCGAATAATTCTGCTATATTTATTTTCTTCCTACTTACGTCAACTAAATAAATAATGCAGATATACGGGAATGTGGATTACACTTAATTTATATTCTTTCGATAATGCGCCATGTATAGTATTGAGCATTAACTATAACGCATTTGTTACGTAAATTAAGCTTCATTCCAATGTATTACTTAAAAACGTTTATAAAAGACACCGATAATGTTTCAATAGTAACCAATGCAATGGACTAATAAACATAAAGTCAATAATTAAAACAATCGTAACCCAATAATCTCTGTATTCAGCACAAATATAAGGTTATATGCTGATTGCAATAATATCTCTAGGAGTACGATGTTTTGACGACAAACGTAAGGTAAAATCTACGTGATGAAACTAAGTAAATTAAAAAGAGATTGAAATAGACTGACTAAATTTTAAACAAGCTTTAATAGGTAAGGATTAGATCACAATTGTCAATTTGGTGAAATTTGTTTACATACATAGATATACATGTATTCCAGTGAACGTATATACCACATGTGCTTATACTTCCTTTATACATTCTTGGTTCTCTAGTATACCTAGTCTAAATGTAATATTCGTAAAAAATGATTTGCCACATTCTTTTTCAATAGTATGGGGAGTAAACATAAGTTTATTATATTTACGTGCAAACCCTATTCTTGGAATTTGAGTATTGGAAACTAAAATTACACTATTACCAAATGTTGAAGATGAAAAATATTCCAGCTTTTCAATCTAATGAGTTGTATTGAAGAAAGTATATTGTTGCCTATTTAGGAAATTGAAAATATAACTTTCTTGCAGGTATCAGTGCCAATGCCACTGTGTTGTACAGGCATGCGTCGGGTGCGAACACATACCTTTATTGCTATAGGTAGCTTCAGATGTTTGCAAATTCAAGACATTTTGCGTGTTCCACCACTGGAGGAAAACTTAACTAGTCCGTCATCAAATTGCATGCTATTTTAGACAGAAAGGGGCATGCAATTCGTCTTCTTTATAAAAAAAAAACAATAAGAAACAAAGAGGATATGGTGAAACAAGATAATATGCACGGACAAGCTGTGTTGGCAAGCTATCGTGTTCCTTGTTACATTTGGTATATTTCAATGAGAAACTGGCAAGATAACCAATACAACTGTTGAAAAAAAGAGTCCAGTTGTTTATCTCCCTTCAGCAAACTCAAATATCTAATAGCTACTCCAGAGATATAATACACCACATAGATTTGGCGAATAAAACGTTCTCCACAGGTCAATGGTTGTTGTTTTTGGTGAATTATTTACTAATTGATGAACAAAATCACCAAGACGAATAGCTAGCTGATGTATTTAACGGCATGGGGGTTACATCTACTTCTATTTGTAGTCGATGACTTGTGAAGAATATATTCAAAAGTCGAAATTGAGTAACCACTTCTTGGATTAAATGATTTTCCACGGTCCTTTTTTTTCTATCGCGAATGCTTTTGATAGAGAATACGTTGCGTCATTTCCTAGCTAACAAGTAAATCGTCATTGTAAACACTCCTATATTAATATCTTCAAATTTATAGTTTGTTTTTAAATGCGAACGAAATCTAGTGTATATACAATTTTTATCTTCTTGTATTCTCATAGACATTCTATAACACACGCACACACAAAAAATATCGCACAAGATTTGATTGGATAATGGAATGAATTGTGTTTTAGCAAGCTTTTAGGTAGTATCTCTTTTCCAAACGATATAGGCTCTGCAAATTATTGTGTATATCTGTTTTTCATAAAATGTTGAGCCTTAAAATATAAGTCTATATGTAGGTATATTGTGCAAAAATTAAAATTAAAAATGAAATGACAATAAATGAAACTTGTAATATAATTATATCAAGATGAAAATAAAAAAGATTAAAACTTAAAGTGACAATTACTATTATACTATTAAAAAATGTCAAAATAAAAATTCTACCTTATTAAAAAAAATTTTGAAGATACTAATCTGGAATTGACACGTGAAAGTAAAAGATTGAAAATAAAAATGAAAACATTACAAAACATTAGAGACTGGGAAAATTAAAATTTGAATGACTACGCCAGCAAAATTCTATATCATAATTGAAAATGATAATAAAATTGGACGAAATTTGAATACACACAAACACACACACATACACACACATATACATGTATGTATGTATGTATGTATGTATGTATGTATGTATGTATGTATGTATGTATGTATGTATGTATGTATGTATGTATGTATGTATGTATGTATGTATGTATGTATGTATGTATGTATGTATGTATGTATGTATGTATGTATGTATGTATGTATGTATGTATGTATGTATGTATGTATGTATGTATGTATGTATGTATGTATGTATGTATGTATGTATGTATGTGTGTGTGTGTGTGTGTGTGTGTGTGTGTGTGTGTGTATGTATGTATGTATGTATGTATGTATGTATGTATGTATGTATGTATGTATGTATGTATGTATGTATGTATGTATGTATGTATGTATGTATGTATGTATGTATGTATGTATGTATGTATGTATGTATGTATGTATGTATGTGTATATATATATATATATGTATATATGTATATATATATATATATATATATATATCTATATATATATATATATATATATATATACACAAACACACACATGCACACACACATATATGATAACTAGCAATATAATCGATCTTATCCGTGTTTTTAAACGCATTTTGCAACGATGGTGCGGCTTATACTTGTTCAACATTCAGAAACCTGAAAGACCCCAGGTGTGTTGATGCTAGAAAGAGTGGCAAACGAGGTAAAATATTATTAACTACATTGCCGCGCAACGATATATTATTCAAGTAAAATGTATTGTACATTATGATTATGATATTTGGATTATTCATGATAAGGTGAGTCAATACGACATCTTTCTGGAAATACTACTGTTACATTAAATAACAAATCCAATCCAGCTACGCTTACTTGTATTGATAAACCGCATTATGATCGAGCGTATCTAGTTTATGTTGTTATATACGCAATATATCCGCTGCATGATAAACATAGCGTATGAAATCTCAAGACGATGAACTTGTCAGGAGGACTAAATTTCATAGCTGAGTGAGTTCGGGAACATTTTTCAAAAGCAATACCAGGAAACGGTTTAACAGATCTAAGACGTATAAAAATAAACGAGTGGGCAGAAAAAGAGATATCAGAGCAACTATTGGTGACGTTGCTTTGCTAGAAAAGATTACAATTTCAAATAACTATAAAAACACTAAGCAAAGAGATTTTATACAAACTGAAATACCCATAAGAAGGGGCTCCAATAACATTCATTGATCATAACGCACATGCATGGACTGTTGCCTTAACAATATCTACAATATATATGAGAGTCAGATTTTATGACAATTAATATTTTACTCTATAAGTTTTATCAGTAAGAGCGACTTCGTATCTGTTTGGCTATTTCAGAGTCCATGAATTACTATCAATTTGTAAAACCTTACGGAGAAATTTGCCGTAGATAATCTCTCCATGAAGAAATGAGGAATCTTGCACAACGCCTTTGGCGTGAAAATAATTTTGATAATGCAGAAGTTGAACAATTACTAGATAATTGTTTTACAGTTCCATGGGTTGTGGCTCACTTTTCTCAAGAAACAAACCTCATGGAAACCGACACGATCGGAATTCTTTGAAAACCTCCAGAAAAGTTGTGGAATACCAAATATGATCATCGCAAAGTTATATCGGTTTATATGGTTACATGTTATCATGAAGGTTTTCTTGGATACGGAGATTGTTATGAATACTTTAAGCGATTTGGCCACCAAACCCACGAGTTGACGAGAGTTGAGATAAATGAGCCACTGACTGACTTTCAATTTATTGGATTCGCTTGTGTAAAATCATTCACGTTTCGCAGTGATCTTCATCCGATCGTTTACGCCTGGTTTGATAGACATTTCCCACACGAAAAATATATTAGGTTCCAAGGGTGCTATTACGATGTAAGTGTGGTTTGGTTGACATTTCCAAGAAGAAAATAATATTGGGTTCCATCGGTGCTATTACGATATATGCTTGATAGTGAAATCTTAACGTCGCTGAGTGTAATTGAAATTATTATATCATAACATTTGCAGAAATAAGTTAGGTTACCACAACAAAATAAACATTCACTGACAGATCCATACAAAGATTTTGATAAAATTGATTATGTAAATAAAGTTGCAAAATATCTCGGTGAAAAATAATTGATAAATTAACGCAAGGACGATAATATAAACGACACTGCTTAAGATTATTTAAGGATGATGCCGAGTTAGATTTTTTAATTGCTGATACAAATAATAAAGGAATATTTACAAGCAGAAGTAATGCTTATTTGTCGGATGTAACCAAACTAGGTACAAAAGTGAGTTATATCGACGGCGAGTCACCACAGTTTACTCATTTTAGATCTTCTATGCTATCTTACGTTTCTATAAATTTATTATCGATCAAAAATAAATTTACATGTTACACTATCACAGTTGCTACAGATTCATTTTATATAAACTAAGCATATCTAGATTTAGTAAAACCTTTACTAGGTAGATGCTAATGTGAATCATGGCGAATAAAACAAGAACGTATACTCAATTATTCTGAAAAGTAGGTGTTGATGTCAAAGAAATATATCACGTTAATGACAATAAAATACCAGTATCAACATCGCCATGTGTATTTGATCCCATAGCCTGACATAAAACGATTTATCTCAGGAGACCTGGAGGTTCGGGGAAAAGACAGCGTGTGGGATTGAAATATATTGAGATGGTACTTCGGACACGATTATATTGACACCTACACATAGACTGGTAAGTAAAATAAAACAATGAGGAGTAAAATTTCAAACTATCATAGCTTCTTCACATGGTGTGGATATACGTGGACACCTGAGCGAGTGGGTGAAAAATATATTCAAACATCATCTGGCATGAAATTGGTACGGTCTTAGAAATACTAAAAACATTTATTGATTGGTTACTGAAAAAACTACTGCGATAGTTATTTGCGGCGATCATGGTCAACCACTAACGTTCGCTGGACAGTCTCCGCACGAGTGCTTAAAATAATTTGTGACTTATTATGAGGAAATAACCGATGATCACAGAGCTAATGATGAGCTTCTGAAAGAATTTAAAAGATTAATCAGATTACAATCAGATACAATACAATTTGAGATAATGCGTGAAATAATTCAGGAAAAGCCTGTAAATGATATGTCGAATTTATGGAGATGAAATGATTTGATATATGCGAGTAGAGACATAATTTGTGATGAATTTCAAGAGAAATTATTTATGTCACACAAGGAAAGATTTCTAACGTTAACTTTGCAGATGCATTATCGCCCAGCAGATGAAAGATGACAAAATGTTGAAGTTAAAATTCAGGGACAAGACACTGAAAGTGGCCAGAAACAAAAAATACATTAATAAAATGATATTGGTTTGGTTGATACTGAAGTTGTTGAGAGCGCACTGAGTATGAATAACTCAACATCGAAATTAGGATATGCTATAAAAATCCATTGGTGACAAAGACTAATTATTACTGATACCAATATCTGAATTATCGATGACAGAATAGAATGGTCAAATTTAGTTTATCTCGCAGTATCTAGTCAGGAGAATATCTCATCTGTACAGAGTTGACATGGTTGTTCACGTCGTTGTCCGTAACCATCGGTATTTGTTCATGTTTCTTTGTAATTGCACTAATAGATTTCATGGAGGTTGCACGAGTAATTTCATTATTTAGCGCATTCATCACACTTGGTAACCTTTTAATTCATTCCTTGACATATTGATATCCCAATAACAGCGCAGCAAATGTTCGATTAAATTATTAAACTGATCACGATGAATCTAATTGTGTATTTCTCTGATTGTGACTTTATGCTTTTCTTTGGGGGGAGTGGTCTAAAGCGCTGTCCGTTACGGATAAATGCCTTTTCACCTCTGTCTGCGTGGATTAAAATCTAGGATCCGGCGAATGATATGTGTGAAAGCTTCTTATTAGCTTCTCGTGGGTCGGTGGTTCTTTCCGGTGATTTCCCGGTTTCTTCCTCCACCATTAATACTGGCCGCCATGTATAGCCTATCGTGTGCTGAAAAATGGCGTTAAGGCTGACAACAACAATAACAACAACAACTTTATGCTTTTATACGATGATACTGTACGAGAAATTCTTTGCCAGATGTATCTTACAGCAATTGTGGCCATCGTAGACCACTACGTTGATAAACTCTTTCAAACGCAGATGTATCTTCAGTTGCTGTCTTTGTTGACAGTGGTTCTTCTTCTTTTTATCACTATGCAATGTACATGACAGATAACGCGTATTTGTACGTGAGTAATTTACGTCCACGTGTTTTAACTGTTTCGTGCCGTAAAACAATATCTGCTGCATGAACTTCATTGAGGATGCTGACATCAGAAGTGGATTTACCATTCTTGTCAGTAGTGCTAACCACGCTGTATCAACAGCATGTGAAACGTATGTAGCTCAGGACGTTTACAAATAGTTGCTCAGCTCTTTCAGCATCCTCTTGGGCTATAATAAATGGACACCATTATAATATTTATCTAATTAAGTATCCAGTTCCTAACATAATTTTGGGGCCCTGAGTGGCCGAGAGGTCTAATGCGCTGTCCGTTAGGGATCACTGCCATCTCACCTCTGTCTGCGTGGGTTCGTGTCTAGGATTCGGCGAATGTGGATATGCGAGAAAGCTTGCCAGTAGCTTCTCGTGGGTTGGTGGTTCTTTCCGGTGATTTTCCAGTTTCTTCCTCCACCATTAATACTGGCCGCCATGAATAGCCTATCGTGTGCTGAAAAATGGCGTTAAGCCCAACAACAACAACCGCACATAATTTTACCTTTTACACTTGTTTTTACGAGAAAAGAAGATGATGTTCCTCGACGGGATTTACTTTTACATTATTTATGGCATGAAATAATATTATATCAGATGTCGCTGTTGTAAATCTTTATTTCGATAAGCAATATCATGTGCGCAACACATTTGACCGATTCCATTTACTGGATATTCACCGGTTCGATGTTGATCTTGATTGCTAAGACGAATATCTTATCGAGTTCCTGGCCCATAATAATTATAACCCGGTAAGTTTTTTCCCAAGGGTATTTCGTACATGATGATCCTGGTAATTATTCCAACGAAGCAGTAATGTCTCCATCAGATACTTTTTGTCCGGAAATAAATATTAATTTTTTTGTACCACACTTTAAGCACTTACCTGTCAGTGCGAGTTTTTTATTTTTTGTTATTTTTGGTGTTACTTTAGTGGTGGACGTGGCTATCCTCCATCGAACACAATATAAATTCATACTATTTATCATACGATATAATTAATTTTTCTGCGACACGAAAACAGGAGCCAGTCAAGCATCAACGCTACGGAATTCTATCAGAATGATAATAATGGGTCCATCGGGATCAGGTGAAACACACTTACTGCTTAAGTTGATAATGAGATGGCTGAAGTAAGATAAATTATATTTAGTAGTAAAATTTGTAGATGATCAGAGATGCTGTGATGTGCTTATAGATTTTAATGAAGATACAGAATCGTTAAATGACGACAGTGAAGCTATTGACTTTATAACTGATATTGATGAAGTGTCATCTGTAGATGACCTGGATGGAAGTATTAATAATTAGTAGTATACGATTATGTCATGCTGGACAAACAATCAAATCTAGCTATGATATTTTTTCGAGACAGGCATACAAAAATCACACTTGATTTATGTTACGCACAATTTCCAAAAAGTGATTAGAGATAACTGCAACATTCTAGTTGTGTTCAAGGGAGTTGATAATCATACACTACAAAATATTTATTATACTTGGTTATCTGGGTATATGGACATGAACAAATTAAAAAATGTCTTTGCACACGCGCAAGCTATTTCTTTTGGTTTGACAACAATAAATTTGTATGATAACAGGTCGAGATATTGTATCGTACTTGATATAATGTTTAAATGAAAGACTAAAGCAGCAGGGAGTATGCAACGAACAAAAGTGATCAACACGTAAACGAAAACACGTGGCGATGAAATACTAAATGATTTTGGTGAAGTACCAAGCTCGTGCAACAGGATCGCCAACGTGACAAAGTTAGAGGTGTTTCTGTTTAACGCCGTTGACTATCAGATTTCATTCGCCATACGAAGCATTTTGCTCATAAATGGTCTGTTAACCCTTACTGCTGATTCCTGTATATTTGTTGTTTCACAGATTTTGAATTTAATTATAAATAAATTAATTTATTTATTATAAATTTTGTTTGTAATGGTGTGAAAATCTGGATATATGTGCTCATATTCAGATATTGACAGTTCATGTCTGTCTTGTTCTTGCAGATGTGAAAACATCTGGACTAGTTTAATTATAATTTCTGAATTCCAATGATTTATTACTACGAAATCAATCGAGCACGATTGTATTCCTTCACAAAAATCCGCAGTAAGTGGGACAGGTACACCTAAATTAATTGCATGAGTAACTTGGCTATCCCTCTCAATGTACGGGTACACTTTTAATTTATTTACATCCCTGGATTAATATTGTTGTAATTTAACTAATTCATTTTCTAGTTAACTTTGCAAGAGTCGTAATACCTAATTTGAAGAAAATTTTGAATAATGATAAGAAAGATAGAACTTTATTACTAGACTCAAAACTTAAATCAATTGAAGTTCTTTCGAACCAAAATTTCACTTTTCACTTGAGTTGCTGCGTGCCAAATTTGAGCAGAACTTGCTGGAAAATTCCTGACATAAAATTCTAGCCCTGATCAGATTGGACAGATTTGGTAAGGCTAAAATGAGCAAACCCTTATCAAAGCTCTTATTGTTTTAGTTCTAATATTCCTCAAAGGAATTGCCTCTTGTAATGTTGTTAACGCACATATAATGGTCAACATATATTGGTTACCTGACTTGGCCTTTGATAAGGACCGATACACTCTACCATTATTCTGCTAAATGGGTTGTCAAATGCAGGAAGCGGTTGAATATGTGACTTGGGTATCTTATGATTGATTTCCCTATCATTTGACAAGTATGACAAGATTTGCAAAATTTACAAAAATCACTTTTAATGTTTGGCAAATAATAGTGATTCAACATCTTGTGATCAGTCCTACTAATACCTAAAAGACTAGACAAAAGAATCTCATGTTCTAGTCTAAGAATTTATTTCCTATTTGTACGATTTTGGAACTATAGTTTGATAGCTCACTAATCGCAGATACCTCGGGAGGTCTCCACATTCTCATACGAATCATATTTTAATGAAATAAGAGACATGTACTTCAGTGGTGTCAGTTTCACTAATAGCCCTTTGAAATAAACAGATCTCTCCATCAATTTCATTTATGACGACACTTGATATTTTTATTTGTCACCCTGATTGGAATAAAGAGAATGAACACTTAAAAAGGATCACTGTAATTAATACCTTTTGATTGATCCAAACAAGGAATGAAAATGACTTCATGAAAAGCCTGACCAATATCTGTGTCAGATAAAGAAATTCTTTCCTGATCAACGTCATTCTGAAGACTTTCTTTGCCAAAGCTCTAGTAAATGCACAAGCTGGGTATAAATTAGGGAATTATTATTCGACAGGATAGACTTTGTGATCCAAAGAAGAATTGTTTGATACAAGTGTATTAAGCACAACCTTATCTCCAGCTAGCTCATTGCCTAGTAACAAATGTGTGCCCTCAATTGATACAAAATACACGTTTCGACTGTTTCGGGTCATTTGATTAAGCCTGATGACAAATTTATACAATGAGATGAACATTAGCAAAGCCGCAGTCTACTCTCTGAATAAGAACACTCTCATTAGAAGACGATTTCTAAAACAAAAATCAAAGTACCTGATCATTAAAGACTTTTAGAATCTCTAATGTCCTTTAAAATGGTAATAGGGATGGAATTAGCTGAATCACACAAGAGGGATATATAACCGTCCGATATGAATAGTTCATAATTTTCCATAATAAAATCAGACTGGTTTTTTAGACCAACAAATTACTGTCAATATATAACCATTGATGTGACCTCTGAGAAATAAGAGCATTTGAAATATGTCTGTCTTGATTTGGATGCTTATCTTTCAGTTTGTAGGAAACATAAAAATGTGTCCCTTCTTTTCGCAACTGGTTCACGTAGGAAGAGATAATCATTTCTGGTCTAGCTTATCAGAAGCTTGATTTCTAAAATTTGTGCCAGATTGAACATTAGAAGGACTCGTATTAGCTTGAGATACTTTTATACCAGAAGCCTGTTGAGTGGAAGAGTTGCCTACAAAAGAAATTGTATGAGCAGAAAAATACTCGTCAGCAGCATGAGAAGCATTTTCCAAGGTTTCGAGCTTATGCTTATCAAGATAAGTCTTAATGTCACTATGGACACTGTTCTTGAACTTTGCTAGCAATGCGATTTATCTGAGATTTTTGTAATCTTTATTAACCATTTTAGAAGAGCACCATCTATCAAATTGTCGTACTTTTTCTCATAACATGTCGACGTAAATCTGGCCAGTTGAGTTTGTTTAGAATTCCTAATCTCTTGTCGATAAGTCACAGAGATTTACTCAAGATATAATCATTAATCACATCATAGTCAGTATTCTACTGAAGTGACAGTTGAAAGCAAATATCACGAGTTTTATCAGTAAGTTCACATTATTACAATAGAGTATAATGATCCCTTGGTATTTCAGATTTTCAGCAATTTGTTTCAAAATGTGGAAAATAATTTGTCTACTTTTTTCTAATAGTGTCACCAACCTAATATTCATGGTAACATCAAAATTTAAATTTGTATGTAAAGTTGGAATTTGCTTTTCACTTGGGTTCTCTAAGTCTCGTAATCAAAACTGATATTCCCTTTCTTCATTCTCTCTTTACATTTGCATTTTCATCTTTCTATCTCTTCTTTCTCCAATTGTAACTACATTTATTTATTTCTCTCCTACTTAACTAATTGCATTTGTTTCTCTTCCTTCTGCACTTGCATTTGTTTCTCTCTCTCTCTCTGTCTCTCTCTCTCTCTCTTTCCTCTTTGTCCAATAGCATTTGTTTTCTTCTTTCTGTGTCTACATTTGTTTCTCTTCTTTCTGGAACTGATTTTGTTTCTCCTTCCTTTTTCTCCAACAGCAATTGCATTCTCCTCTCCGTTTCCTCTTTATGTAATTGCATTTGCTTCTCTTTTTCTGATGTTTAATCATTCTTACCTCTTTTTCCACTTTGTATTTTGATTTTAATTACATTACTTTATGTCTGAGTTTGATGCAGATTTACTAATCGAAACCATAGCACCTTTATCCAAATCAATCTTTTTTTAGCAAATACTGGAGAAAACGTTTTTAGTCCTTGCTTCGTTAAAGAAGTTTTTCAGTTAAAAATATCATGGTTTCTAACAGGCTGAAGTAATTCATCTTTTTTTTGTTTAAAAAAGATCTAAGTGTTCCAGAGTAGGATTTGAAAGAATGATCTGCACTTTTTGAAGACATTGTAAAACGCCTGTTGGTATTATTAAACATATTAAAAATGAAAAATGATGCTTGGAATTTAGAGAAAGTCTAAAAGTAGGGTAATTAAATTTTAAAAAAATCAAAGTTGTCTGAAATATTTTAGCGAAATACATACATCCCAAGGACGAGCACCCAACGTTTATTTACGCGTAAATGCTCTTAAAATAAGCGACAGAAAAGTGAAGGCAACAAGCATTGTTTAAGTTAACAAGTGATTTATTTCCTTAGACTACAAAGTGAAAAATCCATAAAAACGTAGATTTTACGAAACAAATCCAAACTAATACAAGAATGGAAAAATAGAAGTCCTATTAAAAAATCCTGAATGAATGTGAGTTCGAGCCCCAATGAAATCGAAAATGGAAGGCGATGACGTCTGTTATGTTCATCGAAGTGCTGTTGTGTCTACAATCCTTTGTTGAATCACAGAAAATATTATGCCAGTTTAAATTCCGCATAAATTCCAATAAATGACTTTATCAAAGAATTTAGAAGGGATACTTGTGTATCTCTAGGGTAAAGAATCACTTGAATTCAATAATTTGGAAAAATAAAATAAATTCAATTCAGACTGGTAACAAGATAATAAAATCTAAACGTTTCAATTGTTTGGAGCCCAACTCACAAACTTCTATCAAAAGCAACTCTTATAAGCTAATTAAAACAAAAACATTCCCGGACGAGGGTCAAACGTTCAAACTGCTAGAAAAATATAAATTTGTAACAATTTGCTACTTGTCACGTATGAACTAGGCTTAATGATTATTACTCTGAGAAAGATAAAAGAATGTTGTTTACATGAACAGTCACTAAATTAGAAACGAGGTAATGAACTAGATAAAATGTTTCTATTATTAGTTGCCTTTCAATAAAAAATAACTGTCCGATGAAACAGAACAGAACTAAATTTGTGGACAATATCATATTCTGTAAACAAAGTTATATTACAAAAACATGTAGTGGAATTTTAAAAAATTAAAACAAATATTTAAAGAAAATGTAGATAATAATTTGTCCACTATCGTTATGTTCCTAGACTGATATACCACTTCATTTAGCAACATATAATTTCCATAGATTGACACATTCATAAAAACTTTGATTCCACTCCAATAAATGCAATATTACCATAATCTGGTTTATCTTTCCTATTTTCCTTGATAACTGCATATAATTTGTCTATTCCCATTTATGATCTCCTTCCTACCTCTTTAAATTTGCACTCTTGATATACCATTTTCTCTAGCCAATGTTTATCTAGCCTATGTTGCTTTCTGAACTCTCGGAATCCTTGTATTTTCTTTTGATGTTACAGTTTGTACTTCTAGTTGTTCCTTCTTTGATCCGTTTTCCGCGCGCTTTTCTCACATACTGGTGTAATTTTTCAAGGGCACTATTCCAAGTGAATCCGGACTTTGCAATATATCTATCTGATGTAATTATTACACTTTTAGTTATCAATTCATCATACTTCTCTATATCTTTTACCTTTTTGCACTCATAGGTGAAATTCGAGAATGCCCTAACGTCAGATTTATACATGTTCATTTCTAATGGATGCCCCAAGTTTCATTTCATTCTTGGAAATACACGTCAACATATCATTTGGAAGTGCCGCTGTCACAGGTAGGTGATCTGATATTGAGAAATCAATTTTGTCGTTTAATATGTGTCTTTTCACACAACCTCTGATTATTTCAGTTATTGGTATATAATCAAGTGTGGACGTTAGTGATATGTATTTTGATCTATACGTGATGTAATGTGCATGATGTTTTATCACCGACGTGGCAGCTATAACTTATATTCTTTTCCTGAGATGGAGTTTTACATGTCGACTCTAATTATACATATATTTTCAACAGAATATATGTCGTACACATCAAGAATATATTTACAAAATATGGTATATGCATCATCAGTTCCAGTTGTCGAGGAAAAGAATGCTGCAATCAAAACTAGTTTCCAACTCTCTCGCACTAAGACTTTCATATCCATTATATTTGGCAAATCAGTTTGCACGATGCTTACTTTGCATGGTGATGATCTATAAAATACGGCAATCCCGTGACTACCTCTATAGCATTGTGGTATCTCTTCAGTAGGAACCGTTACTACCTGGAAGTCACCATGTAATTCATCTAAATACGTTAGATTCTTCGTACGAAGCCAATGTTCACTGATAACAAATATGTCTGTGTCTGGTAATGTCTTAATTAGATTCTGAACGCTATATATTATACCACGTACATTTCATGTCTAAGTTATGAGCATAATTACAATTAAGAAACAATTACCAGTCATATGACTATGATCATTAGGAATACATGTATTTCTCATGGGTTTTATCAGGCGCGTAGACTTCTCTCTATTTTCTGTTCGATATAAATATTCCCAATATTTTGTTTCTGAACATCAGTTGAAACTCTTTTCCCAGTACATATGTATATGCATATATATATATATATATATCTATATATATATATATATATATATATATATATATATATATATATATATATATATATATATATGTATCATCCATCCCATTGTGGTCGTTCCTTTATGAGGCGGACGATTGTTACTGTCACACATTCCTCCTTGCAATAATTGATATTACTAAAACTATTATCACATCCATATTATTTCTCGATTTGACACTGGACATCATAATGCGTCTTATTTTGTTTCTTACGACTATTTCAAGCCACTTGATTTTATATTCCTTTGATGGGTATGGCAGTGATTGTCTCAATACGTCTATACGACCTTTGTTTTTAATTCTATCTCTCCTCGTCATTCATTAGCGTTCATTGGTCTTTTGGTGATTCGATGTGCCTTTTTGTACTTTATTTATGTTGTTTTCATTTTTTTTAATTTTAGTTCTTTCCTGTTGTGTTGATTTTCAGTTGGATTTATTATCTTTTGCATGTTTAGAGGTTACTTCTGTTTGCTTATTATAACTGGCATTTTCCGTTAGGTTAATCCGATTATTCCGTGAAATTGGCGGGAAATCCTTCAATGTAAACATAATGGGACCCTTTCCAGACGAATGTGCTGCAAAAGCTCTAGAATGCATTCTGTCCATTTCTTGGAATGCACTTTTGTATCTTATTCTGTCCATTTCTTGGTCAATAGATGGAGAGGTACCATATATATTCTCATTGCATGCCTGATAGTTCATGATTTTCATGATTTAATTTCACTTCCAAGCCTACGATTCTTCCACTTCTTTTGTTTGATTGTATAATAGTGTCTTGAAATTATTATGTTTAACTTTCCCTCAATACAGTTGATTCTTTTCATTATCATATCTAGATGTTGATGCGCATGAGAAATGATTCATTTTGTCTCGTTTTGCTGGTTTGCCACTGTTGACATCTAGATATATATATATTATTATATTATCTCTGCTTACTTTTTCATCCTTTAATATTAGTTGTTCTAACTGCGCGTTGAAGTTGTCCTTAGCTTCATTATCTAACATGTCTTGAGCAACATCAAAGCTATTTTGAGACTTTCTCTTAATGTCCACATAATTTATAGAATCAGGTTGCGAGATCATTTTTGTTGTTTTGTAAGGAATTACTCCCAATGCATTCAGGTATTTTTTTATTTTGTTTTGTAAGTTGTATATTTTCATTTCAGCCACATAGTCAACTTTTGTCAACCTTATTGTCTGCACTATAGATTGATAACAACATCAAACTCCTTGGATGATCATGAGGCCGGCTGGATGATATCGTTTGAATGATCATTTAAAGATAATTGTATTGTTGATGTAAACATTTTTTCCCAGTCCCAGTTGAGCGTCGGTTTTTTTGTGGGAGGGGGCCGCTTGTTACATCTACTACAGAGCTGGGAGTGAGAAGAGTTATTGTGAGTGCATGTATATGTCCTAATATTACGAACAAAAATGTTTGTATGAAATCTGACAGTCGCAAGTTATCGATTGAAGTTAATTTGTTTTTGTTTTCTTAACAATGTGTAACATTTATCGTTTATCCCAAAAATGCCGTTTAATTCATGCTGAATACTATTATTGAAATATAAAGCGTATCATGTGCTGTGATGTTAACGGTGTCAAATGAGCGAAGCAATTCTTTTTGAGTCTCGATTGAGATCCATTTTTTCCTTTATTTATAAGGTTTCAAGGACATTCATTGTCAACAGAAGTTTTAGATTTATTACATAATACCTAAATACCAGAAATATTTTTTGGAAGTGGTTCTGATATTTAAATTGTAGTTTTAGATTTATTTGGGATTTCTGGTTTCACAAGTGTGCGACCCTTCAATACATCTCGCTAACCTGAAAGATTGAAGTATTAAGTCTTCCACCACAAAATTCGACCCAAGTATGTTTGCAGATAATTAGATTTCTCAATTTACTAACCGACTTTTCATTAAAATATTCTGCGAATTCATTATATCACGAAATCAGGTCTATTGTATGAAACTAATTCGTGCCACGAGAATGCCCTGTGAATACTATACATTATGCTGTCTACTCCAATTCGTTAATAAGCAGCATTTTCCAAAAGTCGATTCACCAGAGGCATAAGCGAAAACGTAAATACAGGTAGAGGATACGTGCAATTTCTAACATGATCAATTATAATTAAATCTAAAAAGGCCCTTATTTGGTTCTAAATTTTTTGTTTTGACCCTGACTCACACAGACGGAGAGAGAGAGAGAACATAAATTTACAGGATCTTGACTACGAAATTTAAATCTTTTCTTCCGGTATGTATAGAAGTATATATAGTTATGAAAGACTTTGATTTATACATTGTGGTCAAACACAATTTTATCGAGACATCGAAAGAGTTAAGTATTGGCGAAGAACCAATAAATATCAATTCAAATCAGACTGGTTTCGATTTCAGATATTTATTAAAGCAATGTTCTTTGAACGGACGCTCTTCTGTCTCGTGGTGGCAAATCTCCAACATCGTTACACTCGATCTCTGACAGTGATGTCATATTGTTGTTGTTTCTTTTATTTTTTCAGCACAAGATAGGCTATACATGGCGACCATTATAATACTTAGAGGAAGAACCCTGGAAAACACCGGAAAGAAACATACCCACGAGATTCTATTGTCAAGATTTCTCAAGTACCCACGTTAGCTGAGCCTGAGACTGGAACTCACACATACAGAGGTGAGATGGCAGTGGCTATATGGTGAATACAACTTTTTTGTATGTTTAGTTATATCAATTTTCTTGGAGAAATATAAAGCTCAATGAATCCGTTTTTAGGACATCAAAAGCTGCCATATTTCAAGAGATGATTATTTCGGTTATATCAATATCATATTTCAATTCATGAAATACATACTTCCTGTTACTAAATTTGTAATCTCTTTTGATCATGCAAAATATATTTTATAGATGTAATACTTATAAAATAACGTCTGTGTACATTGTCTAACAGATGATATCGTCTGTACCATTTTATAAATTATTTAGGTCATACTAACAACAAAAGCAAACAAATAAAAGACAAAATGCATAAATTCTTTAATTTTTCAAAGAGAAGAAAATATGCCTGACACAAATATGACCTTAACTATTTTACCAATATCAGCGAAGTATTAAATTGGTGTCTCTCTGTCCTCAAAAAAGTATTAAATACTATGTTATTAGTCCTGTAAAAGAATGTATATAATTTTTAATAATCAAAATATGTTTTACATTGCTGCTAAATATACCTATCTTTTTTATTAAAATGGAGAAGTCTTTTGATGAAACAAGTGTCCAAATCAAACTGCAGCCATTTTAATGTAAAATAAAACAAATGTAACTCAATCAAATGTGAAAAAAAGTCTATGTTCTATTTTGTCTACATGGCACTACAGGACTTTCAGCTTTTGTATGAGTTGTGAGAACCATAGAGTTGACTAACCATGTAACACTGACTACGACTTACGTGTCTCCTAGTATCACAGGCTAAATGATGTCGTTGTAAAAGCACATGTTCTTATCTGTGATTATGTCAGTTCGACTTCATGTTGGAACATGGTGAATACTGGATAACATCTAAACTTCGATTGAATTGTTTAATGTAGCTAACCCTTGGCACATTCCTGGAATCGACAAGACACACCCACGTGACAAAAGGCACAGCTAGAAAGTTGGGTCTGGAATTACGATTATCAGATTATTCTCGTGTGAAAAGAGAGGTATATTTTTGTGTGAACAGCCAGAGTTATATTTTCAGATTGAGAGAGCTTCTTCAATTTTCGTACGAATTAGATTTACAAGTTATGGTCATAAAAAAGAATCGCTAAGAGAATTAACAACACATAGATATTTCTGTGCTCGAAATGCATGTGTCACTCATCTGTTTTATTCTTATCCAATTCTACGCAGAACATACTTATGGAGATAGTTCTAGTTGTGGAGCACCATTAGGAGAATATGGAATTTGGAACCCATGGGAACAATGTAGTGTAACCTGTGGGGGAGGCACACGGAGAAGATGGAGAGCTGTATGTTGTCATGTAGTTAACGGAGACGCCGGAGACTGTCTCGTACGGTATAATAAAACGGAAATGTTTCTATACAGTTATCAGCCGTGTTCAGAGATGTGTCTTAATGGCGGACACTATAATGTTGGAGGTGGATGCCAGTGCACTACGGGATACTATGGAACATGCTGTGAAAGTGAGTAGCATCTGTTCTAATTACAATGTAAATAAAAGGAATGTTGTGGCAAGATCCTGCACTACGTGTTTTATGCAAAACACGATTTAACACACACACACACACACAAACAAACACACACACGCACACATGTACACAAACACACACACACACTGTAAGGCACTAAATTACACAGCAAATAAAAAGGTTTGTAAACATTATTTTAAAATGTATTAATTGATTAACTTTTACTGATAAGAATAATCAATCCGAATTTTAGTTTTTGTTACTTAATTCAGTGAAACATATCATATTAATAAAAATGAATACAATATTGTTTTATATAACTTAATTTTACTAAAGCAGCGGGCATCTCTTGGATATACTTAAAATGTTTAATGCTGGGTGGCGCTGCATGAAAGAAATGTTTACCATTTGTATGTTAACAAGCATGATTGCTATATTCAGTATAATGAATTATGTTGATGAGAATTATATTAGTTTTTAATAGCATCGAAAACTTAAATTTAATTAAGCAGCGATGACTTTATTTTAAATGTTGGATGCCTTTAGCCCATTAACTCATCACGATTTATAGTATGCAACAGTAGTGAATGACTTTGATTTATCTATAAATCCATATTGAGCTGGATATATTATTTAAATTCATCGATTGAAACACGGTTGCTCAATAGTTAGCATAAAGATCTACGTTCAAAAATTCTACTCTTACCATTGAATTATCCTGGGTAGGCTACCCCGGTGTTGCTTAAATAGTTTGCTACAATTATACAGACACAAATAACTTACTGATGCTTACCTATCATCCATCCATCCATCCATCCATCCATCCATCCATCCATCCATCCATCCATCCATCCATCCATCCATCCATCCATCCATCCACATCCATCCATCCATCCATCCTTCCCTAACTACCTCCCTCCCTACCTACCTACCTACCTACCTACCTACCTACCTACCTACCTACCTACCTACCTACCTACCTACATACATACATACATACATACATACATACATACATACATACATACATACATACATACATACATACATACATACATACATACATACATACATACATACATACATCAGTGTTGATTGCTTAAAATACTTACTTTCACTTTACAAACATTAAATAATGGGAATTTTGTTTACCTTTCTCTCTATATCGTGTTCTTATACTTTTACCTGGTTTGAAATGATTATGTTAAAAAAACTCATAGAACAGGATTACTATACGCTATTCCCTTAGTCGAAACAAACATATTTTGTATTCTTCAAACAATGTAACTGACGTTAATTATCTTTGATTGTTTTTGCAATTTGCGATTTGCAACAGTATTGTCTTACAGTTATCGAGTTAACTATTGTTTGTTATCAGCTATCGCTCACCATTATATAAAGTCAATATTTACAATGCTTATGTAATGATCTCGAGGGAATCTTATTCAAGATTGGTTTGATCTTATACAGTGTTTCTTAAGACTATAAAGCATAACCTTTGTAACGTAGCACGCGTGATGTTTGGCATTAGTGTTGACTAGTTACTTCTTTCGATTGTTATCACATACAAAATAATAGATTTCCATATGATTCCTGACCTATTTCTGTATTTACGTTTGTGCGAGATGGCTACAAAATGTCAAAAGCACAGGAAAATATAGAAAGTTGCTCCGACATAGCAGTTTTACCTTCAGTACTTTTAAAGCGCTAAATAATATTACCTCACTGTTCCGTCTATTTCAATCCTTAGAATTAGATAATATATTTTAACCGATTTTTAAATTTAAACATTAAATTGTAACTTTAAAATATATAGAATATTTCTACTACGTAGTAAATTAATCCATATTTGTTTTCATAGTAAGATGCATACAAACTGACAGTTCAAATGAGCTCATGTTTTTATTTTGTCAGAAAATGATATAGGCTTATTCGTAACTGTGTAATATTAAAATGATTAGACTATACGGTCGTATTATCGCAAATTTCATGGCCTATATAAGACCATAATATTCGTATGTGTCAATAGAAGTATCTGACTGTTGATATGAGCCAGGAATATTGACCAGAGCTTTGTCCAGATTAGCGACTACCGAATGAAGTCCTGCCTTAACCATATCGATGGACGTTATTGATTAAAGGATGTTACGACTTACACCCATATCAGAGGTATTGAGAGAAACATAATTTAGTAAACGGGGATATGATCTTTGATAATCATTTATCATCGAATATTGGATGGATGATGTTTTAATATATCCTGTGGTGCTGATAAACTTAATGTAGGTGACGCGTGAATCGCTGTAGGAAAGACAGCTATGCAAATATATAGCATATAACTATAAACATAATAAAGTATGAATATATCTTTGCAACAAACAAGAAAGGCGTTATTCAGCTCAGATATGAAATGCAACAAAAAAATTCTATCCATGCAATTCGTATAATTGTGAAAACAATTTGAACTAAAATAAATTATACATTTGTTTCTCATAGATAAAAACTGAATTTTTAAAACTATCTTGGACACCTCAACGAATAATGTTAGCAAATGCATTTTACTTTTGCATTCATGGAAATTTCAAGTGAATGAGATCGTAATATGAAGTCAGTGGAAATTATATCTTCTTGAGACTAAGGATAATTCTTTATTAAAAATAAAAAGAAATGTCCAGAAGGATGTATAAAACCCCAATTCTATTACACTTTGAAATATTTTTTCAACTAAAATCATTGTGAGAAATATTATATTTAGAATTTCAGTCTGCAGATAAAATATTTCGTTGCTGATTTGTTTTAAAATTACTGTGCGTCTTTATAGACAGTAAATATTTTTGCCATTAAATTTATTCATAAATAGGCAACGTGAAAGGTTGCTTCAGTTGTTTGTTGACAATTGATCGTTTAATTTAATCACACCTCATCTACATTTAATTACAAACGCAAAAATATTCAACTCTCATTCAACTCTCGTGCTATCTACATCAACGGGTAACCTAGTGGAAATAAATCAACGAGTTATATTGCAAAATTATTACTCTGAAATTTTAAAATTTAATTCTAGCATGAAAATACGGCATTCCAAATTACCGAGAATGATGATTGTACGAGGATTTGTTTTCTTGTATAGTACAATGTTCGGTTAAAGGATCGTTTTTGCCAAATTTCATTTCGCACGTTCATTCAACTATTGCAATAATTAATTATTGGAAACTTTAAATTGATTAGCAATAAGGAACCAACTATTTTTGTACCTCTATCTAGCGTTGTATGCTCTCTTTGCAGGAAATTAGCAAATCTCATCGTGCTCTTTTTATAGATTTAACAATATTCTGCACATTTGAATGTATACATTCTTGATCCAAACATTTTTATCGGCTTTGAAGGGGGATTCACAATATTCACTTAAAAGTGTCTTACCCTTTTTATTATATCGAATTGATCCATGCAAATTTCTTTCTCTTATGTGGTCAGTTTCATCTTAACTTTATTTACGAAACCAAGAAAATAATATTTTCTTTTTTAAATGAGACACTGTATATAACATATCAAAAGCTGCGATATTGTGCCGTGACATATCACTCTCTCTTTAAACGAGAATAATCTGATAATCATAATTCCAGACCTAATCCGTATAATCCGAAAACTACTAATAATAGTTATTTCCGCATAGTGTGCATTTGACTGGAAGATTTTCATGTATGAAATTTGAGAACGGTTGTTGTCTACGTGCATGTTACTCTTCTTGTTAATATTTATTGGTCTGATCAAGAGGACAGGTCCTTGCTTACAAGCAATGGAGATTTTGTCGTGTTAAATCGTAATAACGAATCGAATCCAATTTAATATTTATGAAGCTTTGTATAAATGATATTCGTCTGATATGGGCATAGTGAGCACCCTAAAACGATTGCAGAGAACGTCAAGCCTGCCCTTTTGAAAAGAGTCATTTCTTGGTATGACAAAATACACTATATCGGTCTTAGAAATGGGATATGTACGTAACATAATGAGGCACGATGAATTCAAGAAAAGACATTTAAACCGAACATAATTTACTAATTCGGTTTAAAGTTGTTTATTGGATGAATTTATCATTCGAAAATATACTTGCCAACAGTTGATACATATTTTGAATACGCCTTTGTAACAGTTCCGGATTATAGAAGTTAATTTTATGATTAAATCCAATGTATTCATTTTTAAAATTCTTTAATATGTTATTTCAATATTTGCTCGAAATAATCTTTCATGAAATGCATAAAATTTAAAAATTACTTGTGTCTAAATTTAGAACATATGAAAAATATTACTATACTTCTCAAAAATCGCGATCAAAATAGCATAGCTTTTACTAATCTCAGAATAAGATTACAAAACAATCCCGTGATTTAATCCCACCAAAATCACCGATTGCCACAACGTTGAAAAATAAGATGAAAATATCCTACTGCTTAACGAAAGCGCTAATTGCTGGATAAAGAATACCGCTTTACGGTAGCTGATTGCTTGAAAAAGAATACCGCTTTACGGTAGCCAATTGCTGGCTAAAGAATACCGCTTTACAGTAGTTGAATATAATATACTTGTTCATAGGGTGCTTACGTGTCTTCTTATAACGTATCATTCACTATCTTTACTGGGTTTATTAATATAAGCATAATTATGTGTAGGATATAATAAACTTTATATTTTAAAAAATGAGGCGTAAATTTTGTTTTATATATATATATATATATATATATATATATATATATATATATATATATATATATATATATATATGTATATAGATATGTATATATATATATATATATACATATACATATATATATATATACATATATACATATCTATATACATATATATATATATACATATATATATATATATATATATATATATATATATATATATATATATATATATAATAAAAACCACATGGCGAATAACAGCCATTTCGAGCGCACTGGATTGAGCAAGGGATCACTTTTGTCAGGGATTGACTGAGGTATATGCAGTAAACTGACGATGAACAGTGCAAAACTAGTAACTAACTAGCCTGAGAGCTTTCGACTCTTAATTAGTCGTTTTCAAAGGCATATACACAAAACACAGACCAATCAAACAAATAAATATGACAACGTTGTGTTTAATATAAGATAATGACCTGGAAAGATCTGTGAGTGTTATACTTATTATTTAAAGAATATATATTTACTCGCAATTAAATTATAACATGAAGCTGGTAATTATTTCAAACAAATCTAATGAACATCTAAGCTGTAAAATATTTCATTACATTATGATTGTGGAAGAAGGAAACTCTCAATATAATTACATTATAAATACAATGAACATCAATTCAGTAAAATATTAAATCAGTAAAATATTTCATAGTGGAAAAATAGAGAACTCACTATTACATTATATTGATAAAATAAAAATAATTCAGAAGGATATTATAACTTACTATAAAATCTTTAACTTTTAAGAGTGAGCATAAAGCATAATTTTCTTTCCTGTAAGAAATAGACACGACACTCTCTGATCTTAAAGTCTCACTGAGAATAACCAGACCACAGCCTTTTTTATATCTTGGAAGCTGGTGATCATCAGTATACCACGTTTTCATTCAAGGTCAGAGAGGTCTGTCAAATGAAATATGCCTATGTTCTAAAATGTCACGCGTGTTCTTGCGTAATAGTCAAGGACAGCTTTAAACTTTTATCAAGTTTAGAGGGGAGGGGAGAGAAGGAGAGAGAGTGTGTGCATGCTCAGTAATTTTCCTAAGTGAACGACCTTTCAGACCATACATTGTCTATAACTATTTTAGTTGTAAGTGGTCATTCACGTTCTGAACTTTTAACCCAACTAATATTCTAGACTGATTATCATTTACTTTGTTCCCAGTACCACAACGCAATTAATAAGGGTTTATTGATTGAATTGTGAGGTAGTAACGCTTTCGTTGTCCGTTGCTGAACTATTGAACCGGGTTATTAATTTCAAGCAGGTTTTTTCCATTACTAAGTCAAGTTGATGAAACAAGGATAGAGTTTAATCTGAATTCAATACAACGTTCTATTATGTTCAGGATATGAATTATTGATTGGGCCATGCTTCTCTTACAATCCAAATCAATACTATAGTATTCTTTTTTAAATTCGCAGGTTTTATCTTCCAATAACTAGAGATTTCAATATATTCTACTCAAATTAAAGGTTATCGTTTCTTCCTTTTAAAATTGATATCTTGATATTAATGTTATTCATAATGTAATCTTGAAATGTATCAATTAAGGAGTACTGAATTTGCATTATTTTTGCAACTTTTCTCTCTCCTTTCCTTCCGCTCTCAGTCTCCAACCCCCTATCTCTATCTTTCTCTCTCTCTCTCTCTCTCTCTCTCTCTCTCTCTCTCTTGATCTGGAAATTGACTACGATACTGGCTCTATTGGTGCGTCTTACCTTTTTATATCAATGTAGTTGTCTTAAAAAAATCATTCATTTTTAACTGAACATCCGAAGTATAAAAAGGAAGTCATTCACAAAATTATGTAAGTTGTTTTGATATTTTCAGTTTGTGTTCTTTGAAAACATGCCATTTGATAGATTTTACAAAATTTGTTTTGTTTCTCTTTCTGTCTCTTAGTTTAAGACCGTAGTGCCGTAACAATATTTAACGATCTGCGACATAAGCTTTTAAAGAAAACAACCAAAGATCTTCAAGACAAATTTACAACCATTAAGATATTTACTATAAAGCGTTTGCACGGTGAAGTCTGTTGGATAGAATTTCTCTGTATTGTTTCTACTTCGTCCCCCTACATTTGATCTACACTGTATCAATCCGCCCAGGACATCTGTTAAAAATATTAATTTCGAATAATATCACGATCTAAAATCGGATATGTCACTACCTACTTGCTTAGAATTAAAATGTATTCTGTACCCAATATTGTAATGAATTTTACCGTTGCCGACCATAACTCTTTTTCTTCCAAATTGGACTAATGTAATTTAACAGTTATCGTATGAAAGCTATTAGTTACTTAATGTTATATTCCTATTATGCCCATCGATGAAATATAGTAAAAATATCAAATAGTTTAATTATTCTATATTCCCACGCGAAGAACTTTCTTTCCTCGGGTTGACAGGTTAACCGATGTAAATTAACAGTTATCGTATGAAAGCTATTAGTTACTTAATGTTATTTTCCAATGACGACTTATCGATGAAATATAGTAAAAATACAACAGCATTATCTTTCTATATTCATATGCGTAGATCGTATTTGCTGTGGGTTTACAGGTTTACCTATGACCCTCAATAACATATTTGTGTAAATGCGCAGTATCGTATTTGGAAGAATATTATCACGTGAGTCAAAAATATTCTTGAGCAATACTTCCAAAACATAAAAATCATAACTATTTTTAATCTTTTTCAGTTTTCAAAGAGCAGCATTTCTCTCTCTCTCTCTCTCTCTCTCTCTCTCTCTCTCTCTCTCTCTCTCTCTCTATCTATCTATCTATCTATCTATCTATCTATCTATCTATCTATCTATCTATCTATCTATCTCTCTATCTATCTATCTATCTATCTATCTATCTATCTATCTATCTATCTATCTATCTATCTATCTATCTATCTATCTATCTATCTATCTATCTATATATTGTTCAGATTTTCACTACAAGTGAGAAGCAATAATACCTGATGAATAATACCTGGTGAATTCTCCTTAATTGATTTAGAAAACACAGTGTCATTTTAATATTATTGAGAATACTGGGTGAGAGAAACTATTCATGATGGAGTTTGTTCGAGGGAAAAAAAAATCCTAGTCGCGGGGTTACATTTTCTACTTTCCTCCCTAGGCAGAATCTCGTATGGAGACAAATAATACAAATCCTGTACTGAGATTTCCTTCTTTTGGTGCAATGACTATCATACATTCTCTTATTATTGAACTTATCATTCTTCCAATATTTGCTGTAAATTTGCAAGTTTCGAAAATCACACAAATTCCAGCATATTAGAATAAACAATGCAATAATTATTGTGACAAACCTTATGTACGTTTTATAAACGTTTCGTGCACTTTTAAGCGGGGCGATATATAAAGTAAACTCTGCTAGAATGCAGTATTGCAGGGATTAATCCCATATTTCTAAATCACTCTTCAAATACGTGACCTGGATCCAAATGTTGGAATCAAACACGCCATTTTCTCAACAAAATATATATATATATATATATATATATATATATATATATATATATATATATATATATATATATATATTTATATATACAAGATGGTCTTACAAAGATAGATAGGAACAAATATCATCTTGTCCAAACTTATTTTGAGATGGTTCGTTTCAGAGATCGTTGATTGTCAGAGTAATCCATGTAAGCACGGAACGTGTCAGGACCATGTAAACGGTTACACATGCACATGTAGTGCGGGGTTCACTGGACACGATTGTACAGGTATGCAAATTAATCAACGTAAACAGTAAATTGTTTCTTTTTACATTGTTCATAGTGGGATATTGATATGTATTAGTGGGAAAAAGTTGAATTACTCATAACAAATGATACTACTTCTTTCACTACAATGAATGTATTTCCATCAGCATTACTATTCTATTAACAAAAAATGCAATTTTCCTTGATAAAAATTATTCAGACATATATTTCCACCATACAAACTTTTCATTTATCTTCTCTCTTCTTCCAGTCCACATTAAATCTTTCTGTCTAACTCTGTCTTTGTCTCTCTCTCTTTCCCTCCATTACAATTAGTGGACATTACAATATCAAGACGCTAGCATGACAAACTAAATAAAGGGCCTTGAACATAATCTATGCTACCGAACTCAAAACAACAATTTACAATAAGAAACATATTTTTGCCAGATTAATGGATCAAATTCTTAGTGCTTGAACGTGAAATATGTTTCCATTTCGACATTTATGGACTCGTTTTTTGCCTATATTAACTTCGACGACTATTAAAATCTCCATAAAATAATACAACATATATATATATATATATATATATATATATATATATATATATATATATATATATATATATATATATATATATATATATATATATATAATGTAACGTTTGGAACTATTTGCTTTCTACATCTACATTTTATGAAACAACAATACTTAGGTATGTTATTTAAAGCTGTTTCCCTAACTAGGAGAACTAAGTTTGCCTTCTGCTGCTCTTTTTCTCTCACCTTTCCTTCCTCTCCCATTCTCCACCTCCTCTATATCTCTTTCTCTCTACCAGGAAATTGACCACCATCCTGGTTCTTTCGGTGCGTCTTAGCTTTTTTAATCACTGTTGTTATCTTAAAAAAAATCATACATTTCTAACTGAACATTCCAAGTGGAATCAGGATTTCATTCATAACATTCCATTGAAATTTTCTCTTTCTAGTCTATGAAAACATGCTATTTGATAAATTTTAGAAAACCTGGTTTTCTCTCTTTTCTGTTACTTAGTTTATGACCGTAGTGCCGTAATAATATCTAACAATCTGAGACACATTATTTAATGAAAACAAAAATCTTTAAGACAAATTCACACCGATTAAAATAGTTACTATAAAGAGATTACACAGTGAAGTCTGTTGGATAGAATATCTCTATTATTTACACCGTGTCCAAATACAATTGATCTACACTGCATCAATCTGTCCAGGACATGTGTTGAAAATATTAATTTCAAAGAATATCATGAATTGGAATCTGATATGTCACTATAAATTTATTTAGACTTGAAATGCAGTCTTGTACCGTTGCCAACCATATCTCTTTTTTTCCAAATTGAACTCATGTAAATTAATAGTTATCGTATGAAATTTATTAATTACTTAATGTTATTTTCCAATGACGCCCATCGATGGAAAATAGTAAAAACACCAAGCAGTTTAATGATACTATATTCCCATGTGTAGAACGGATTTGTCTCGAATTGATAGGGTGACCTATTGCCCTCAATAACATATTCGTGTAAATGCGCAGTAGAGTATTTTGAAGAACATTATCACGTGACTTAACACTCTCCTTGCACTCTAGTTCCAACACATAAAGATTAGAACTTTTTAATCTTCTTCGGTTTTCAAAGAGCAGCATACATATCTATATTATAACTATTTTATTGTTCAGATTTGCATTAAAAGTACAAGGCCAGATGACTTGTATATGGAGTGAGAAACAATAATAATACCTGATGAATAATACTTTGTTCAATCTGGTAACTAAATTTAAAAAATACTGTGTAATTGTAATATAATTGAAACCATTGGGTGATAAAAAATACAAGGTGGTGTTTATTCATGAACAAAGAAATCGTAGTCGCGGGGTTACATTTTTGTCACTTCATCCCTCAAAGGAATCTCGTGGGGAGACAATAATATAAAAATGTGCTGAGATGTCATTGTCTTGGTGCAAATACAAACATATATTCTCTTAATTACTGAATGTATGTTTCTTCCAATATTTGAAGTAACATTGCAAGTTTTGAGAAGCACCCAAATTTCAGCATATTTGAATAGACAATCCAATATTAATTGTGCCAAACATTATGTTCGTTTTAGAAAAGTTTCGCGTACTTTTAAGAGTGGTGATTTTCAAAGTAAGTACTGCTAGAATATAGGTTTTGAAGGAACAATCCATTATTTCTAAATCACTCTTCAATTTAGTGACCTGGATCCAAATGTTTGGGCAAAGCACTTACACCATTTTCTCAAAACTAGATATAGAAGCTTGTTTTTCGAAGATGCGTGAGACAATAGATAATCTCGTCAAAAACAACTTTTGTGATGGTTCGTTTCAGAGATCGATGATTGTCAGAATAATCCATGTCAGCAAGGAACGTGCAACGACCAGGTGAACGGTTACACGTGCACATGTTATGCGGGGTTCACTGGACAGGATTGTACAGGTTTGCACATTAATCCACGTCAAACATTAAATTATTTTGTTACGTAGTTGAGAGTGGTATATTGAAATATATCAGTGAGCGAAAGTTGAATTCCTCATCAAAATGATACTGCCTTTATCACTACATTCAATGTTTTTCTTTCTGAACTACTATTCAGTTAACTTGAAAAACATATTTCCTTCATAAATATTATTCGAACATATATTTCTATGTTGAAGACTTTTCATTTATCTTCTGCTACTATTCTTTCTTCTTCTTGTCCACACTAAAACGCTGCCTAACACTCTCTTTCCATTTATCAAGATTAGTTGACATTACAATATCAAGACGCTACAAAGAGAACATGAATAAGAGGTCTCGAACAAAATCCATGACAACGAACTCAAAACAACAATTCACAATAAGAAATATACTTTCAGATTAATGTTTCAAATTCTTAATGATTGAACCTGAACTATTTTTCAATTTTGATCTGTACTGTCTCTCGTGTTGTCTGTATTACCTTTGACGACATTAGAGATAAACCGAAGAACTTTATACCGTAATGACAAATTCACAACAAAATTGCGCACACATATCTCCGTCTATTTAAAATACATCTTTTTGAGCAACATTAGATTTTCGTTCGCTGTTAATCATGAGGATACAAAGTTGGTCTTTACCCGAAACCTAGAAATAAGATTGTTTTAGCAAGAGTAATAATCACATTTGTAAACAGTCCTTGAAATACATGACTGGGATCCAGAACTAAGAAAGAAGGACAAGCATTTAAATAATATACACAAACATGTTGCTAACAAAATTGCCAAACAAATATCAGCTTGTAGTCATCTTGTCGACAACTTTTTTTTGATTGGTTTGCTCAGACAAGAAAGAATTTCATATCGTATTCATGTCAACAAATTATTTATCATAACCAGGTGAAAATTTACACGTGTACAACTTTTTACCCATTGGTACACTTGACACAATTGAATTACAGATGTGTAAATGTAAACCATGATTCGACATTTGTTAATGCTATTCATAAGGAATCTTGAAATGCATCAATTACAAAATATTGGATTCTCCATAATAATGATACGAGATTTATATCTATGTGATCATGTCACATTTGCAATTATTTGCTTTCTACAGTTTTATTTTATGAAGCATAACAGTACTTATGTATGTTATTTAAGTTTGTTTCCATATTTAGGAGTACTGAAATTGCCTTTTTCTGCTCTTTTCATCTCTCTCCTTTCCTTTTGCTATTCGTGACCACCCCCTCCCCTCCCCTCCTCTCTCTTTCTCTCTCTCTCTCTCTCTCTCTCTCTCTCTCTCTCTCTCTCTCTCTCTCTCTCTCTTGGTCAGGAAATTGACCACCATCCTGGCTCTATTTGTGCGTCTTACCATTTTATATCAATGTTGTTCCCTTAAAGAATCATTCACTTTTAACTGAACATCTGAAGTGGAATCAGGATTTCATTTAGTAAATTATGTAAGTTCATTTGAAATTTTCACTTTCTTCTCTATTAAAACATGCTATTTGATAAATTTAGGAAAACTTGGTTGTGTCACTTTTCCTTTGCGGTGCCGCAACAATATCGAACAATCTGCGACATAAGATTTAAAAAAAAAAAAACAACCAAAAATCTTCAAGACAAATTTACAACCATTACAATATTTAAAATAAAGACCTTACACGGTGAAGTCTGTTTGATAGAATATCTCTGTATTTTTTCCACTGTGATCACCTACAATTGGTCTACACTAATCCGGACAGGACATATGTTAAAAATATTAATTTCAAAGAATATCATGAATTGGAATCTGATATGTGATTAGACACTTATTTAGAATTAAAATGTATTCTGTAACCAATATTGCAATGTATTTTACCGTTGCCAACCATAACTCTTTTTCTTCCAAATTGGACTGATGTAATTTAACAGTTATCGTATGAAAGCTATTAGTTACTTAATGTTATATTTCTATTATGCCCATCGATGAAATATAGTAAAATATCAAATAGTTTAGTTATTCTATATTCACATGCGTAGAACGTTTTTTTCCTTGGGTTGACAGGTTAACCTATTGTCCTTAATAACATATTCGTGTAAATGCTCAGTACAGTATTTTGAAGAATATTATCACGTGACTTAACACTCTCCTTGCACTATACTTCCAACACATAAAGATTATAACATTTTTAATCTTTTTCATTTTTGAAAGAGCAGCATACATATCCAAATGATAATTATATAATTGTTCAGATTTGCATTAAAAGTACAAGGCCAGATGACTTTTATATGGAGTGAGAAGCAATAATAATACCTGATGAATAATACTTTGTTCAATCTGGTAACTAAATTTAAAAAATACAGTGTCATTGTAATATACTTGAAACCATTGTGTGATAAAAAAAATACAAGGTGGTGTTTATTCGTGAACAAATAAACTGTATTCGCGGGGTTACATTTTTGTCACTTCATCCCTCAAAGGAATCTCGTGGGGAGACAAATAATATAAAAATGTGCTGAGATGTCATTGTCTTGGTGCAAATACCAGCATATATTCTCTTAATTACTGAATGTATGTTTCTTCCAATATTTAAAGCAACATTGCAAGTTTTGAGGAGCACCCAAATTTCAGCATATTTGAATAGACAATCCAATAATAATTGTTCCAAACATTATGTTCGCTTTAGAAAAGTTTCGCGTACTTTAAAGAGTGGCGATTTTCAAAGTAAGTACTGCTAGAATATAGGTTTTGAAGGAACAATCCATTATTTCTAAATCACTCTTCAATTTAGTGACCTGGATCCAAATGCTTGTGCAAAACACTTACGCCATTTTTTCAAAACTAGATATAGAAGCTTGTTTTTCGAAGATGCGTGAGACCAAAGATAATCTCGTCCAAAACATCTTTTGTGATGGTTCGTTTCAGAGATCGATGATTGTCAGAATAATCCATGTCAGCAAGGAACGTGCAACGACCAGGTGAACGGTTACACGTGCACATGTTATGCGGGATTCACTGGACAGGATTGTACAGGTATGCAAATTAATCCACGTCAAACATTATATTATTTTGTTACGTAGTTGAGAGTGGTATATTGAAATATATCAGTGAGCGAAAGTTGAATTCCTCATCAAAATGATACTGCCTTTATCACTACATTCAATGGTTTTCTTTCTGAACTACTATTCAGTTAACTTGAAAAACATATTTCCGTCATAAATATTATTCGAACATATATTTCTATGTTGAAGACTTTTCATTTATCTTCTGCTACTATTCTCTCTTCTTCTTGTCCACACTAAAACGCTGTCTAACACTCCCTTTCCCTTTATTAGGATTAGTTGACATTACAGTATCAAAACCAAAACGCTACAAAGAGAACATGAATAAGAGGTCTCGAACAAAATCCATGACAACGAACTCAAAACAACAATTCACAAAAAGAAACATACTTTTCAGATTAATGTTTCAAATTCTTAATGATTGAACCTGAACTATTTTTCAATTTTGATCTGTACTGTCTCTCGTGTTGTCTGTATTACCTTTGACGACATTAGAGATAAACCGAAGAACTTTATACCGTAAAGACAAATTCACAACAAAATTGCGCACACATATCTCCGTCTATTTAAAATACATCTTTTTGAGCAACATTAGATTTTCGTTCGCTGTTAATCATGAGGATACAAAGTTGGTCTTTACCCGAAACCTAGAAATAAGATTTTTTTAGCAAGAGTAATAATCACATTTGTAAACAGTCCTTGAAATACATGACTGGGATCCAGAACTAAGAAAGAAGGACAAGCATTTTTATAATATATACAAACATATGTTGCTAACAAAATTGCCAAACAAATATCAGCTTGTAGTGGTCATCTTGTCGACAACTTTTTTTTTGATTGGTTTGCTCAGACAAGAAAGAATTTCATATCTTATGTAAACAAATTATTTATCATAACCAGGTGAACATTTACACGTGTACAACTTTTTACCCATTGGTACACTTGACACAATTGAATTACAGATGTGTAAATCAATACAAGTAAACCATGATTCGACATTTGTTAATGCTATTCATAAGGAATCTTGAAATGCATCAATTACAAAATATTGGATTCTCCATAATAATGATACGAGATTTATATCTATGTGATCATGTCACATTTGCAATTATTTGCTTTCTACAGTTATATTTTATGAAGCATAACAGTACTTATGTATGTTATTTAAGTTTGTTTTCATATTTAGGAGTACTGAAATTGCCTTTTTCTGCTCTTTTCATCTCTCTCCTTTCCTTTTGCTATTCGTGACCACCCCCTCCCCTCCCCTCCTCTCTCTCTCTCTCTCTCTCTCTCTCTCTCTCTCTCTCTCTCTCTCTCTCTCTCTCTCTCTCTCTCTCTCTCTCTCTCTCTCTCTTGATTAAGAAATTGACCACCATCCTGGCTCTATTTGTGCGTCTTACCATTTTATATCAATGTTGTTCCCTTAAAGAATCATTCACTTTTAACTGAACATCTGAAGTGGAATCAGGATTTCATTCACTAAATTATGTAAGTTCATTTGAAATTTTCACTTTCTTCTCTATTAAAACATGCTATTTGATAAATTTAGGAAAACTTGGTTGTCTCATTTTCTATTGCGGTGCCGCAACAATATCTAACAATCTGCGACATAAAATTTAAAGAAAACAACCAAAAATCTTCAAGACAAATTTACAACCAAAAAAATATTTAATATAAAGACCTTACACGGTGAAGTCTGTTTGATAGAATATCTCTTTATTATTTCCACTGTGATCACCTACAATTGAATTACACTGTATCAATCTGTCCAGGACATATGTTGAAAATATTAATTTCAAAGAATATCATGAATTGGAATCTGATATGTGATTAGACACTTATTTAGAACTAAAATGTATTCTGTAACCAATATTGTAATGCATTTTTCCGTTGCCGACCATAACTCTTTTTCTTCCAAATTGTACTGATGTACTTTAACAGTTATCGTATGAAAGCTATTAGTTACTTCATGTTATATTCCTATTATGCCCATCGATGAAATATAGTAAAAATATCAAATAGTTTAATTATTCTATATTCCCATGCGAAGAGCTTTCTTTCCTCGGGTTGACAGGTTAACCTATTGTCCTTAATAACATATTCGTGTAAATGCTCAGTACAGTATTTTGAAGAATATTATCACGTGACTTAACACTCTCCTTGCACTATACTTCCAACACATAAAGAGTATAACATTTTTAAACTTTTTCATTTTTGAAAGAGCAGCATACATATCTAAATGATAATTATATAGTTGTTCAGATTTTAATTAAAATTTCAAACCCGGATGACCTTTGTATGGAGTGAGAAGCAATAATAATACCCGATGAATAATAGCTAGTCCAATCTGAAAACTAAAGTTTGAACATACGGTGACCTGTAATAGAAATGAAACCATTGGGTGAGATAATAATATATAGTGGTGTTTGTTCGTTAACAAGCAAATCGTAGTCAAGGGGTTACATTTTGTCTCTTCGTCATTCTGCTGAATCTTGTGGGGAGACAAATAATAAAAACCCTGTACTGAGATTTCCTTCTCATGGTGTAATTACCAACACACATTCTCCTATTACTGAACATATGTTTAATACAATATTTGCAGTAAATTTACAAGTTTCGAGAAGCATACAAATTTCGCCATATTAAAATATACAATACAATAATAATTGTGCCAAACATTATTTACGTTTTATTATCTTTTGTACACTTTTAAGGGGAGATATATGGAAAGTAGGCTCTGCTATATTGCAGGTGTTTAGGGATTAATACCATATTTCTAAATCACTCCTCAAATATGTAGCCTGGTTCCAAATGCTGAAGCCATGCACTTACGGCATTTTCTTACAATTATATATATATATATA
The DNA here is from genome assembly GCA_016746295.1 of Potamilus streckersoni. Taxonomy (NCBI): domain Eukaryota; kingdom Metazoa; phylum Mollusca; class Bivalvia; order Unionida; family Unionidae; genus Potamilus; species Potamilus streckersoni. Next base: position 1,241,217 of record JAEAOA010000334.1, read on the forward strand.
TATATATATATATATATATATATATATATATATATATATATATAGATATATATATATATATATATATATATATATATATATATATAAGCTTGTTTTTCGAAGATACGTGCTGCTAAATATCATCTTGTTCAAAACATATGTTTGGTTGGTTGGTTTCAGAGATCGATTATTATCAGAGTAATCGTGGGTACTAAAATGCATCATTGGGTGAAAGTTAAATTCCTTATGAAAATGAAACTGCCTTTTTAACTGCAGTGTATAATATAAATATATATATATATATATATATATATATATATATATATATATATATATATATATATATATATATATATATTAGTAAATTCTTATCGTTGTTATCTCCAGATGAATGAAAATAAAGCTAAGTAACATTCAAAATATTTTCTCTGATATTTTCAGTAACTCTAACGTTTTGAGCACATAAGGATCTTTAAAACAAATGCATCATTGTAATGAATAAAAATACGAAATCAATTAGAATCGGTGAATCACAGAAATGCCATAATATCACTTTAGACAATGTATTTGTGCAAAATTATTTACTTCTTCAAAACAATTTCATTTGCATTCAAGAAATAGGATAAGAAAAATTATCTCTGCTCACAACAAGTGTTTTCCAGAAAAGTTACAAAGCCATATGGGGCCCTGGTTGATCCAGTGACCCAAGGAGTTTTTCGTCACAGATGAGATCCATCTCACCACTGTACACGTGGGTTGTATTCTCAGTTTTGGCCAATGTAGAAATGTTGAGAGCTACCATTAGTTAAGTGTTCACGGTTACTTTCTCTATCTAGTTATACTGGCTGCCATATACGGCCTTTCTTGCGCTTTGAAATGGCATTAGACACAAAAGCAGCATATGATTACATTTGTAAATTGCTCTTCGAGTCAGTGGCCATGATCTGCAAGTTAGAACAAAGTACAAAATACAAACTACAAAATAGATTTGTAAGTTTACTTTACAAACCAAGATTCGCAACAGCTATCATCTTGTTTATAGCTTTCGTTTTGGTTGGTTCGTATCAGATATCGATGAATGTCATAGTAATCCATGTCAGCATGGGACTTGTCATGACCAGATGAATGGTTATACTTGTACGTGTAACGCGGGGTACACTGGACTAGGTTGTACAGGTATTCAAATCAATACACGCAAAATATAATTATTCATTTTATTCTGTATATCATAATGTAATTTTCGTAGGTATCAGTTGAACGATATTAAAAATTGCAATGATGATTACACAGTTACAGTTGTGATTTCACTTTTGCAAGTATTATGTTTTCCAATTTTAAAAATATATATGTCCTTGTGAATGTTATTCAAAGATTTATTTCCAATTTGAGGCATATTTTTGGTTTCGTTTTATGCTCCTAATATCTTCTTACCTTACCCGTCTTATCTCTTGCTCAGGATAACATGATCTTAGAATGTTAATATAGTACTTAACAATTATAACATAAATATATTGCCGTTAAACGTATACCTTTAAACGAACTCCAAATCAAACCCAAACTTGTTTACCTTTTCAAAAATTGTTTTCAGCAGGCAATGAGGAAACTGTTATTGCTTGAACTGTACAGTACAATTTAATATTTGTTTAGTGTCTCCTACTCATTATATCTTAATTATGATGACGTAAAATATATAACTAGAGAAATCAAAACGTGATAGAAAAACTTACAATAATCAAGAGCTTTAGTGTCAAGACGTTTCGTAGTGAAGTCTATTCGATATGACCTCTCTGCATTGTTTCTAGTGCCCCAACTCCAAATATGTTTACTATATGTACACATTCAAAAAATGTATAGGCGACAAAACGAATGTCTCTCTTTTCAAATGAACACAGTAATTAATTTGAAGAAAATGAATTGAGGCATTATATCGAGACCCTAAATTGCTGAAAGGACACTGTGCAAAATTTATTGCACAATTTGGTTTATTTTACACGGATCTAATAATGCAGACGTTAATCTCGCTAGCACAAGGATGAAGAAATAATTCATTCAAATGGACGCTACGTCCTAAAATATATAATAAAAAGCCTTTCTTTGAGCGGATGTAAGGACATAATTCCTTATATGTAATCCGCAAATGTTTAGATTTTGAAAATATTTTATGTAAGTTGTTATCATTGTAATTTCATCAGTGGAAATACATTATTGAATATTTAATGTTTCTTCCAAATTTTAAGTAATTCTGGATGTTTCGACAATAACACATATTTCAGCATATTACTATTGTGACCGTTCTTGTAGAACATTAATTACTTCTTTACAAACCTGTCATTCACATCTAAGCGTGGCAATTGCAAATATCAACTCTACTAAAATGAAGGATTTAGCAATAGTTATTATCCCGTTTCTAAACGGTTCTCAATATCAGATATCGGGTTCCAGAAGTTGGAACAAATTAGAAATGCCATTCTTTTAAAAGTGGACAAGTGAGCTTGCTCTAATCATAAACATCAGAAATAAATACAATGTTTTGCTCCGTTTGATTCGGAATTTCACAGTCATCCATGTCATCCTGGTGCTTGACATGGCCATGTGAACGGTTACACAAGTCCATATAACGCCGGGAATATTGGACACAATTATTTACAGGCATGCAAATCTATATTTTGTTCATAATCTGATATGGCAATATACCCTTGGGAGAAAGCTAAAATCGCCATAATGATAAAACCACTTGTGTCGCAACATGTTATGATCTAATTGCAAAATATTTTTATGTTATGATCTAATCGCATTTTTTATTTAATATATTTAATATTTTTATTCAAACTTATATTTCCATATCGATCGTTAATCAAGTTTTTTTTTTTAAATTCTGCTACTGTTCTCTCTCTCTCTCTCTCTTTATTAGGTTGAACTGACCTTAAACTAACAAGAAGTTACCATTATATTTACGGTCAAAGTTGTTCAAAAGTCTATGTCTTAAAATTGTACAATTTCAGATATTCGTTGTATTGTTATTAGCAAAGCAGTCGTTCATCGGATTGGAACATAATAAAAATATGAATTTATATTGAACCTTTTGCATTTAATATTTAATACAAAGTCCAAAGATTCGCTCAGTAGATTCAATGAATTTGATCTTCTATCGGCGCAAAAGTGTTGACATCCTTTCATGTATATTATTGGCCATGTAATCTCATCAGAGGAAAAAATGTCTAAGAGTCATATGGAAATTTAACATGTTTTCTTCAATATTTTCAACAATATTCATAATTTTGAACACATATAGTAGAAACATGAACAATAAAAACATTTGAATGAATAAAACTATGGAGTACAATAGAATTGAAGAGTCTCACCGATGCCAGCATATTGCAATAGACGAAACCCTTGTGCAAACTTACGTACTTCTCTAAAAACTTTTCCGACCGCTCCGATGGTTTAATTGTCCGCCTTGGGTGCGGGAGGTCGTGCCTTCGACGCCCGATTGAGGCTTTCCAATGGCTTATAAAACTTTCACTGAATGCTGCCTTACTTAGTACTCAGTATTAAGAGGTTAGTGTTAGGACTGGTCAGCCTGTTGTCAGGATAATGTCTATGCAAGACATGATGCCACATGTCTGTGGCATGAAACTTCAGAACATGGCATCACTATAAACTGCCACACTGCAGACATCATAACACTAGGACTAAAACATTACGTTAAAGATCTAAATCCCACACACTTGCAATTTTTTTTACCTTCGCTTGTAAATATGGCAATAATAAAATTGAACTGTGCAAAAAATCAGGATATTAAGAT